>CM021102.1:47182122-47782122 GCA_007115665.2 Sequoiadendron giganteum | reverse complement strand
GACTCGATGCATTAAGGCCCCTTATGATAGTGTGGAGATGGATTCCAAGTTCGACAAATTTTGGAACGATGAGCATCTGGGTTCCGACGATAGTGATGAGAGAGACTCCAGTTCATAGGAGGCTGAGGCACAATCGGATGAAGGAGTGGAACCAAACACATAAATACAAATAGCCTTGGAACAACATAAGGGAAAAGAGATGAAGCAATCTGACAAGGTTTCTTCTAATGTGCGGGTGAACATATCGAGTGCAAGGTCTTCACTGAATCGCACCTGGATTGCTAGGAGAACCAAGACAACCCAACTGCAATAATTTGAAACCATAGCAATGGAGGACTCACTACCAGCAACGTGACAACGCACCAAAGCATCTTCTAGAGAGTGTTTGTAGGAGCCTGAAGCAAGCCAAGAGCCAGTGACATGCCAAGGATCACAATAATCCATGCCTTAGGTATCTTTCTCTCCCTTTTCTCTTGTTTCGCAGTCCATAGTTACCCCTATTATGTCTGTGACACCTTTCATTTCTAGCACTGACCCTTCCTTTTCGGCCTTTGTTTCAATGATCGTGGGGGGTTTCACATAGTTCTCTCATACATCCCCATTTTCCCTTACTCCTTTGTGGACCCTTGCACCATTTTCCTTGGCCCATTCTGCATCTCCAAGTGCCTCACATGTTGCCTCTACTACCATCATTGATACCTCTCATGCCGCTATCATGTCAGTCCCAATCCAATCCTCCCAATAGATGGAATCTACTATGATGTTGCTTCCCTCTAGCCCTCCTACTGGTCCGCAGGTCGGGTATTGGAATATCCCTCTGTTCTCTCCTCGAAAAGTTAGTGTTCCAAGGGAGAAGTTGCCCGGGACCACTACCATCTCTTTCCTTTTTCCCTTCCTCCTGGTGCACCTTTCGCAAGTGGACTCATTAGGTCGCCATCAAAATTCTTGTCAGAAGGCAATAGAACTAAGAAGGCACGAACAATCAGGGCCCAAAAGCAAAAAGTTAAAGATGTTAAGAGGCCAACAAAGCCAAAAGTGCAGACTATTTTTAATAAGGCTCAACAGTCACTAAATTTTGTGACTATGTACCCGACTATTAGAAAACCACAAGGAGAGATGCAACCCGATGACTATAATATGTACGCCATAGGGCTCGATCTAAGCATAGCCTGACCTAAGGACAAGGTAGAGATCTTGGAGAAAATGCAGTGGGTGGTGACCACTGAATTTCTTAAGTTCGGTCGCCAGCTAAGGAAGAAGGAAGAAGAGCTGAAAAGTGTCAAGGAAAGGGTCGAGGTCTTGCTCGCCAAGGAAAAGGCGAGGGATACTGAATTTAAGCACTTATCCCAACAAGCAGAGGTAAAGAAAATGAAGATCTGAGAGGAACTTGTGAAGTTCCAACCTCTTGATCCTAACCTAGTTGTTGAGCTGCAACAGAAGAACCAGGGATATCAAGACTAGTTGGCATGGTTGGGGCAAGAAGTGCAACAAAAAGATGAAGATTTTTGTCACCAACACACTCAACTAGAGCAACAGATGCAGTAGAAAGGTGTGGATTTTGAAAATCGCCAGTTACAATTGGAGAATGAGGTTCAAGAAATGAAGTCTTCCTTGGAGAGGGAAGCAAAAAACAAGGAATGAGCCAAGGAAAGTTGAATTGCAAAATCACAAATCCTGCAGGGAGAACTCTCTGTGGTGAACCAAAAGGTTGTAGAGATCACGTATAATATGGAATTAAGGGATGCAAAGATAGTCCTATTAAAAAGCTCTGTCCAACCTCCTAACATTGGGTCAGACCTTCTTCAAGTAGCCCAATAGTTATATGTTTCATACTGGGAAAGAGTTAAAGCTTTCTATCTAATCCTACAATCGATGCTCCAATTTATGGTGGAATAAACAAGTTTGGGCATGGAGGTTCATGAAACAATCGAGCAATTCCCTCAATCCATCACAAAGAGAGTTTTGGAAGCCAGGAGGTTGTTAGATAGGCTATATATGGTCCCAGATGAAGTCTTAGCGAGTGCAGGGGTTGAAGATCGGAAGGCCGCTGCTAAAACAACTAACACACCTTCATCCATTACCACACAACCATCCTTCATGCCAACAAGTGTGCTACCACATTGGATCAGACCATGAATAGCATGCAGGAAAGGTTCTCCCACCTAACTCAGATGGGTTTACCATCCCTGTTCATTGAAGAGGAGTTGGTGGCCACAACAGAGCATATTGCGACAAAGATTGAGGAGAAGCAACGAGATGCGTCTACTTTTCAGAGTTTCAATCAGCCCCTTTCTGTAGAGGATATTGAGAGCATCACTCATCAAATTGCATGACTCCTTTTTCAACTTGAGTCCTAGGCCAGTATATCGGCAACGTTGCCTTACAAAGAAATGATCGATTTGCATGGAGCGCAAGAAACTTTGTGTGACATATCAACTCCCTTTGAGGCCGAGTGGCTACCTCTGCAGATCGCTCTCTCTAAGCTCTGATCGCATTGCCCAATGGAGAAGGATCTAGTCTACAAACCAAAAATTTTGGTTTCCTTGTTCTGTAGGAAAAACGCCCCTGATAGTCGCCAAAAGCTGTGAATATAATTTCCCCAAGCTCCCTTCGGGTTACTTTATTTTTCTCAACACTGGCCAATCATTTTGATTGAACACAACATCAGGTTCCTTTCACAAGGCTTTATCTGAATCCTGCCACTTGTAAGCCGGATGCTCTTCGCAAGGATCCTTTCCTTCACTTTTCAAATGCCCCCTCCATGCTTCCATGTGTCGATAGTTCACGCTCTTCAATGTTTCTTCTCGTCACTTCCCTATCGGGCCTCGACCACATGCCACATAGCATCATTTCGTACACATTCCTTGGTGGTCCCCACCTACAACGCAGTATGTTTGGGAGACCTCCACGTGTCTTCATCACATGGAAGGAAGGGTGAACATTAGACCCCGATTGTTGGCCACATAGATCTTCTAAAGGCTTCATCGCGCAGGAGAAAGAAAGCGAGCGACGACCTCAAGCAGTTGCCACATATTATAACTGCCACCATGAGTGGGTGACACATGTATACAGTCTAGTCTATTGGGACCATTGTCATCATTCATGGGGGATGCATCTGGTGCTGGGAAACCACATTCATGGCTTGAATCTTTTTCGGTTGCAACAACCTGAAAAAATCATTACTATATACATCATTGCTCATGATCGAAGGATCTTTTCGGCTACTAGCTCACCAGGCTGGGGATTTTATTATAAATACTGCTTCTTCTTCTAAATTAGGGGTTCAGATTTTGACAGAGAAATTGGTGGAAGAACCAGGCCTTTTATTGCTTTTTAGATTATTGAAAAAGAACTTACAGCCTATGCCCTTGTTCGAACTTTCTGTCTTCTTAGGATATTTGATAAGTTTTACTGTGCCGTTATGATACTGAATGTTTCATTTGTAGAACTTCTATAAATTTAATGCAAGTTTGTTGGTTTAGGTCATGTCTTTGACTCCCCTTTTCAGTAAATGTGTATGGATATTATTTTATGTCATTAAGTGAATCATTCAGACTTCTACCTTTAATTTTTGTCATCTTAGGACATAGCAGATTGTTGAACGAGCCCTTAAATCTTATCCAAAAGATAGATTTATTGTGCCTTACATATAAATCTTGGCACATCGCCCTAGTTAGATTTTTATTTTTATATCTTCTTCCTTTTCCCATTCAAAACCCTAGTTATAGAAGAAGCCGACTTCTTTAAAAATCTGGAGGTTACTCAGTTCAGCTCAATAGGTCCCCCCTTTAACTAAGTTTCTCATAAAGGTTGTTACCTTGTCAATTTTTGGCATCAACAGTAAGCATGTGGATGCCATTGTGTGATAGTAAAATATGCTTCAATTCCATACTAGTGAGTATTCTATTTTTAGTTATTAGTAAGTTTAATTTAGATATGTATCCTAAATTTGATGTGATTTTGATGAAATGGCTAATTTTCCTTTTTCTAGTGTTGTTGGTAGTTTAATGTTTGTAATATATTAGATCATATGTTTCCCAAATAGTGGAAATTTTGAGTAGGTTTATATCTAACACTAGTAGAGAGCATTGGAATTTCATTAAAAGGGTATTTAGATATTTACATGGAACTTTTGATAATTTTTTGTATCATCATGTTACTTATGATGTGGACAAGTCATTGGATATATATTGATTTATTGATCTCGATTATGCAGGTGATTTGAATAGTTTAAGGTTCACTAATGACTATGTTTTATCTTTGTTTGGAGGTGTAGTGAGCTACATGAGTAAAAGGTAGCCCATGGTTTCTTTTTCCACCACACAAGCAAAGTATATGTCTTCTACACATAAATCTAAGGATATAGTTTGGTTATAAACATTTAATATAGGTATTGGTTTTGATTATATGACTTTTAGAATCAAATGGGATAGTTAGAGTGCTATTTGTTTGGCTAAAAATCCTATGTATCATGATTGAAATAAGCACATTGATGTTTAGTATTAGTTTATGTGAGAAATGATAATATAATAAGGTCATGTTAAAAATTTTAAATTTTGGATAATATTGTAGTTTTACTTACAAAGTTAGTGACCATTAATAAATTCTCTTAGCGCAAGAAATCCATGGGCCCTAATACTTGTACTTAATTATTTTTATTTTACCTATGGATGTATTTTAAATGTATATTATCAAGTGGGATGATGTTAAGATTAAGGTGCCATTTACTTTGCAATCCTATGTATTATTTATGTGTCTTCAACCCTCTTAGAATGTGTCCTTGATTGCATATGATATAATAAAAAAATAATTTCTAATTTAGTTTCTCTTGGAATCTTGATATTAGTTTTTATATGCATTCATCAAGGAGGTAGAGTTGGTAGTAGTGGTTATGAAGCTATATTTAACAAATATTTCGACTTGGGCATGACAATTGAGTAGTGCAGTATCTTTTTTTTCAAGATGCCTATCTCAAGATAAAATTGTTTTGTATCAATAATTGAGTTGGTAGTGGTGGCTACAAAGCCATAGGAGTTAGGTGATGTTTTTAGATTCCTATCTCAGGATATAGTATGATATGAAGGAGTTATGAGTTAAAAATAACATATACTATTAGAATGGAGGTTATTTTTTCTATTCATGGCTCACTAGGAGTTATATTTACTATTCTTAGAAGAGCCCCTTCATTTTGAACAAAAGTTTTTGTATTTTACCATGGTTTTATGGTACATTATTTTGGGAAACCATTTATCGTATTCCTCTCCCATTTCTCTATAAATTGGATGCATGAAATATAAGTTTTATGAGATTTTTATAGGTACAAAGGCATTGTTAGTGTGCTGTTAGACATTAGAGTGTTATGTCTCTGGCTCAAATCTCCTCGCCTTTGTTCTTATTTTGGCTTCACCAATGGATCCCAATGAACCTCACTCCAAATAGGTGCAAATGTTCATCGCTCCCTCGGTGGAGCCACCGCTTCTTACTTCTCTTCTTGATATTCCTCCTTTCTCGCAGCCCATAGACATGCCTTTCACAAAGGTGGTGTCCTCTGTGGCTTTGTATCCTTCTTCTAGAGTGTAAAAGTCAAATACATCACAAAAATGCCTCCAACTCATAATATTCAACAACTCTAAAGTTTTCAAGGGAAGCTACAATCCATACAACAATGTTTTGGCCAACTTAGATAAATTCCAACCATATTCTCACCAATTGAAGAGTAATGCAATTTTTTATTGAAATCAAACATGCCAACATGAATTCAATAAAATAAAATAGTACTTGGGTAATCCACTTATCAGTATGAAACCCATCCCAATTCAACCTCTACATTTCTACTACTCAACATGATCGAGGTTCACTACATGCATATGATAACAATCAAGGCCAATAAATAATAATCTACTATCTAAGTATAATATTGGGTGGATATGAAGCTAACTATACACTTATGGAAAAATAGTTCTTGCTTGTGGTGTTTGCATCTCAAAGGCTAAGACACAACATTCTCACACACAAGACAAAGCTCATAACCAAAATCAATCTAGTCAAGTATATTCTCTCCAAAATCACTCTGATAAGACAAGTGGGCAAATGGATTACATTCCTTAATAAAATTCTATATTGAATGTGTGCATCAAAAATACATTAAGAAATATGTCAATGTAGATCAATTGGTAGAGGCACCTTTAGAGACACCTTTTTTCACTCTAGATTTTCCTAATGAGACCATCCTCACTCTTGCAACATAACAAGAAAAAAAACTCTAATTGATGTTTCCTTCACCACTCATGGCTCAAGAGTAGGAATCATATTCCTCACACCACAAGGAGACCTTATCCCTAAGGCTTTCAATATTGGCTTCCCATATATCAATAACATAGCAAAGTATGAGGCACTAATTTCGAGCCTCAAACTAGTAGTTCAATGGAACATATAACATTTTTATAAGGTTTAATCCCTCAATAGCCTCTTTATTAGAATTAATATTTGATTAGTTAGTATATTATAATATGATATTCTCAATACTTATAATAATTTGGTTAGTGGAATATTATTAAATTTTGTATTCAAATTTCTAGAAGCTTCTTCTTCTAGAATCATCTTTATATTCCTTTAAAATACTTATTAAATATTTTTTTGGGATTGTCTTTCATGAGGACAATATCTCTTGTTGGTTTTTCTATTCTTGTGAACTCATATTACATTTCTCAATATTTAGTGACTCCCAACTTGTTATCAAGCAAGTCAATAATGAATACCACACCAAAGATGGCAAACTCATTTCGTACAAAATAATAGTGAATAGCTTCAACAATAATTCATGGAAAATAATTCAAAGTAATTCCATTCATTTATGTAACTAGCAAGTAACTATCCAAATTCATTCTTTACCACATTATTTTCTAGTATGGTATTCCCACCTCCATCATCACTAATTATGGATAATCCTTTATTTTTTTTGAATTATATATCCTTGTGAAAAAAATTATATCAAACACAAGTGATCCACTCCATACTACCCCCAAGGTAATGGTCAAGCCAAGGAATCTAATAAATACCTCATCAAAATCCTTAAAATATTTTCAATGACACTAGCTACAACTAGCACCTCCAAATCTATTCCACCTAATGGGATAACTACACAAGAATTTGTACCCCCAAAAGAGTTGAACCACATCCCCTAGTATTTGGAGTTAAAGGAATTTTATTGATTGAGGTTAAATTACCATCACTATCAATCTCCTTACATTACCTAATTGATGATGATGAGTACAATGTTGTACACTTACATGAGTTGGAGCTCCTATATGAACATCAACTCAATACAACCAAACATTTAAAATTATATATAAATCACCTTTTTCTTAAGACATAATCAACACATAAAATCTAGAGAATTTCAAGTTGGTGATGTTTTCCTTAAGGAAAACCAAAAAATATTAATTGGGCTAGATAAAAGAAAAATTAAAACCAAATAGGTTGGGTCCCCTATGTGATCACAACTGAATGTGGGTTTGGA
Organism: Sequoiadendron giganteum; assembly: GCA_007115665.2. Classification (NCBI taxonomy): domain Eukaryota; kingdom Viridiplantae; phylum Streptophyta; class Pinopsida; order Cupressales; family Cupressaceae; genus Sequoiadendron; species Sequoiadendron giganteum. Next base: position 47,774,603 of record CM021102.1, on the reverse strand, counting down.
GCTTACGATTTGGCTATAGCTAGTGGGTAGGAACTAGAATAACCTTCACATATCATGCATATTAAGTGCTTCTATGTGTAATAAAAATTGATTTTTTTAAAATACAAAAGTAAAAAAGAAAAATTATCCTCTAGAGAAAACCATTTTATGGCACCTTGGGAAAATACCATGATGAAGTCCTACTTCTACACATCATATGTGAATAACTAGATACATGTTATCTATAAGAATTACTCATACCTGGGGGCACTATTTTTTCCATGTTATCCACCCACCCATCACATCCTCGCCTTCCCCTTTTTATTTTGACTATGGACTTGGGTAAAAAATTGATCTATTCTTTGAGAAGCATGCCTGAATTGTTCCCCTTCATCATATTTTGGCATGATGAGTGGACACTCTAATACAAAAGAAATCCATTAACAAAAATAATAATTCAAAACTTCATACAACACATGCCACCTAAGAAATACACTTCTAAAATAATCACATTTTCCTATCCTTGGGAGAACATCCTAACTTAGGTCTAATCGATTGTCATTGTCATTATCATGGTTACACGATACCTTGGTTCCTTTTCTTGTTGAGAGGAAAAACTTTGATGTGTCAATAACTTGAATATTCCTTTTTAACTACAACTTTATTGTATCTTGTCCTTTTTCATTCATCCATCTTCCATGTGCCTACTCTTTCCACTTTTTTCTTCCTCTTTTATCATTTTCATGTTTCATCCCTCTTATATAGTCCACCTAGTCCATCATGGCCCATTATACCATGTTGTATCCCAAGGATATGATCATTGGTACATCATGTGTTTTCTTATGTTTTTTTTTCATCTTGTGGCATTTTTCTTTTCTATTTTTGCATCAACCTTCTTATGTATAAAACACATTTTTAATCTGATCTTTATAACTCAGTGCATCCCATTTTATGTTATAGACAATAAGTTTCTCAGCACATTTGGAATATCCTCAATTATTCCCATGCATGTACTTGCAATCACAAATGATAGTATTAATCATATTTCATATCATTAAAAACACATATTCATCATCTCATCATAATAATCATTCCATAACCTAATTAAATTCAAATTCATCATAAACATTTAATTATCATCACATCACATTACAAACATGTCAATATTAATTACCCATAATAGCCATCAATCATACTCAACAATCATCCATGAAATCCATAAAAACAAGTGAATAATAAGACCAGAACAAAAAATCGTTGTATTTATACAAAATATATGTACATAATGTATATATTTGCATGTATCCATAAAAAAATCATATGTACATCAAAATGTGTTCACATGTCTCTATCAAAATGACATGATCATCAAATGTAGATATAATTAAAATCTATCATTTTGTAGCGTGTTGACCCTACCCAACCTACCAACCATCTCAAATATAAATGGAAATGTCCCTTATTGACCTTGATGGTGGAGATGGTGGCCCCATAGAAGGACCCATAGCCATAGATCTAGTGCATCATACTTCACTCACTCAAAATATAGTATGCTTAGAAAAATATGGCGACCTCTACTTTGTTGGCATTATACACTTATATAATGATATGTAATATTGTGCCTCTCTCATTGATCACTCGGTCTTCCTGGATTCCATAGCCACATATATCAAAGCTTTTGATAATCCATGCTACCCCAACAATACCCTAAAGGAATCCCTCTCACCTCTCAACCTTTGGATCTTAGTTTGTTCCCTCTCTAGGTGGATTTGTAATCCATCCACTCAGACTTACAATCTATCCTATTCTAAGCGTAGATCCTCTATCTCCTATAAAATATCCCCTTCTTACTAAAAGATACCCATCTCCACCCACATAGTATCTCTCCACCAATGCTATAACAAGCTAAATCTAAAGACTATCACTCACTAAAAAATTTCATGAGACATAGCCTTAGGCTACCCCATTTGGCCACACCTATTTGATATCACCATCTAAGGAACCTATCTCTCAAATAATTTCTTTCTCAAGAGTTGACATGATTTTTCTTATTAATTGTCCTATCTTGTTAGGACCATCCTTTGTAACCATATCCATTTTTATTGACCATGTCTGCACACCTATATCATATCCCACTCTAGACCCATCCCCTCATCTAGTGATCTGCCTTTATAGCCTCTAGAACAAGTACCTCCTCACCTTCATCCCCACACCCCCATCTCATCTCCCACCCATTGAGCCATCATAGGTATTGTGTATAACTTATCCTACATAGCCTCTTGAGCTATCATTACAACTTTATGAGTCTCTACTACTCCCATCATGTAGTGTCATCATTGGTCATCCCAACACCAATAACATTGTCATAGTAGTCCTACTTTTCCAACATAACAAACCTCCAACTATCAAACACTACTCTAGGAACCACAAATATCCCCCACTATCCCATCTCTATGGCCACTCATGCAAAAACACGAGGTACTTATAAAACCCTCAACTACAATCCAAACTATTATAGAATATTGATCTATCTTATATCGCTCAATGATAAATCTATGCCACCTAATGATGTAATATACTAAATATGTATAAAAAATAATACTCATCCTATTCCCACCCCTCCACATCTAGAAATTTATGCCACTATATCCCTCACCTATAAATCGTCAAGAGCCTACTAAAGATAGGGAGAATCTTCCAAGTGCTAGTATATGATCCCCTCTATCCCCTAGCATAACACATATAGATTGCTATTATCCCCAGGCTCCCATACTCTCTTTGGTTACAGCAATATAAAATTCTCACACACCCATACATATAAGAGTCACTATTGTTATGCTTTGTTGTCCCTTATAGGTCATTAGGTGAAAATCCTAGTACAATTGTACTAACACACACAAAGCATGGTAAAAAGCTACTCCATTCATTATATCTAACACTACAACTACCAATTTTGATGATAATTTTTCCTTATCTTATCAAGTAGAAACATTACACTAACAAGATTCATCATAACTATAGCTAGGTCCTCCACCATCCCCTTAAATCTATTCAAATCATAGGATAATATCTTTCACAGTGAATTTTTTTGTCTTGCCCAACAATCTTTGTAATGATCATATTGGTTACCTCACCTTGAAATAAATTGTTATATAAAATATCCTCCATACATCCTTTAGGGTAATGGTCATCTCCCTAGTTGACAAGTGGGACATGCTAGTCTTTTATTTCAATTGCTTTGCCAAGTTTTTCAACACACCTCAATGAGACCTAATCAGTAACATCATCAGAATATGTCATATTCCTTCTAACTTTGATTCACTCACTCAAGCTCCTTGAATCCTACCAATAACTCTAAGAAAACTTGGTGCCTCTTTTGGGTCCTCAACATTTGTAGCCATGCTTGCATCCAACCCCCAACCAAGCATGTCAATCCTCAATCGTCTTTCCATATTGATGGAAATATCTCTCTATGGCATATATATGTTGTATACTCAATATATGTGTTCCATTTGACACTTGTGATTTAGGGCTTAATGCATGTGATCATCCACAAACACATGTGCCTCAAAACACTTGCACATATATCAATTCATGTAATTCATCACCCTAAAAATGCACACCATTAATCCACACATGCAATCAAATAATGCATGTGCTTGACCATCCCACACCTACACAACATTTAGCTATAGATATGCCTCTAGGATGTATTTCATTGTTACACCCCAATTGTGTAATTACCTATTTACTATTACTATGTAGGGTAAATATTACATGTGTGAATGTACTTTGAATTCTGATAGAGAATATATGTGCTTGCACTTTGTCATCAATGAATTATGAATGAATTATATTTCATTTAATGATATGTGATGGAATGTATATATGTCAAATGGATGGTTATTGAATTGGATGTTCTAACTATGGAGAAATATTTTGAAAGCATATTTTGTTGAACAACTGCCTACTGTGGGAATGTGTTAGTTGGATGCAAGGTATATGTTCAATCCTCCAGGTGCGAGGGGAAGTATCACTCAGGAGAAGAACTTGGTCGAGTAACCAGTGATGTAACCTAAGCTTACAAACACACTCATGGTAGAATGGTTGAGTCAAGTTATTGTGTTGGGAATTGGTAAGTCATCCTTACTATAAAGTGTTTGCATTAGTAAGGGTCTTGATTATTGTTGAATGCATGCTTAGATGATGGTTATCTATTTTAGAGCTTATGAGTTCTTCCTTATATTACTACGCTGGAATTGATGAGGTGGACATATATGGAATGCATGTATATTTATCCATATGCATGTCAATGATGGGCCATGCATGTGAAGGAACATGTACATGAGAGTACATAGGTATACGTACCTACGCACGCTTATGAACGAGTTGCTTATGACCATGGTGTTATCGAACGGATAAGACGACATGTATGTGAATATATATATATATATATATATCACACAAATATTCCCTATCAATAAGATAGTAATGTGTATGTGCTTGACTATGCAATCAAATGTGTATATATAGAAGATATATACATATATCCATATGTATACATGTGTCGATGCATACATAGGTTTGGAAAATGGAAATGTCCATACAGATATATCGACATATGTATACATACATATATATGTACATAGAGGAATATATATATATATACTATCAATATGATTATTATGTGACTATCAACTTGATCATATTTATTTATATATCAAATGTATCCATACCTGGATGACATGGGATATATATATATTTATACAAACATGGTATTAAATGGAGGTTGAATTGTATATATATTGTGCAAGTATTATAGGCCGAATAATACATATGATGATATAAGATAAAGGTTGATTTATATGCAATAGTAATATGCAACAATAAAGGTTGATATGGAAGTAAACCATAGTAGATTTTGTATGGAAATGAATCTTTATTATTAAATAGCAATTTATCCCAAACTTAGAATGCTTATATCTATGATATAAAGCAATGGAATATAAATCCAAATTCATAAAGTGTAACAAACCCAGTGTTCTACTCAATAAAATTCCAAAGATTTCAAGTTAACTGAATATTTTGTGATGCCATCACATAGCAAAAAAAATTTTCTTTCCATAATGTAAATTACATGCACAATTCAGATAACACTATTTCCAAAATTCTGTTGCATTCCATTGTAATTTCAAAAATCTTTCCATAACATAGATTTCATATCGAATTAACTCAAGTTTACTATCCATGATTACATCCTTCCATATAAATGGGTATACGATACATACATATCTCTTTTGAGCTTCCTCTGGAAATAGATATAAAAAATGATCTTGATTTCATTGCAATGGTGCATACCTTCTAGATGTCCTCACTCTCTGTTGCATACACTTCAGTTGTCCCCAATGTTGGTGCAAACATCCACAAACCTCGATCGCCAACTAATGAGGAGAAGCATCACTCAAGCTCTTTTTCGCCAACCATAGACTCAAATGCGGTCCCCTACACATCTATCAACTGACAGATGGCCCTTCCCTTCGATGAAGAGATTGGTTGGTAAACCCCATAACAATAGCCTATCTAAGCTTAGTTTTGTGTCCTACATGACTAGAAATTATAAACCCATAATCTAGGACTAGCATGCATACAAATGGATCACGGTGAACTGATAGTGTAAACTGTGGCTATTTACACTAATTTGGCCAAAGTATTCTCACCCAATACTTCGAGTGACAGTCTCCCTATTCACATACACTTCTATAGCTCAGTTTGGATTATGACCGTTCGTATACTATGCTTAGGTAATTTCCCTCCTTAAGTAATCCCTAACCTCAATAATACCCTATTGCTCTTCCCCAAAACACTATGATATCCTACAGACATTCCCATCCTTGGTATAACAAAAGAGCTCTCCTAGTCCATGAATTAACTTTACATAGACAAGCTATTCACTACAAAAAATAATCTAGTCCCAAGTATAACTTTATAATCTAGAGTATAGCTACATAAGCTTCTTCTATTCATAAATTAAATATTTATAAATAACCGACTCCAATTAGTAATACATCACATTAATAAGTGGTTCTCATCAAGAGAATAGTTGCATCAATGATTGACCTCAATTGAAGAATGATCATAGCAATAGATTCTTCCATTCGAGAGTGTATCCCCTTAGGAAAAAGAGTTATTCAAAGTAGACTCTTGTTAACAATGTGACTTCATTTCAAGAGTGTAAAGAAACTAACCAAGTAACTCTAACTCTATTGGTAATCCCACCTATGTCTTCTTTCATATAGTGTTGCGGAGGAAAAAACACAAGACAACATAAGTAAAATGAGTTTCTAAGCTCATCCACCCTTCTCACTCCTTAACCTATTGGGCACTACTGATCACTCCTGATCAAGACATGTTCTTAAGCATCGACACATTCTCTCAACTCTCACTAATCAATACAACTACTATTATCTTCGCAATCCTCCTTCATTCAGCATATCACAACTTCCTTTCTCCACAGTCGTTTCCTATTCTCTAATCCCTTATACCTTGTGGGTCTTCACAACATGGGATGGAAAATTACCACCACCACAGTGGTTGTAACCCAAGCATGATGTGGATAGCATATCCACCATCCTTTCCTCGGAACTGTCCGCCACCACACTGTTGTTCAAAGGTCGAGTCACCCATATTGCTCAAACACAATGGTTGAGCGATGTAATGGTTTCTTTGAAAACCATTATACATTTAAAACCATACAAGAATTTCACACTCGGTTGTATTACATACATTCCCTGTCAACTGAAACCGCTTCTTCCATTCCATTCGGGACTGTCATAAAGAAACCCGAAAACAAGACATCCATGACATTCAAAACAATAGTGAATCCCTCAAAACTAATCTGCATTCACAATTTGCAAAACAATAAACTAGAAGAGATAGAGACATGACGGGAATGGAAACTCCTCTTAATCACATTCCAAATATTAATATTGCAAAAACATTCATACACTAAATTCGGCCAGAGAGCCCGATTTCTTCTCCCTCTTGTTACTCTCCTTACTATTTTCCCGTAGTTGCACTCTCTATGCCCTCTATCTCCCCGTATTTGGTTACATGTTGTCTCTTTATAGAGATTCTAGGGTAGTTAGACAAACTGTTCATTAAACCGATATTCCCATTCGGTTACAACTATCATTTAATTTTTTTTTATTTTTATTTTTGAATACATCATTACAATTTTAAACACTTAAACCATTTCTTAACATGGTTTGTCATAAATTTTAAGAGTCGAGGTGTCCCCACACCATTGAAATTCAAAACAATAGCGAATCCCTCAAAACTAATCTGCATTCACAATTTGCAAAACAATAAACCAGAAGAGATAGAGACACGAGGGAATGGAAACTCCTCTTAATCACATTCCAAATATTAATTCTGCAAAAACATTCATTCAGCCAGAGAGCCCGATTTCTTCTCCCTCTTGTTACTCTCCTTACTATTTTCCCATAGTTGCACTCTCTATGCCCTCTATCTCCCTGTATTTGGTTACATGTTGTCTCTTTATAGAGATTCTAGGGTAGTTAGACAAACTGTTCATCTACCCGATATTCCCATTTGGTTACAATTGTCATTTAATTTTTTAATTTTTATTTTTTTGAATACATCATTACAATTTTAAACACTTAAACCATTTCTTAACATGGTTTGTCATAAATTTCAAGAGTCGAGGTGTCCCCACACCATATAGTATCTCATAAAATTAAGTGATTTACTTATTCACATAGGTGAGTCTCAACCTTAGTATACCCTAATCCCCGGTATACGAAATAATCAACAATCAATGTAATCAAGTAGTTAACCTAAACCTATCTATTCCATCAAGAAAAACATACAACCCATCCAAGCAAGTTATTCTTAACCTATCGGTTCCAATGGTTAATCAAGTAAATATTTCAACCTAATAGGTTAAACTTAACCTAGCTTTCAATACAATTCTCAACCCAAATAAGTTACTCCTAACCTAGGGTTTTGTTCAATAACAAGGTAATGATTAAGTGATCATAAATATAGAATAGTAATATGACATCTTGTCCTATCATATTTCATAATATCTCCTATTGATGCTTTGCTAAACCTTACTATTCCTAAGGTTTAGCATCTTGCTTGCTTCACTAGATCCTTCTAAATGCTTCACTATGAGTACTCTCTCAAGAACAATTTGCACTCTCAAAGTATTTCACAACTCTAACACTATAACTCTCAACTCACGGAATAAACAACTCTTAGACTAAATGCAATAGTATAATTTTGCAAAAGAATGTGTTTCAAATAAGAGAGCTTGCCTCTCTATTTATATAGAAAAAATATGATTTCCCAACCTACAGAGAAGGCATGTAAATTGATAGCATTATCCATGCTAGTCGACTCACTTCATTGGAAAAAAAGTAGTAGAAAATAAAGAGTTTACTCAACATACTAAGCGATAGGTTGACCTCTCAATTTTGACAGCCACTTATGACTCTTTCAATCAACACATGATCAAAAGGTGATAGTCGATTTATTCCTAGAATGGAATTCTACAACTTTTAGAACTTCATATTATGGCACCAAGCAAGAAACCATCTCTCTATAATTTAGGTGTGGCTTAACTCTTTTGAATTAGTCTATATTTAAAATGTAACACATTGCATAAGCCGACTAAGTCTATGCACAACAAAAAATAAAGGAATGATGAGTCGCTTTATCTCATAAATTAGCTTTGACCAATTCCTTAATTGGCTGTAATATTTTCCTATTAACATGCATTTTCATTTACTTCATTGTTGTTATAAATCCATCACCATATGACAGGGTGTTTGAAGAGTAATTTTTGTTTACTAAGTCAAACGTATTCTACCTCAAGCATTGACTAAGTCATACTCTTCATATCAAATTTATTTGCTGCACTATATATTACATATAGTTCGATCTTTATTCATTTGCCAATATACATTATATTTGGCCTTTTCAATGCTTTATATATGTCATACACAATCGGCGTATGTTTAAGTAATAATTCAGCCTCTAAGCATTGCTTATGCTAATTGGCCACCAAACATATAATCATATTTAAATTTATATATATTCATATATTTACACATACATATATATATCGACACACACACACACATATATACATGTTAATATATATATATCATGCCAATAGAGTATGCATACATTCGATATACAAATGAATGTACAACCAAGTTAACATTTTTATAGTAATAACAACTACATCGATTGTGTACATATATATATATATATTCCTCTATGTGCATGTATACGTATGTGTACATATATCAATACATTTGTATGGACATGACCGTTTGTCAAACATACGTGTGTATTGATACATGTATCCATATAGATATATGTATATATCCTATATATATATATATACACACACACATTCAATTGCACACCACATTCATACACAATTACTATCGTATTGATAGGTATCAATGTCAGATACATCTATACATATACATATGCATACATTCCACATGTGTTTAACTCATGAATACAAGAATAGTAATAAAAGGAAGAACTCACAAGCTCAAATAGATAAGCACCACCCAATAATGCAGTCAATAGTAATCAAGACCCGTACTAATGCATACACATCAAACTAAGGATGACTTACCAACTCCCAACATAATAACTCGACTTAACCATACTATTGTGAGTGTGTGTAAGCTCAAATAGGTTACGTTACTAGTTACCTGACCAATCACTTCTCCTAAGTGATACTCCCCCTCCACCTAGAGGATTGAACTTGTCCCTACAACCAACTTAGCACATTCCCAATGGTAGTTAGATGTTCATAATAAATCCATATGCATCATAAACTTAAGCATATTCATATAGCAATTAATGCAAACATATTTACTCTTTCAAATCCATGTTAAAAATTTATCAATACTTTCACATAATACCTATTTCAGTATTCCATTGTTTAGCAAGCATATCAAAATCACGATTGCATTTACCATCCTATTTACCCATGAAGGTAAAAGTAAATAAGTAACAACAAGATGGGGTGTGAAATAAAGTATTATGAATGCATGTTAATAGGAAAAATAAACAACAAGACACAAATTGGTCAAAGCACTGTTTATATGCTATTATTATGAAGCAACTCAATTTTCCTCTGTTGCTCAACAAAGCTATGACCAAGTCGACATAGTATAAGTGTCGCCTATAACAGAAGACCGTTTCAAGAGAGTTAAACCGCATAAAGGGATAGGGAGGTTGGTTGCAACATGGTGCTAAATTATGAAACTCTATAATTTGTAGAAGTCTATTTTGGTTGCAATTTGAGTGTCATCATTTGGGCATGTGCACCTTTGAATTAGTCTTTAGCTACTGTCAATTAAATGAGTTGATTTGTAGCATATTATGATGAGTTTACACTCAAATTTTAGCCAATTTTAAATTGTATGTAGTGAGTCGACTTGCATGCAGAGCGTTGTCAAATGGCATCCCTTTTCTTTGGGCTGCAATGTCTCATTTTTTCCTTATAAATAGATGGGATAGCTCCCTTATTTGGAATGCATCTTTCTTCAAACTTATTCTATGAAAGTGCTTGTATTTACTCCATAACAGGAGGGGTTGTTTTTCATAAGTATAAATATACTAGATACGATTAAGCAAGGATAGCTTAAGGGCTATTCATAGCTATGTTATTTGATTGAATTAGATAGCTTATAAGTTACACCTAGGGTTTGATTATCTGTTAAAGGGAGGGTAACTTGAATTTATGATTTATAGGTAGAAATACCATTAAGTAGTGGGAAAAGGGAATAGGTTGTCTCTAGGGTTAAAGACTACCCATTGAAGGAAAAACCTATGCATAGATTATAGTGGCCTTAAGTCAAATTTAGATTGAGTAGTGTATGTGAGTAGGATGACTATTAATCGAAGTACTAGGTGAGAACACTTTGGCCAAAGTAGTTTGATTTCCCTTGGCTCCACTGTCAATTCATCGTGATCCATTTATATGCATGCTAGTCCTAGATTATGGGTTTACAAGTTCTAGTCATGTAGGACACATCACTAAGCTCATATTTGTTGTCATTATGAGGTTACTCCACCAATATCTTCATCGAAGGGTAGGGCCATCTATGGAATGATAGATGTGTGAGGGATCGGATATGAGTCTATGGTTGGCAGAAAAGTGCTTGAGTGATTCTTCTCTTCCTTAGCAGGTGACAAAAGACCAAGATTTGAAAGGAGTTTCCTAGACTATATATATCTATTTCTTTGAAGCTTAGATGAGCTATGTATGTACTTTGTACACATTCTTGGAAATATTGTATTATGTGGAATATTATATTGGAATGGAATCAATGTTGATTATTGCTATGACATCTATGTTCATTTGTTCTTTATATATAAAAGAAATTTTTTATGGCAATGGTTAAGTTACATAGTTTATTTACTTGCAAAGTGAAAACAGGAAAAATTACTTCAGTGAATAGTTGACATGTTACATTCATCCTTGTAGAGAAGGGGGATTCACCACTCATGAGTTCTCTTCATTCAGAGAGCCTCAAGAGGCGAACTACCCTAAACTACCTCAAGGAACAACAACGAGAATTTTGGAATTAGAAAGAGTAGGTCACAAAGATTTTTTGGATGAACTGACAAGCTCTCGACCAAAGGACGAAAGCATGGGATATGGATGACAATGTGGTGCGTTGGAGTCTTAGAGGCATGTTGGTGTCTTGTATGGACCAGAGAGTGAGTTTATCACAAAAAATGACAGTGGCTACTTCTACTCTAATTGTTGAGAACTTCCAAAATGTGGGAAAATGACAAAATGTAATAGAATCGAAGTAAAGTAAAGAGTAAATGATAAAGATAAAGAGTATAAATAAAGCACTTACAACCACACAAGTGATGAAGCCTCCAACATGTGAATATATTCAATACCTGCATGCGTAAGATCTGGAGAAAGTGTTGGGGCTGTATAGGGGTTTGCCTCAATCAAACCCTCGTTTTGGTGTTCCCACTTCTACAGACAGCCAAATAGAAAGAGAGAGTGCAACTAAAATAGAAAAAGCGTGTGGTGCAAGCAAAACCCACTGCAAGAGTAGAACCCGCATCACAAAAGAGGTGATAAAAACAATCTCAAGGAGGAGAACCCGTATCACAAAAGAGATGATCAAATAAATCCTCGCTCGAGGAGGAGAACCCGTATCACAAAATAAAGATGCAATAAGTAGAGGATGTGTGAAATCCCAAGATTCTCACAAGCATAAGACAAGGGAGATATCGCATGCAAGGCTTAAGGAAGCCAAAGAGGGAGAGCAAGATAGCTAGCCACACGAGCCAAAAGTGTTGCAAGGAGAGTTTCCAAGAGAGCTTAAAAGTTCTATTGTAGCAAGCTGTATGGAGTTTTGCAAACAAGATAGCAAGAGCCAAATAGGATGCCCGATAGGGAGAGATCAAGAAGAAGACCAAATGAGTTGAGAAGATGAATTTTAAAGAGGGAAAAGAAGCTTCTTAAGACATTTCAGGGCATCCCAAGCCATTACCATTGACAAAAGTATATGAAAAGTGACAAACATGCACATAAATGGTACTTTGAATGTTGAAACATTGCAGGATGCTAGCGCGATGCACAGACATTTATACGGTATGCTAGTGTCTAGATACGTCACACTACAAAATGACATGAATGAGAAAATCACAAAGTTTGATGTAAAGCTGACGTGTGAGGGTAGCTATTGAAAAGGTATCTGGAGCATCCTGAGAGGGAAAAAGGATGATGCAAGGGCTAAAATGAGCCTACAAAAGTGCTAAGGGAGTGGACACCAAAGTAGATGCAAGAATGTATGTGAAATTGCAAGGGGTGCAATTTTATATTACATTTTTCCCCCACTTTAGCGAGCATATGAATCTAATATGCATGCTAAAGGAAATCTACTAAACATAAATAACATCATTGTGCCAAAAGGATACTATAGAGGAAGTAGACAACTCTTTGAACCACAGAAGCATGCCCCTAGACTGAATACTTGCAAAAAAATGCATTAGAGAAAGACTTTCACAAGACAATAATGTTAGAACATAAAAATCTAAAGGATTTGAGTTAGCAAAGTGAAAGAGACCTCGATGTAAAAGGTTGTCTTATTACTATGTGTTGTCCCCAAATTAAGAAATAACACATAAAAGAATTCTAAAAGGAAGAGAAGAAAGGCATATACTTAGGATGAAGAATATGTAGATCTTTGATTCAGTATATACACAAGAGAAGAGAAGTGAACAAGAGGAATGAAAATTCCAAGAGATGGCTCCACAGGTATTCTCTCCTGGGGAGGGTTGAACAAATGGAATTCGTAGCTCCGTGGAACTACAAAGTTGCACAAAGTACACCGAAGGCCCTCGGACCAACGATGGACAAATCACACAAGATGAAAGCATCTCACAAGCCCGCAGACCTGCAAGGAGGAAACCTCCAAGTTCTCTCACATTAACGAAGCCCCATGAAGTATGCACCTTATAGGCCTGTAGACTTGCAAGAAGGTATCCCCCAAGATCTCTCACATGAAGAAAACCCAATGAAGTAAGTGCCTTGTAGGCCCATAGACCTGCAAGGAGGCATCCCCCAAGATCTCTTTCATGGAGAAAACCCAAAGGAGGGGACTCCACATATTCGAATTGGAAAGCGGCTTTATAGGCGCACTTGCAAAGAGACATGTTTACCCACAAATAAAGCATGTCTGAAAACAAAGTGTCCATGTAGGCAGTCAAGCAGATAGTCACACAAACCATCAACGAATTGGAAATATTTCAAAGGGGTCCCTTGAGAACCCTTCAAAATAAGAGGGGCCCACTCAAGGGATGCACTATTTGAAAAGCGAGGTCTAGTCAGGCTGCCCCTAAGCTAGACACAAAGATATGAAACAGGTCTAGTCGGGTTGCCCCCAAGCTAGATACCATATAATTCATTTGAGATAAAAGCTTTCAAAAGGGGTCCCTCGGGAACCCTTCAAAAGAAAAAGGGATCCACTCAAGGGGCACTTCAATTGAAAGATAGAGAAAAGAGAGGGGGTCCTCAAAAGGATGCACATCTCCAGAACAAGTTATCACTGCCCCCAACATATAGGGGAGGGGAACCATGCAAGATAGAGGTAAATTTCAATATCACTTGTCATTTGAAGAAGAGGCAGGTGCATCAACAAAAAAATGAGTGATGGCACCGGACTCACGAAGTTGTTGTATTTTATCCTTCAAGGCCTTACATTCACTAGTGGAATGACCAAATGCTCGATGGTATGCACAAAAAGAATGTTTTGTTTTATTATGTTCATGAGATTTCTTGCATGTAGGAGGAAGAAGAGTAATTAGGTAGGCTTTGAGAAGCCTCAAAAATATACGCTCTTTCTTAGATAAAGGATGAGGAGTACGAAACATCCATTCTCTTGTGGAGAAAAGTTTGACTTCTTACAATAAGAAGATACAAAGACAAAAGACAAAGGAGGATGGACCAATCCACGAGAATGAGGTTGAGCAGACATCATGTCAACATTCAACCATGGTTTCTATTCAAATTGTTCATTCAAGCACCCAAGCCCCAAATTACGCTTGTGAGGTGCACATTCTATAGGTACCTGAATGCCTTGTTCAATACACCCACAACCTTTACACCCATCGCCATATTTAGATACAAGCTTAAAGCTAGGGCCATATCGTTGCAAATATTGAGGAGGAGGATCCTCATAGAGAGCATTGTTCCAACAATGGGGATCACACTCCTCTATGGGATTTCCATCATCCTCTTTAATAGGATAGCCAACATTATCCTCTTTAGCAAACGCATAATCATCTTCCTCAAAAAGAGGATAAATACTAAGAATGTTATAATTTATGTTCACACTATCCCGTGATACTGAAGAATAACCATCTTTGATAGCGGGTGTGGATGATGTTATCGAAAGGTTTAAGTGGATTGGGTTGACTTTACATTCTCCAATGAAGGGTTCTGTAAATTCTAGAGAACCCCAATCATCATCGAGACATGCATTTTCTTAAGAAGAGGTAGGATCAGACTTAGGATTTCTTGTTGTAGAAGGATCTTCTTTAGGGACATCTACCCCAAGAGTATCATTTGTAGTAGGTACTGTCAAAGTAAAAATTGACACATTGGAAGACACTAAAGGAATAAGAGTAGGCACAACTGAAACCTGACCAGTAGCTGCATCTCACATAAGTGCATAGCATCAGGGTCAACCTTGACTATGACTAATTGATTATTGCAAATGAACTTAATAGATTTATGCAAGGTAGATGAGACTGCACCCATAGCATGAATCCACTGTCTACTAAGAAGAAGGTTATAAGGTAAATTTTTTGACATAACATATACTAGAGTGGGTACAGTAACGAGTCCAAGCTACAAAGGTAATACTATTGTACCTAGAGTTTGTTGACCAACATTATCGAATCCATGAATGACAACAAAAGAAGCATTAAGAGAAGGTGAATCAATATTAATTTTAGGCAATAGATCAATGCTACATACATTGAGCATTGAACCAACATCAATGAGATTACATCTAATACCAATGTTATTTACATTAACTATGATCATTAGAGGGTCTACTTTCTTCTGTACTTCCAGAGGTGGGAGTTCCTATGGATAGAACGTAATATTCAGTGAATCCACATGAATATGAGCTATCATTGCATCAAGATATGTCGACCTAGCAGAAGAAGGAAAGATAATATTCTGCAAGGCTTCCTGAAGCATACCTTGGTAAACTGGAGAAAACTAAAGCAAGTCCCATAGTGAGATCTTAGCTAGAGTAACTTGGAGTTTCTTGACAAGATCGTAATCACCGGGTGCTTTAGTTGTAGGTTTAGGTGCTTGAGGAAGGATTAGTTGTTGATTCATTCTATTCTCATAAGTATGGGCTACCACTCTATAAGAGGGAGCCATAGAAAGATCAGGATAATCACTATCAAATGGAACAACATTAATAGAAAAAACCCTTTTAGGAGAAGGACTAGTTGGAGTTAGATAAATGACCAGTCTCTTAGGCCTTTGAGGTGCAGTAGAGACATAGATTACATTTATAGACTCATTGCAACTAGTGGAATAATTATTTAAAGAAACATTCTCAACATCAATCCAAGGAGGACCAGATGTGGAAGGATATTCATCATTCACTAACACATCATCTCTAGAAGAGAGTGCATTGGAATGAGGAAGAGATTTGTCATTCACAAATGCAATGTTTCTAGAAAAGTGCATTAGAATGAAAGGGAGATTCATCATTCACAAATGCAATGTTTCTAGAAAAGTGCATTAGAATGAAAGGGAGATTCATCATTCACAAATGCATCATCTCCAAAAGAGAGTGCATTGGAATGAATAGAAGGTAGAGTAACATTAAGAAAGGTGTCAATGATTTCATCTTCTTGCAACAAGATATCCTTCGAAGCAAGAGGAATCTCATGAGAAGGATCAAAGATACAAAGCGAAATGGGAAAAACCAAGTCACTATCACATGCACAAAATGGAACATCATTAACACTTTGAATATAATTAGATATTGAACTCATAAAATAAGATATTAAATTCATTTTGGTGATAGAACTAAGAAAAATTGAAAAATCCTGATTTGATATATTTTAGGTTCTAGTAAATCACATTTTCGGAGGTCTTCGGAGCAAAATTTGGATTCGAAACTTGCGTCGGTCCCTAAAATTTGGTTGCCAAGAGCACAATATTTTAGCGATTGCTTAAGTCCTCTTAGAGATCTTTCTAACGGTGCAAACGGTCCTGAATTTTGAGCACCGAGTCAAAAGATATGACCCCACCAAGTTGGGGTAAATAAATTCCTAGTTTTTTGGTTCACGTTGGGTTCACCAAAATATAGAGAAGGGGGATTCACTACTATCGAGTTATCTTCATTCAGAGAGCCTCAGGAGGCGAACTGCCCTAAACTACCTCAAGGAACAACAACAAGAATTTTTGAATCAGAAAGAGCAGGTCACAGAGAATTTTTGGATGAACTGACAAGCTCTCAACCAAAGGACGGAAGCGCGGGATACAAATGACAGCCCGACGCGTTGACATCCTAGAGGTGCACTGGCATCTCGTATGAACTAGAGAGCGAGTTTATCACAAAAAATGATAGAGTGGCTACTTCTACTCTAATTGGTGAGAACTTCCAGAATGTGGGAAAATGACAAAATGTAATAGAACTGAAGTAAAGTAAAGAGTAAATAATAAAGATAAAGAGTAGAAAGAAAGTGCTTACAACCATGCAAGTGATGAAGCCTCTAGCATGTGAATGTCTTCAATACCTGCATGCATAAGATTTGGAGAAAGTGTTGGGGCTGTATAAGGGGTTGCCTCAATCAAACCCTCATTTTGGTGTTTCCACCTCCATGGACAACCAAATAGAAAGAGAGTGCAACTAAAAGGAAAAAGCATGTGGTGAAAGAAAAACCCACTTCAGGAGTAGAACCTGCATCACAAAAGAGGTGATAAAAGCAATCCCCACTCGAGGAGGAGAACCTGTATCACAAAAGAGGTGATAAAAGAAATCCCTGCTTGAGGAGGAGAACCTATATCACAAAATAAAGATGCAATAAGTAGAGGACGTGTGAAATCCCAAGATGCTCACAAGCACAAGACAAGGGAGATATCACATGCAAGGCTTAAGGAAGCCAAACAAGGATAACAAGATAGCTAGCCACAAGAGCCAAAAGTGTTGCAAGGAGAGTTGCCAAGAGAGCTTGAAAGTTTTGTTGTAGCAAGCTGTATGGAGTTGTTCAAACAAGATAACGAGAGACAAAGAGTATGCCCAAGAGAGAGAGATCAAGAAGAAGACCAAATGAGTTGAGAAGATGACTTTTAAAGAGGGAAAAGAAGCTTCTTGGTCCGTTTTAGGGCATCCCAAGCCGTTACCACCAAAAAAAGTATATGACAAGTGGCAAACAGGCACAAAAATGATCGTTTGAACATTGAAATGTCGCAAGACACTAGCGCAACACGCAGACGTCCACGCGATGCACTAGTGTTTGGACATGTAATGCTATAAAATGAAGCGAACAAGAAAAGCACAATGTTTGATGTAAAGATGATGTGCGAGGGTAGCTGCTAAAAACGGATCCAAAACATCTTGAGAGGGAAAAAGGTTGATGTAGGGGCTAAAATGAGCCTACACAAGTGCTAAGGGAGTGGGCACCAAAGCGGATGCAAGAATGTATGTGAAATTGCAAGGGGTGCAATTTTATGACATTACAATCCTAACACATGTGTCACAACATTTACTTCTCCTACTCCTAGGGGTACTAAATGCACTCAAAATTAAATATGTATATGTATATATTTATTGGCTTTCCTCGCACCCCATCACCCACATGTAGACCCTCACACACTTACTATGATGCTCCTAGACCACCACATAATCCTTTTTTCCCTCTAAGGTGCAAAGGCTCTAGATTTGGATTTACTCTTGGCAAGGGTGAAAATGAAAGACATTCACCCCCTAGCATTGTTTATTCACCCGTTCTCACCAAATTTTCCCTCCCTGCTCTATTTTTTTCACCATTTTTCCCCATCTTCATCAATTTCTTTGTTTTTTCACCATTTTCTCCAATTTCTTCACCCCTTCTCACCATTTTCACTCTCTCCTTTTCACCCACCCATTCTCTCCTTTTGAGAAAACACCCCTACTATTTTTGCACACCTACTCGAGAGAGAGGGTATTGCCTACCCACTTTCTAACTTTACTCCCCTTAGTCAACTAGGTCATCCTCCCTCCCCCTTCACCTTATCTAGTGTCTATATTCTATTTTTCTTTGAAACAATGCCACTTCTTTTAATCATGATGTTATTTCAAAGAGAGGTGAAATGTAAACACTTAAAATCCATCCCTACATTTTCAATAATTTCCCTCGCTAATCCTACAATGCCTCCAACACTAATTAATTAAATAATTAGGCCACCCCTCTTCTACCAACTAATTAAATAGTTTACTGTAACATTAGATAGTTAAAAAAATCATTTTATTTAATTAACTAAGCTAATGTCATTCACCCTCATAATTTAAAAATAAAAAAAACATCTATCTTCCATCAATATCGACATCACCATTTTTCAATTTAAAATTCTTAAAATCCTGAATGTAATCAATTTTAAATCTTAGCCATCCATTTAATGAAATTAATCCTAACCATCCATCCCTAACGTCTGATCATTTAAATAGCAATTCTAAGATCCATATCATCATCCTAAATCAAATCAATCTTCAATCCTAGCCAGTCAATTTAATTAATCAAATCCTTGTTGGGGTTACCGTATGAGAACGTTTCAGATTTAAAATCTAAAACCAGTAGTGCCTCAATGACTTTCATTTCTAAATCACTGTAGAAGGACTAACAACTATGCCATAAAGCGAAAATAGGCACAGTAGTTCTCTCCCATTGACCCTTCTGAGAAAAGCACATGCAAACTTAAATCAGATTCAACACCATGAACAGACAAACAAATGAACACACAAATTTACGTGGGGAAAACCCTTTCGGGTAAAAAACCCCACACTCCAAAAGATAGATCCATTATATTATTCAACAACTAAACGGTTACAATACAATATCAGGCTCATAGCCATTACAGGAGTTACATCTTGTTCATCTGGAGAAAAATAGGCAACAACATAGATCTGCAACCTTGAACTGTTACAATGTCTTCACAAGACATACAGTGAAGGTTCCCTTCAGCTCTTCAACCCATTTGCATAGCCAACCTTTCAGTCGGAACAGCCTAGCGGCCACCCCAGGTTCACATTTGCCCAGGTTTCGAGTGTCTCAGTGTTCGCGGTTACAATGCTCCACGCATACCACTCGAACACACACTCTTTGATCTCTGACCAAGCTCACTAATCATGGATTTTCCGATCCGTCGATCATTCGATCTTCGATCTAATCTCTATCGGCTTGCTCTGCTTTTAGCTTCAACTTCTCAACTTTGGCTTACTAACGATCACCATCTGACCTCGCTTTCCGACTCAGCATCAATCGACATTCCATCGACCCCAGGCCGACCTCTCAGCTTCCGATCAAAATCACATACACACCAAACGACCATCAGCGTCTCATAATACCCCACCGTCAAGCTTCACCATCTCGGGTTGCATGCACCACCCTAGCAACTGACATCGAGCCGCCTTGCAATCAATTCGCACTCAGATCAAACCCTCGAGACGCACGCACAAGCTTTCGGTCACTAGCCGTTGATTTGCAACAACGATGCAAAATCAACCAATGAGATTTTACCACGTGTTGTACTACCATTCGTCCACCGCTTGCAAATCAGTCTCCCTGAGCTCCATTGCTAACCATTCTGAGGCGACAATCAACCGCTATCATTAAAACACCGACTGCCAGCTTTATCAGGTCCCACAAGCCACGTGACCGCCACTCAAGGAAGTTTCGAGGCACCTATGAGGGAATCTCCAAGATTCCCTTGAGCCCGCCCAGAACCGGCTTCCGAAGCTGCCACGTGTCCATCGCTTCCACTCTTCGCTTAGGGCACACTCGGGTCCCACCGAGCCACGTGTAAGCCATTGAAGCTCCTTCAGGGAATCTCAAGCGACATCCGCTATATTCCCCAAGGAACTCCTGAGACGTTGACAAATGGCCACGACCCACCAACATAGCATAAATGCTCGGGACCCACCATCCTTCCGCTGCGCACACGCTTAACTCACCGCCATGCGTCGAATGCACAAGCAATTCCACTCGGCCAAAAAGTTCTCAGCGGTACTTGCATCAGGATGGCGTAGAACGTGACAGATACCGTTGGATCAAAGCCTCCACAACCGTCAATCAAGTTCTTCGCCGCTTGGTCCAACTTCAATCGCTCAACGCATATTGACATATCGGTGGGACATGAAATGTCACCCGCCAATATGAGATCGCATTGGCCCATCGGTGGAACAACACAAAGACTCCCGCCGATAGCGATCGCCAACCGATAAGAAATGCTGCCAACCCAAACCCGTCGGGCCGTCACCGAAACACCACTATGAGTCCCACCGACCAAATAGAGTCTCGACGACAAGGAAAAGGTTGAACACATGAAGTCCCCCAGACCAAAGCGGTACAAGCCAGGGAGATTAAGGCACATATTTCCAACAATCCTAACCATTCATCCCCAACTACCATCTATCCAAACTCAAATCAACTTTGAATCTTTACCATTCACTTAATCAAATCAATCATAGCACTCCATTCATCGATTACCAACATTTATTTCCACCTCCCTCCTAGATTCAAATTCTTGAAAACCCTTTAATTCAATCCTAGCCCTTTATTTCAAATGAACTCAACCCTTCACTCCTCTCATCCCAACTCTATAAATCCATTATCCTATTCAACCAAAATAAAGAACCCTTATGCAAATATACATTATTATATTGAGAATTCCACAAGAATAGCTTGACATCCAAACACATCAAGAGCACATCCAATCATCCAAGGTTTGCATTAATCTTTTATTTCCATTTGAATTTTCATCTCTTACTTGCATAAAACTTAAAACAAGATTCAATTTTACTTACATTTCCTCCCATGAAAAACTTATATATATATATGATGTCAACAAATACCCACTTAATAACCATTCAAAAGAATCGATACAATGATTCTCCTAAAACTAATAATATTCAAATAAGTACACTAAATAATTCCTATAATCTATTAATAACAAATGTATATCTTTGAAAATTAGTTAAGATGGTCATAAATGTGGTGATGACTTAGGGAAGAAACTACTTAGAATATAATGAAAATCAAATTTATTTCCAACCACTCAAGTGTAGCTTAGCATGGGAGCGAAAGGGACAGGCAAACAAACCCTCAACGCAAGCAAACAGAAATCCCCAATATGACCGGGGTCTGCACCAATTCAAAACCAACAAAACCATAACTAACACAATAAAACATCTCTCACCCTGCACGGATACCGTATTGCTTGCGGCAGCCTGCTTAAATTAGACGGCAAAAGGTACGTATTTAGTGTGAATGGGGAACGGCCCAAGTTTCGGACAATTTTTGAAATGATCCACGACCAGCAATCGGAACGGAAACCACGGGGTTTGTTATATTATTTTTTAGCCCTGCGACTTCGCTTATTTAATTCCCCTTACACAGATTCTGCGTCGTCCCCCATTTTTCGTTGGATTTATAGCCGAGCATTAGTCTTTCATTATTGGGAAAGATCTGTGCATAGATTGCTTTCCGTATTGGAGAGATGGGAAGAGGAACAGTGCCAGACAAGGTCACATTAAATGTTGGAGGGAAGCGGTTCGTGACGAGCCGGGCAACGATCGGGCGCGCAGGGCGAGAGTCGATGTTGGGGGCATTGATTCACCCGGATTGGAATTCGTCAGATGAACAGGGGGAATATTTTATTGATCGAAATCCGGCCTATTTTGGTGTTCTTTTGGATTTTCTTCGTACAGGGGAGCTTCATATTCCGCCCAACATGTCGGAAAAGGCGCTGTACAGAGAAGCCCTGTATTACGGCCTGATTGAGAGCATACATATGTCGAGATGGGGCCGCTTGGACGGGAACCGAGTTGAGCTCGCCTCGTCTGTCCGCGGGCGGGCCACGGGCGACGCTACGGCAATCCGAGCCGACGGGCACGGCGGGTGCTGCGTAGCGCACGGCAGCATGGTTCATGTCTATGACTGGACAATGGAGGAGCTGCCGCCCCTTTCTCTCCACTACAACGCTGTCAACGATGTGGGCTTCCTCGACCCGCAGCGCCTCGTCATCTCCACCTGCGCCACCGTGGACAAACCGGGGCGAGGAGGGATGGCGTGCTTCAACACGAGGACGGGCAAGATGCAGCATAAATTCGAGCTCTGCGATTCGGGGCACCAGGTCAATTTCAGGGCCGGGGCACTCTGCAGCGGCGACGGACACGTGTACGCCAGTTGCAGGGGTCGCAGCGATGAGCACGGGCTGGGCGTGTGGGATCAGATCACGGGTCAGCAGCTCGACTTCTTTTGCGAGGCCCTTGGAGACGCCGGAAAGCTGCAATGGCTTTCGACCCGCCGCCTTCTCGCCGTCTCGGCTCTCTTTCCCCGTAGCGACCGTGGCCACGTCAGCCTCGTCGACTTTCGGAGCCGAAGCGTGGTGTGGTCATGGACCGAGCAGCACCAGGCGGATAAGATCGTTCTGGATGCGGTTGCGCTTGAGGACTACACTACAATCTGTGTGGTTAACCAGTTCGATCACATTGGCTTCATAGATATGAAAATTGACGGGCAGAGGGAGAGGCATGGGCAGGGGCAGGAGCAGGGGCCGGGTCATGTGAAGTGGAGCCACCGTAACCGGCCGGGCAACACATCGAATGTTGAGGAGAAATGTTATTCCAAGCTCGCCGCTTGCGGATCACAGCTTTTCTCAACCAGTAATGGCGGCGTTAACGTCTTGTGTGGGCCCGACTGGGTGCTCACCTCGCAGCTACGCAACAAGGGCGGCGGCGGTGAGATCTCGGATATCGCCGTTGGTGGAGATCGACTGTTTGTTTTGCACAATGAAGAGAATTTGTTCGATGTCTGGGAAACTCCCAACCTTGTTAATGGCTATTATGACGACGCTTAGCTTTCTTTGAGATCCATTTCACTGTACAACAGCGGGGGTCAAGAGATTTTGGCTTCAGAGATAAATAGGATTTTTTGACATATTCGCAGTCCGTGGCGGTGGCAGTGTGAGATAGGGAATGCCCATCTGTGACTGCATTTAGAAAACTAATTATGATTATCTGTAATGTGAATCTGCTGACTTGCAAAACTGAACAGTTACGTCAGTTATAATGTGATTGATGATTGTAACTATTAATATTAATGGTATTTGCCTTGGTCTCACGGCATTCAACTGTACTCTCTGCCTTTTGTTGTAACGTATGAGCCGTGGAATTCATTCTTATGGAAAAAGGAAGCATATAGGTAACTGTAGAAGCTGCTGAGTCAGAGTCTCAAATTCATTGAAATCTTGTTCACGCGCCGTACACTCCATCTTTGCATCCAAGGAATGAAGACTGTCCAAATTCAGAGGCATAAAGAAGATGAGTCTACGCGGAAAGGGGCCAGCTTTTCGTCTCTTCTAACGCACTCACAAGAGTCCATCTGTCCATTACTAGAATAACTTAGATTAATTATTCTCATAGTCAAACAATAAACAATTAGTGTTATAAAATAAAATGTAAGGGATAATGATGCTTAGTTTTGGAAGTTGTGGTAGAGGTACGTTTGATGTAGGTGTGAAATTAGGTAAATTTGGATCTACCTTATGTCTCAAAGCTTGTATAGAAATAAGATTTTTTAACTCAAAATTATGATTTAGGATGTTTTAATAGATGTAAATCTTTCTTATGGTCTATTAATTTGATCTTGCTATTTATGTATTTTGTTTGTCTCATAGTCTAGTCTTCTTTAATTATCAAGGATTATTGGTATTTAGAAATATTTAGGGGAGATCATCGAATTGCAAAGGTTGTGTTCTCCTAGGTTGATCTCTTGATAGGACTAGCTTTACGATTGTAGAAATGATTGAGGACAACAATCTTCAAACATATAGATGTTATAGAGTGATGATGCAAACTTAGATATGTTTTAGTGCTCCAATTGAAGTGTTCCTAGAATGATGTGAATGATTTGGTTGATGAAAGCTTAATTCTCCCTTGATCATCAATCAATACAAATTGAATGCCTTAAAATAGCAATGTCATTCTAACCACATACTAAAGAAATGGGTAGGGATTAGCCAAAATTCTAAAATTAAACTTAGTAATTTCAAGGATCAAATCTATGGATACAAGATTGATCTCACACCCATAAGGTTGCCCTAGGACAACAAAATGGTAAATCAAATGCAAGGAATAAATGCCTAGAAATGGGAGATAAAATAAATGTAAGGTGTATAGGAAAACGTGTAGAAATACATAGGGTATGATTAAATGTGTGGGAATGCATGCAAATAGGGATGAGTGAAGGATCAAGGAATGAACCTAACATCACACAAGATTGTGCATGTAGTGAGAGATCACTACATATGTTGCTTTCAAATTTTGTCTTAGCCTTTTGAAGTAGCCTAGTTCTTCATGCCTTAAGTTGGCACATGCAAAATTGATTATTTTGTTCAAGTGTTGGTTCCCACACGCTTTTGATCTCATTGATCCAACTTCCTAGAGAGACCTTTGCTTGCTTAATGATTTTAGTGACAGATTCTGCCAATCGTCCATCTCAAGATCTAATGATCAACAAAGAGTCATTAGGGAAATAACACTTTATCACTTTTGATATCTACCGTTGGTTAATTTTATTCAATGGAGGGGCCCCTCCTTGACTATGTGCTTTCATCTATAGTGCATAGTAAGAGGTGACAATCACTAATGTTGCATTTCGATTAGTTGGTACACAATAAGGGAGGGAAAGGGGAAAGCTACTAGGAATTTTTCATTAGTCACTTGATGGACTAAGATCAATGGCCCAAGACTCTTATGAAGACACAAAAGTAGTTACTTAACCTAAAAGAAAAATATAATGGGTACATTCATTTAGCTTTAACTTTTCATGGTCCTCCAAGAGTATATGTCAAAGGGAAGTGGATGTAGAGGTTGGCCAAGATTGGATTCTAGTGATCAAAATCCCTACCAAGGAATTCAAGACTCACTACTCTATAATTTAGGACATTTCAAGAGAAGATTAGATTATGTAGATTAAATCATTAGTGGCATAGTCAAAGATCCAACTACTTTCCTTGCAAGATTGGATATGTGGCCATCCCCTCTATAAATTATGTACATGCAACCATCCCTATGATAGTTTCATATGATTGTGGGCAATTGCACACACATAATCAAGGCATATAAAGGGTTTTCCAAGGTTAGATCTTCAATCCCTTGATCATCAAGGCTATTACAAATTTCTCACACCAACTTTTCCCATAATTTGGTGGAATTGAATTTGTCTAAGTCTCTACTAGTAGAGATTATTTTGCAAGTTTTGGATCATTCTTGGAGTTAATTTGTAGATTATGAAGGGATCCCCTTTTGTTGTAGGTGGTGCTTTTCCACTAAACATTTAACAACTAATTTGTTGTGTCTTAAGCTCACAAGATCTTCCTCTTGGTGGAAGAATGCTTTTCATGAGTTCATCTTATAGTGGATGTGTTTGAGGTTGATTTTGATCATGATGCTCTTCAACATAGTTATTGATTGGGTGGTGGTCCCTCTTGCATCTATATTTCATGAAGCTCTTATTGTGGCTTCTTCCTCTATTTTGATGAGTGTTGTTTGTGTGCTTCCTCTAGTGGAAGTTGCAAATTCCATTTGATATTTGGTTTTAGATGGGTGGTCCTCTCCTCATGTGTTGTTTCCAATTGAGACTTTAGAGAGGGTTTCCCCTCTTCCCTCTCCTAACTCAATGTAATTTGGATGATGAATTTTATTGGATAGTGGTTCAAAGAAGGAAGAAAGGTCTTCTAAAACATATATTTATGTCACATGTCCAAGATAAGGGTGTGCAACTTGATAAGTCTAGTTATGAAATTGTTTAGTTCTTTTTGTGATTTATTTTCAAAAGCTTTGTTATAGATCAATAATTATTTACCAACAATCTTGGAAAAAAATACTCTTTAAAAAAAATCTTTTTACCACTAATCAAAATAAAAAATTATACTTCATCACATACAACAATTTATTAAAATCGTAAAAATACTGATTTAAAAAAAAAAAAACTTATGCCTACAAAACTCACCTAATTGGATAATAACAAAAATCAAGATAAACTAAATTCACACCCAAATATAGCCTTTAGACTAATTATTATATTAAAAAACCCAATATTTAGCCAAAACAACCCACAACATACTTGTTTGTCATTTGTTGTTGGTTCATTTATTGTTGCTACACAATTTGTTGTAGGGACTTTGTCTACTATTGGTGTGCCATTTATTTCAAGGTTTGATGTCTCATATGCTATTAGTGTGTCAATTGTTGATGGCGGTGTGTATGTTGCTACTATTGCTTATGTTGGCACCTCCCCTATTGATATTATCAATAGAACACATGCAAATATTTGTTGTGAATAATCTACTTTTAAGCATGTTGTCTCTTCTCCTCCTCATGAACCTCTTGTTGGTGTTTCCTCTACTCTCCCTAAGGCTAGGTGGTATGTGCTTCCATGTGCTCTATCTCCCTTGGTAGTGGCTTTGGGGTAGGAGGTTTTAAAACATGAGGAATATTTCTCTCAAAAGGGTATAATTTGCAAATTTGATAGACTATGGCCTTAGTTTTGCAATATTAGTTGCTAGATTTTTGAGCAATGGTGGTCTATAATAGAAGGGGAAATTAAAATTTACCCTTGTGCCAAGGGTTTTGTTTTTTGTTGGTTTCAACTCAGTTTCTAATCATAATGCTATTATCGATGCTTGATCATGGTTTTTGGGCCAACATGCCCTTTTGTTGAAGCCTTTTGATCCTTCCTTTAATCCTCTTACTAAATATTTCAATTTGTTGCTTGTTTGGATTCACCTTCCTAATCTACATCTTCATTTTTGGTGTGAACCAGAGCATGTGTGGGTATTAGTAACTCCTTGGACCATTTCATCAAAGTGGATCAAGCTACTACAAATTTCTCTCACACCAACATTTCCCATAATTTGGTGGAATTGAATTTTTCTAAGCCTCTCCCAGTAGAGGTTGTTTTACAAGTGTTTGATCATTCTTGGAGTCAATCTTTAGATCATGAAGGCATCCCCTTCTGTTGTAGGTGGTGCTTTGCCACCAAACATTTAACAAGTAATTTTTTGTGTCTTAATCTCGCAAGATCTTCCTCTTGGTGGAAGAATGCTTTTCATGAAAATCTTATAGTATTTGTTTGAGGTTGTCACGTATAGATTTTTATTGATTATAAAAATGCAACTATTAATCATGATATTGTTATTTAAATTGAAGTTAAATGATTATTCAAATTGAAGTTAAATTGAAATTTAAACTGAAATGAAATCGAAATTGAAATTGAAATACAATTGCAATGATTTGAAATGCAATTTTATATTTAATTTGAGGTTTGTCATTGTTGATGAAAACTCGAGTGCAAGTGAACATAGGAATAGGTGAACGTGATTGAAGGCGAGAACAACGATCAGGTAGAATCGTTTTAGCCATTAGACATTTATGAGGATGATGGAATCACACACACTCACTTAGTTGACATTTTAATGTATTTTTGTGATTATTGTGCTTGCAAATTTTAAAATAAGTTTTATTGATTTCTCCAAAATGTGGAAAAATATATGTTGCTTTAAATGACGATTTTATTAATTTGTGAGAAAATATATTTTTATTTAAATAACTAAATTATTTAAGTCAATATTTTATCATTGTTTAAAAATAATGATGCTTGTATTTTAAAATTTAAGGAATAGACTTTTATTGCGAAATTTAATAAAATGTAATAAAAGTTGTGTTTTTAAATTATTTGTTTTTATTTAAAAATTATGAAAGAAGAAAAGATTTAAATGTAGAAATTAAACAAAGATCTAAGATGGAGTTATTGAAAACAATTTAGAAAACAATTCACGTCAAATTGAAATTGCATTCAAAACTTCAGTTAAACAAATTGAAGAAAAATATCTTCAATCAATTTGAAAAGCAATCAAATTGCAAAACTTGGAGTTAGAAAATGGAATTGGAGATTAACCTCAAATTGTGGATCTTGCTTTGGGGATAACTCCACCAATGCATGAGAAAATAAGGGGCATAAAAGAAAATTCGAATTGGAGAGAACAGGAAATAAAAAAACTTCGTTTTTTATTTCTGAGGAGAAAAAGACACAGAATTTTGATCTTGACAGGGAATTTGTTTTGATTTTGGGGAAGGCAAAGGGAGATTGATTTCCTTTTGAATTATCTTACTGCTCACACTCCACTCATTGCATATTTGAGACCAAAAATTCTATCATTCTCACTTACCATACGCGGCTAGGAAGGGAGATCTTGGGAGAGGGCGTGCAGGAAGAGGGAAGGTTGCTGCTTGCAGTCACAAAAGATTCTTCTACACACCCCACGTAGCCACAGGGTCCCCACTCTCCCATGCGCAGGAAACTAGCAGAGAGAAGGTAGGGAAGAAGAGGCGCAAGCAATGAGGGAACCTCATTTCCTATGCAACCAATAAGATCCTCATTTCCTACGCAGCCACAGGGAATTTCCCACGCACTCAACAGAATAGAGGACTGGTGAATGCGTGGATTAAGGGATAGGGAAGATAAGTGCAAGGCAGGGAAGAGAGGATAGGAGATCAGGTAAACATAAAACTGCCTGACTTCAACAAATACAAGCAACAGGAAGAAAGAAGTAGAAACAACAATGGGAGAAGAATTTTCATATACAATGGAACAACAATCAAGAATAGAGGATAGGAGTTAAAGAAAGAATAGAGGAAATTCACAATCTATTTCCAAAATTTACCAGGTAGGATCTTGAAATTATTAAACAAAACATGAATAGAGTAAATTTGAATGAAATAGTTATTTTATTGTGTTGATTTTTAAAACTATTTAAAAGTATTTTTGTTACTTCGAATTTTGTTTGAATTCTTAAATATCAAACTTGATTTTTCCAGAAAACTACTAAATTTGGAAACAAATTTTTTTAGGAAGAATTTGATTTGAAAACATTGAAAAGTAGCTGATTAGATTTAGGAAGAGATTCAAAATAAAAGAAACATCATTTAAATTTAGATTTAAAAAGATCTTAAACAAAAAATATTTTGATAAAACATCCTTTAAATTTTAAACGTGATTTCAAGATAGAAGTTAAATTTAGCAAAAATTTCAAATAAAACTCAAAACATTCAAAACTGAAAGTGAAACGATTTATTTAAATTTTGTTTGTGAAAAAGTATTAATTAATTTATTTTCTGCGAGCACGAAAAACATAAAATAAATAAATTAAAATTAAGGATACAATTTACTTGAGAACTAAAGGAATTAGGATTATTTCACAGAGAAAACAAATTAAATGAGTAAATTGAACAAAAGAACGTGTGCTCATTTATGCTTGTTTTTATATGTATTTAATTTATGTACTTGAGATACACCTTCTTTACTTTTGATTATTTAATTTATTCGATTTAAATATGAATTTAATATTTATGGTTAAAAATGATGAAAGGACAACATTTAAATTGTTTTTGATTGAAACGAGATTTTTGATAAACTATTTTTAAAAGATTGTATTTGACTGATTGAAACCATGCATGCTTGATAAATGAATGTGCATGACATGTTTGGGAAAGTTACCTTTCGGGACGAGTGCCGAATATGGGTTATTAGAGAGTGTAGTTTTGCTTTTCCAAAACTGTTTTATTTGTCGTGCATGACATTTTACTTGGCCAAGTAATTTAAGGACCATTGAAATAGATTGAATTATTGCTCTCTACCATATCCTAGTATCGAATTTGTTTGCTTCTTAAATGAATTAGAAAAATGAAAATGCTTGTGGTTTTACTAGTTATACTAGGCATGCACTAGATTCCATCTTGCTGGCCGACTGCTTTTTGCTAAGCGATTCGGGCAGGGTCAGATATTCTTTGAATGATTTAAGAATTTCAGGGAAGCGTAAGCTTCGAGGTTGGGCGAAAAAATTGCCTGATCCTTGTTCTCGTCTTCATTTTGAAGATTAGCTTTTGGATTGAAGATCAAAGGATGTCATCTTCATTTATGTTATATTGTATTCTATAATTATGTATTGAAGAGCTTAAGGCGGTTGAATGCCTAAGTCTCGAATT
This sequence comes from Sequoiadendron giganteum, assembly GCA_007115665.2. Lineage (NCBI taxonomy): Eukaryota > Viridiplantae > Streptophyta > Pinopsida > Cupressales > Cupressaceae > Sequoiadendron > Sequoiadendron giganteum. The sequence continues at coordinate 47,743,761 of CM021102.1, read as the reverse complement.
GTAACTTATATTACAACTTCTTACGTATGATTATCATTGAAGTGTATTATGACAAATGTATGTATTTAAACTTAAATTGTATATTGAATCTATCTTATTGACTTTAAGTCTTGTTTTGGAATCGACTAGTTTTTATGATGTTTAAATGAATAAAGTGTCAACTTTATTTTGAATATAAATAAAATTATTTAAAGTTTTGTCAATGTTTGATTTAAAGAGTTCCGCACTTTATAGAGGTTGATTATGATTATGATTCTCTTGGGCATATTGTTGTTGATTGGTTGGTGGTCTCTATTGCATCTTTGTTGCCTAAAGCTCGTATTGTGGATTCTTATCCTATTTTGATGAGTGTTGTTTGTGTGCTTCCTCTAATAAGTGTTGTGAATTCCTTTTGACATTTGGTTTTAGATGGGTGGTCCTCTCCTCATGCATTGTTCCTAATTGGAACTTTAGAGAGGGTTTCCCCTCTTCCCTCTCCCAACTCAATGGATTTGGATGATGAATCTTCTTGGATAGTGGTTCAAAGAAGGAAGAAAGGTCTTTTGAAACATATATTTGTCACATGCTCAAGTTAAGGGTGTGCGACTTGCTAGGTCTAGTTATGAAATTGTTCAATTTTTTCAATGGTTTATTTTGAACAACCTTGTTGTAGATGAATAATTATTTGTCAACAACTTTGTAACAAAGTAGACTCTTTTCAAAAAAAAAATTTACCATTAATCAAAATAAAAAATGTGCACTATATCACATATAAAAATTTAGAAAAATAGTCAAAATATTGATTTTAAAAATAAAATAAATTAAACTTATGTCTACAAAACTCGTCTAATTTAATAGTAGCACAAATCAAAATAAACTAAAAATTATCAATGTACCCTTGATCTATTGGTGAAGATGAATGGTTATTAATGAGCCCACCATGAATCAAGTCTTGTTGAGTGCAAGGCCTCAACATCATAAGGGATGAGGTCAAGATTGTGCCTTGGGTGAATTTGGCGGAATGAATACCTCCAATCCTTGATTCTTAGTGATGAGGTCGAGATTGTGCCTTGGACGAATTTGACGAAATGAATACCTCCAATCCTTAACTCTTAGTTGAAGAGATTTCAGCTCAAAAAGTCTCGTACTCTTATATTGAATAACTAAAAATTATTTGTGAATAATACAAAATCCTCCATCAAAAAATAAGTAAGTTGCCAATATAACCTTTATAGACCGATTATTATTTGAAAACACCCAATCTTCAGCCAAAACGGCCCACAACATAACGGAAAGGTCAGTGGTGTCCAATTTTCCCCTTCACAATTTTTAAATACCCTAAAAGTAACGGTTACTAAACGCAATCCCCGGTCACAGAACATGAAACTGCATGCCCTTTTGAATGTGAAGCCGTAATCAAATTCGCTTGAAATCAAAGAAAACAAATAAAATAATGAATACTTCTGACACAATGTTGCAGATAAGAATACACCACCAAATACTTTCTACGCGTATTCAATTTCATCAAGTTTGACTTAATTGCGCGGAAAAACTTTTCCATTAATTTCCGCCTATCAAGGCGCGTTTTTCATTTGTATTTCTCTTTAAAGACGAATTAATTTGCACAGTACTCTATTTCTCAGCGAACATTGCGTCAAATTTGGACTTGGTCAGCTAAATTTTAGCGTAAAGCATTTATTCCAGTCGACCATGAACAGGACCTTCTCCTCTCCAAAACCTAAAATCTGTGTTTTTATCGGATGTTACGTTACCGATTCCGTGTGGTTCAGAAATGACCTACAAAACTGCGGCATTTGATATTGAGTCTGTTTATAAATTTTTTATTTGTATTTTATTGTTATAAATTAGTTAGGATGCTGATATGTTTTTTTATTTCATTTATCAAGTTTCGATCTCTGGAGGATTTCGATAGATAACTTCAGATTTAAATGTAGACATACTCATAATATAAAAATGGTGCGGATAAATAATTTATATTTTAAAAATATGTATAAAAAATAGTACAGTTGAATATGATTGTCTTGTCATTTAAATCATTATATTCTGGACTGTACAACTGTGCGCTCTGTAAAAGGCCGTTTGTGAAATTTTAACCGGTCAAATCAATAATTATTTTGATTGAATTTATAATTGATAATTTCAATTAGACCTATATATAATTATATATAATAAATATTATGAGTACATTGAAGAGCAAGTTTTTGGATTCAACTGTGTATGCTTTTGTATTGATGTTTCCGATTACATTCAGTGATCCATCATCAGAAGAGGAAAGTTGAACCGATTCTTGGGCAGTTCAAGAAAGTGTCATTCTTCGTCCTTCCCCTACTCGGTCTTTCCTTCCAACCAGTTCGGAATCTACCATAGATGGATAGGGCTCTTTTAGAAAGTGGAGGATAGGGCTCTTCTATAGGTGTAGGGGTTCTGATGCCGGTAGATAGGGCCTATAGGTAAATAAGGAAAGAAAGGTTCTTTTATCTTTTCTCTCCAAGCCAAGCCCTTATTCGGGGGTAGGGTAGTCCTAAACGAAGCTATTAAAAGAGAGAAACTTTCCTCTTCTTCATATAGATCACTGAATAAGATCTAAAACGTCGATACAAAAACATACATAACTTTTCTCTTCCAAATGATAAATCATTGAGTGTGATCCGAAACGTCCATACAAAAGCATACACAATTAAATCTAAAAACTTACCCTATAACTTTATAAAATATAGAAAACTCATACTATCATTCGAAGAATAATTTGACGGGCCAGAGCTAACCATTGATTTTGAATTGGTCTGGAGAAAGCAAAATGGCGTTGACGTAATTTAAGCTAGTACGAGGAATTGTTGTTGTTGACTGGTGATGACCATTTGGCCATTAATTTTAACCTATCCTTTATATCTCAAAAAGTATCAATATTTCTTTTGTTTATTAAACATTTTAAAAACTAATTAAATGAAACATTTTAGAAATTAATTAAACAAAAGAAATGAGACTAACATTATTCAGTGAAAATAATTATTTTATAATATTTACACTAAAAGCAAAAATTTAAATAAAAATAAAAATATAATTAATTATTGGTAAGTTACAATATAGTCATTCTATAATTGTAAATTTGTAATGCTCTAAAAGAAAGATGAAGACAAGAAATGGAAGTGAAAAATGATGGGTTTTAAAAGTAAAATAAATAGACTAAATTTACTTAAAATCAAAGATAAGTTATTAAAATTAATATATTAAAATATAAAATATCCATGACAATCTTATTATATTAAGAAGTGCAATTACAATAAAAACAAGAGTGGAATGTATATACAAAATCTAAAACACAACTAACATATATTTCCAAAACTAAAACTATTAAATAATTCTCAAGTAAATAAAATAAAATAAAACAAGTGTCAATTTAGAGGCCTATCTAGTATTCAAGTAATTATATCTTGGGTTAGTCTGCAGTCACAAGTGGGTTTTATACGATTGTAATACAGGTATGTGTAGTTTTTGAATCATATTTTGTAAAGTTAGTTAATGAGTTTAGATAAAAAAAATTACATATTTGAATTTAAAAAAAAAATTTAAAAATAGAGATTTTAAAAAATTGCTCAATTTATCAAGATTTTAAAAATAAAAAAATAAATGAAATATTTTATTTTGAAAAAGATATAATTTTTTATTTAATTCTATAATAAATATTAAAAATATAAATTTCTATTTTGAATAAAAATATTGTAAGTTATTTACTTATTATTTAAAAATGATATTATTTCTAATTCAAATTAACATACATTTTTTATAGCATAATAAATATAAATATCCCAATTTATGGGAAGTCACAAGTTGATCCCTTTGTCAATCCAAGGAAATATGTGAAGTGGTAACCATTGGGTGAAGGTTGGGTGAAAGTCAACTTCAATGGCGTTTCTAGGGGCAACTCGAGGCCATTAGGAGTAGGATTCATTCTATGCGACCAATCAAGGAGGATACTTGTAGAAGAAGCAAAGAAGTTACCAGAAGGGACGAACAATGAGGCTAAAATACAAGCGACATGGATTGGGAGAGATTTGTGTTAGAGAATGGGTTTCAAAAGGTTGTATTTGGAGGGAGATTCATGGATTATAATCGATGCCATTCATAAAAGGAGACTCCCAATTGGAAAATTTGAAGTTATATCCATAGGATTTGGGAAGGCCTAACTCATTTGGAAGATTTCAAACTCTCCCATATATATCAAGAAGGGAATGCAAAAGATGATAGTTTTCCCAGATGGGCTATTGCTATGATTATAAACCATGAAGAATCAAGCTAAGGAGATCCAGTGGAGCTCTCACATGAGTGGAGGATAGTGCACAAGGAGTACTCAGAAGGTGAGTGAAAATAAATTCACTGACACAGTGGATTAATGATTTGAACAGAAGACGGTGAGCCGACTTTAAGAGCATGCAAGGCAAGTCACTCCACTCCACATAGAATGCAGAATGGAGACAACAATTAGTCTTGATGTGAAGGATAGACAAATGGATTTTCGGGGGAAGTCTCAGTCCAGAGGTTGTTAAAAAATTTTCAATGTGGGAGATTCAAAGATGATGGAAGTGTTAAAAGGGATCTTGGGTGTGTGCATTTTAGCCCCTATCTATTGATATAGAGTCAATAGCGATATTGCCTCTATGTTTATGGTGTGTTGTTGCAAGTGAGGGAAGACACAAGGGTGGTAAGGTGGTTAATGAGATGTATGGTAAAGGTTTGATAGAGAGAAGGGATGGAGAAGTACCTTGAATGAGCAGTAGTAGGATGGGCACTAAGATCAATAGTGGGGGTAATGGCTAGAGTTGAAATTGAGCTACAATAGCATGTGGATCCCTTTTATAGTTTAGAGTGTGGGAGAGGATGTGGATCCTAGAATGTAGGTGGTGTAAGGGCATGTGGCACTACTAAAGGATCCTACGATATTTTTCCAAATGTAGGCGAGGATGGGAGTGTTGGCACTCCCGAGAGTATTGGGATTGGAGGATGTGAGCACAGAAGGTGCAATGGAGGAGTAAAGTGGAGGCAGTCATCAAGAAGGCAATGAAACGAAAAGTTCAAATCTGGATTAATTGCTATGTATTTGAGTATGGCTCGCTTAGTACCATTTTATTTGATGAATAAGTATTATATCTATATTAATATAAAAGATAGAAATACATATTTATAAAAAAAGATGGGTGGTAAAAAGGCACATTTAGAGAGTCACATGGGTTCAACCCAAAAGTCCAAAGTCACATGGACCAAGCCTAGAAAGCAAAAAATATTACAAACACAAATTAAAAGGCCATTAGGTGACCATTGCAGTGCCAGCAGAGGGCGACAGGTCCCACTCAATGTCATCCAATTTTTTCCCCATACATCAGTGGGGTCTGGAGTGACGTCAAGTGGAGCCCAACCATTGTCATCTTTTTCTTTATCTTTGTCTTCACAACAAGGTGAAATTGCCAAATCCAACCGTGAGAGCCATTTAGAAGTATCAGTAGAAGGCCAACCAGAACCACCACTAGGAACATCACCAATAGGCCACCTAGAAGCGCCACTGCCGCCCCTCCAAAAGGCCACCCCAAGTCAACCCATGGAGGAGGAGAGGGTGACTGTTGACGAGGGCGAGAGCCGCAATGAGGAGGAGCCTAAGAGCAGGGGCGAAAATCCCTGACAAAGCCACTTTTTGGTCGGCCCCATGAAGGCAATTGACCTCGGGAAGAAGTGGGCGAGGGAGGCACACACACCACAATACAAGGGGCATTTCCCCAGTGGTCCACGAGCTCCTGAAGGTGAGAAAATTCAAACACAACATTGCTAGCTTGCACTTGAATCTGTAAAAGAACATTAAAGAAAATAATCGCTTTAGAATATAAAGAAACAAATTTACCAATTTGGCTATGAAAAAATATGCAGACATTTCTATCTTTCCAAATACTAAAGAGAATTTCCACCCTGAAAGTGTGTTAAATTTGGGTATACTTTACGAGGAGCCTGGGAGAGTCTCCCAACAAAACCATATTCCAAGAGAAGGGCTCTAGCCTGGATGGCTAAAAGAAGTCATGAATCCAATTCCATAGCTATTGAGCTCTAATACAAAATCAGAAGAGACTACTCAATCTACCCATAAAAAGGGCAATGAGAGTTCTGGACTCCCAAGTGAACAAGCCGAGAACCCATTGGTAAGCCTTGGAAAAGAATATACCAAGAAAAGTGAGCGAGTTTTGGCTCAACACTTGCAGACCAACTAGCAGAAAATCTTTTACGCTAAACCAAGTTAAATATACATAGTCATATGGTTAAGTGGCACATATAAATATATTATGTATACACGTGTGCGTATAGTCCATGAAATAAATCTAGCCTAATTCAGGATCATTAGTAAATCAAGAGTCGTCTTCATTCCACATGAACTAGATGGACCTGTATCATGTTGTACAAGAGTTCAAGCAACTTTAAATTAGATAAAGTTGTTTTTTTAATTAAATTAACTTATAAAATCATGAAATTAAATTTTTAAATCTAGACTAGAAACTATGCGTAAACTACCATATGATCATGTGATTCTATTCCCACATTTTGTTCAAAAGGTGGTATAATTGTCGCTTCAATACCAAATGTCTCAACTGCTAATTCCTACATATTCAAATAAAGAAAATAATAGGTTAAAAAATATTTACCAAAACATCATTTTAACCATATATATTTAAAAGAGCTAGAAATCACATAGAAATTTTACTAAAGTATAGGACTTGAAATGATATGGATGACTCGTGAAAATGACCCTGCTTAACATCCTTACTAGCACATAGCATAGTGTTATCATCTTGTAAATACACATATATGGAACATATAAATATAAATATAAATTTTCAATTTAATTTGATTTTAAAATTTTAAAATAATAATACATCTAGTGAAAACACACACTAGAAATGGCTTATGCATAACAACTGATGATGGAGGAGCACTTGTCATGCCTTGTGGTCGGTCGGTCATGGATGTCATATGACCTCCCAACATCTACAATATTGTTTCACACATGAACAGTTAAATGAAATTATGGATGTAAATTAAAATATATAAATAAGAAATATAATATATGCAATTTTAGGGTCAATATATTTGTTTACCTAAGTCTAAGGTGTGTTGACTTGTACATCTACTGATGCAAAAAAATGATCTAATTGAGATGATGTCCTAAAGCCACTTATCTACACAAAACACTTCAATTATCTATGGGTACAATCGAGATGATGCCCTAAGTTTTGATACATGTACATGTTACACACTTGAAAAAAATAAAATGTGAATGTGTACCTAAGTAGGATGATCATTGTCCAACATAGTAAATTTGCATATGATCCCACCTTTGATGTAGGTGCATTTGAAGTGGATGTAAGAGAAGTGTCATAACATGGATGATTACAACTTAGAAAAAAATGTGGCATCGACACATGGCCCGAGCTGCTAGGACTAGTTGAGCTAGATGCTCCTCCATGCTCTCTACCAGTGACTTCAGCTACCATGTGGGTAGCTTGATTAGTGAGATATCTTGAGAGAAAACTCAATGCTCCTAGTATTGAAACCATTGCTCGGTGCTAAAATGGTGCAATAATTCTAGAAGATGGAGGAGCAACAATGGGTGGAATAGGAATGGTTCGATTAGGATCAACATGGGTCCTTGCTTTATGTCATGGCATGCCACCACCAACTCTTGGAATGATCTTATATCAAAATATTTGGGTTTTAAACCCATCTCAAACACTGACCATAATTTCCTCAAAAAACATAAGGGCACCTCACAATTAGTGTGTGGTGGATGATCAAAGACCATCCACCATCACTCCCAAAAATGTGTGACAAAATGAGGATGCCTATACCATCTATTTTTTTTAATTTTTTTGGAGGTATTGGTTGAATGGTTGTAGGGTCAATAAAATATGGGGCTATTGTTTGTTTGGTTATATGGAGATCAAGGATCTCTCTATATGAGATTCTATTTACATAAAACTGCCTCCTCTCCTCCCTCCAATGGTGGAAACTATATAAATCTACACCAATGGGGAAAACATAATCAACAATTGTTTGCATTAAAGATGCAAACCATGCTAGGTTGGGGGGGGGGGGAATATGAGGCTCATTTTTTTCTAAAATTATGTTTATATTTACATCAATGTTTGATTACAGTTGAGCATCATCAAGTGGAAGGGGTGGCGGGTTTTGATGTGGGGGTTTCTAAGGTGGAGAATGTGGAGGTGAGGGGTTTTGAGGTTGAGGGCTATGCAAAAGGGCATCTATAAAAAAATCATTAGGTGAAGGTATTTGCTCGATTGGGCCACCTGCATGTTAAAAATTTAGAAGAAAATATCAACAAATTAGTTACATAATGAAGCATCATGCACTAAATGTTTAAATAAAATCTTTAATTTTGATGCTTGTTCATGAGATCATTAATTAATACAATTTGTTAAAGATCGCATCAAAAACACATTTAAAATACATCAAAGACACATGAATATGATAAATGTACAACATGAATCCTAATTTATAAAATAATTCTACATTGATTAAACATATAAAATTAAAAATTATATACATATAAATGATAAAATTCGAACCCTAGAGACATGATAAAATTTAAACACTAAAAGAGAAGGAAATAGGAGATATGAGAAAGGGATTTTAATCCTTATGGTAATTTATTTTTTATAATATATATTATGATTTTTGTGAAGTTCTTGTTATATTTTTCTCCCCTCGTTAATTCTATGTTCTTGTGTAGATATGTCAATGTCTATTTTTTAATTTTTAAAACATTGTTCATACAAATTAAAATATATATTTATTTTATATTATATGAAAAAAAAACATCAACATATCTAATACATTTAAATACTATTAGGATCACAATTAACAAATATTTTTGTGTGTGCATAATAAACCTATGACAATAAAGTAAATATGCATAAATATAATGCAAAAGGAAGATATTTTCAAGTTGTTCATATTTACCCAAGTACCTATGCTAGAATATGGATGGGTCTAGAATAAGTTAGATACTTAGGTATAATTATAGGATATGTCATCATGAGAGAAATATAGAGGTCAAGGAGAGAGAACTAGAGGGTTTAAGTCTCACAATCCGAAAGTTTTGAACTTGAAAATTAACTAATTTTTGAACTAATAATAATACAACTAAATGAGAAAAGGTTTTGTTGATCTAGACCATGCAACATAAAGTCAATCATGTTTTAATTTTACTATCATATCATATTAAATTAGGCCACCTAAGATATAATTGATATCTTGATATCTCTCCTACAAATCTAGGCTCATCTCATGCATGTTGAACTCTTTTCTATGATATATATGCCAATAAAATTGTTGTCATATATTCTAGGTACATATTATTTGTAAAACCTAAGAATTCATTATTTATAATCACACTAAAACCCTAGAAAAACCCTTTAATTTTGGTTTTAATGTACCCAAAAAATTGTACTTTTGTTATGTTTTAATATTGACTAAGTGGTATCAAGTATCAAGTATATATATATATATATAAAGAAAAAGTGGCAAAGCCACTAAACAATTTTATTAAATTAAAATAAAATGTTACAAAACTTGGTTCAAAAGAGCATACAGACAGGAAAGAACCGAGAAGAAAACCTCTGGTTATAGCTCAATTCAAATCTTTACACTATAGAAACATCCCCCAAAAATGAAGAAGACTACATACAAAAAAATTAAGGAAGAGGGCACAAAAACCCTTCACACAGAGCAATTTTAGAAGAGTGCTTGAAAAAATTAAGCATAAACCAACATAAAACATACTTTAAAGTGGAAAGTTTATTTAATCGATTATTTAAATGGAGCATCAAATTAATCTATTTCTATAGAGGTGAATTTGAATTTCCTCAGATTGAGATTGTTTTTATGATAAATATTATAGTGAAATAAGGCAAGTAGTGTTCTTACATGATTATGGTGATGAAAAAAAAGTAAGTGAAAATATATTATGAGGATATTATCTTTTGATATAACATAAAGTGCAAATTTATATTGATGTGTAATTTGAAGCAAATATATATAAATGTCATTAAGGGAAATGTATAGTTAGTCTAGAATAAAAAATAAATTAACTAAAGTTGCATGGATAAATTTAAATTGAGAATGAGTAATAAAAAACTATAATAATAATATTTGTGAAAACTATTTTAAAACTAACAATGTGTCACGATCCCTATTTTTATGGTTCAAATTTTAAAATGTCTTATTAAATTAATTGATAATGAAATAAAAGTGCAAAGGAATAAAGGAGTTAATTATAGAAATGCATTTCTCAATTTATTGATAATGCTTGTTATTAAGAATAAATAATTTAATTAAAATACCTTATTATTTAGGAAAAGTAATTTTATGTGCAAGTAAGTGATATTTTGGTATTATTTATTTTGCAAATTAAAAAGGCTTATATATTATTTTCTAAGGATAGATATTTTATTGGTAATTAGAGAAAAGGTTCTTTATTTGTGATTATGGATGGATAAATATTGTGCATAGAAATAAAATTTTAAAATTTATTATTTTCAAGATTTAGTTAGGGAAGTTGAAAAGAAATTTTAAAAATGAGGGGATTCTTTAACGGGAAGACACAATAATTTTCAGGAATTTTCTTGATTTCTCTGCTAAAACTGGGAAAATGGTGGAAAAAGGGGTTTTTTTCGATAGCACAACAAAATAAAATTTGGAAAAAGGGGGGAAAAAGAATACAAGAAAAACCAAGAAAAGAAGGGAAATCTACAGGGGTTCCCAACAATCAAATTCTGGGGAAAGAAAATTCCAGGTTTTTAATTCCTTTCCCATTGTATTTAGATTCAAATGTGTGAACAAATTTATGTGGAAAAGTGGAGTTCTTCTAAATTCCCCAATTGTTTGAGTTTATTCCTGAAATTTTGAACCAATATTGAACAAAATTGAATCATCATATCCTCCTATGATATATAGCTATAAATATTTGTGTTATTTCTTGTTGCAAACAAAATATTTTGTTGAAATACAAATTTATTTTTAAAAGAAGGTGAAGAAAATTGTTTACCTGCAATTTAAGTTATTTACAAATACATAGCCTGTGCAAATATAATAAAATTCTAAATGCTTAAATGATAAATTATAGAGGCGGATTCAACACTGTTTAAATGCCATTGTTTTCCCATTGAAAATTTTGGTTTTTATTTAATTTGTAAGGGGGGGGGGGGCTCACTGGCCACAGTCGAGCCTCCCATGTGGGTAGGTTGCATTGTGGAGGCAACTCCCTCCACAGGCCATGACGACCTGTGGAGGGGGCACTGCCCCCACAGGCAATGCACCCCATGGGGAGCACTAGCCATGTATGGTTGGCCCTTGGAATTAATTCGATGCCTTTAAAATTTCATATGTGACCTTTGCCATCCTCTTCAAATTTGTATGTAACTTTTTCATTGGCCGCTAATATATATATATACATGTGTGTGTGTGTGTGTGTGTGTGTGTGTGTGTGTGTGTGAGTGTGTGTGTTTATGTATATATAAACTGGAATATCAAAACAAACTGTATATGAATATTTTTTTCTTTCGTCTGCATATGTAACTTTCGGGAAGTGTATATACATGCTAAAAATAGAAATATGTGTATATATACATATGTAATTAAATTTATCATTTCTTTGAAAAGTAGCTAATTGATATAGACATATATATGTATGTAAATGTGGGATCCAATACGAATATAAGTACATCATGTGGGAGAGCAAGACTAAAAATTTGAAAAGAATAAATACATAACCCACTTCAGTATGATTTATATTTTAGCTTTAAATGGATATAATTCTGTATTAGCTTGATTGATTTTCGAGTATGGTAAATATGTAAATATATTAATATATTAATATATTAAGTTGGAAAAAAATAGAAATTAAATCTGATTAGAATGACTAATACTCTGCCCTTAGGGGGATATATTTTGCACTAGATTGTTTACATTTCTGAATGTTTATGTATAAAATGCAAACGTAGGTATACATATATATTCACTAGCGTTCATATAAATTTGGCCAATTTTACTCTTTTGAATATATATCTTCTTTAAATTGAAAGTATTTCTATTCAAATCACACAAATCCATTATTTTAGATTAAATTGTACAATTGGAAATAGAATATTAAATACTTTGTAAGTAGGTGGAAAAGGGTACATGTGTATTTAACTTCTTTTATCTTTTGGAGTGTTGCGGTTTACTTTAATGATTTTCTTAAGGAATGTAGAACTGGATGTAGATTTTATTACTTATGAATAAATTTCTATAGATCATGTAGTGAACTTAGAAATGTAACTATTTTTCGAAAGAATGTATGAATTAGCAAATGATGAACTATATGCATCTTGTGTGAAACTATGCATTATTTCCTTGTAGGGTGAATTTATATCTAATTTAGGCACTTTAGCATGTAACATGGGACATAGAACCTGAAGGCTTTTGCACCTATATCACTTATTGAGCATTTTCCTAAACATCATAATATAAACTCTGTTAAGTAACTTTTATATTTGAAGGTAGCTCATGCTTCATGGCACGTGGATTGATGTTATTCCTATGGAAGACTTGGAGATCTAAAGAAATCATAACTTTTTTTAATTATGATCATAGATTTCTCTATAGATTTAATTGTTGTTTGTAATTTGCGATCTCTTTGTTCTAAATTATGACATCATATAAAAGGTTTAATGGATGAAATCAATGTAGTATGGTTTGTTGAATATTTCATTTTTTTTATATAATGGATACAATAAGGATGGCAATAACTGTCGTGTGTGTTCCATACTGTCTTTTCCTTATATTTTTTTAGCAAGTGTAAACACACATATGTACATATAATAAATAATACTTATAAGAATATGTATACTCATATATTCTCTAGCTTATATATGTATTCTCATACATACATGAGCTATACCTTCTTAACTCTTTTATAGTATCATTCCCTTATTGTGGGAACCTCTATGAATCAATGAGTTTAGATGTAAGCATTTTTACTATAATTGCATAGGCATGTGTGCATTCTAGCAAGCTTAGGAACACTTTCATGAAGTTTTATGTGATTGGTTGATGGTTTTCAATGTACTTGTGTGATATTTGAGAGGACATTGGAAGTAGAATGGTCTTATTTGCAAATACTTGGAAGCAAATCATGATAGTGTTAGCATTACCTAGATTTTGTATGTAAGGATAAAACATTAGTGAAACTTGAAAATGATGTTTGTAGACCAATGTGACTAGTATATGAACTTCCTTATGCTCCTTGATATGTGTGATATTCATAATATCCAGAAATATGTAGTGAATGGTCATGTCAACGAGACATTATGACTGTTGCCTGAGAGGCATCTTGTAACTATTGAGACTTTGTAGCCAATAAGGATCTGCCAATGAGGCATTTCATTAAGCCAGTGAGGCACTTTTATGAGTGGTTTTTCATCCCTACGGGGGTTTTCCACTCATGAAATTCTTGTGTTATGGTTCTTTTGTGGATGCATTGATGTACTTGTTGTCTCTTTAATTTGCATTATAGTTTTTGAATTTATGTGAATTGTGTGTCTTTGTATAAGCCTTCATGGTGAGATCATGTAAAGGCCCGACCTTGTGTTGATATACATATTAACTCATTAATGTATGAAATTCCTTTTGAAATGATAATGAAGTAATTCCTCTTTTTCTGCACCTTTTTATAATTATTTTTATTCTATTAAATTATTTTGGAAACTAAGGGATATAATTAGTAAATGTCATTTGTGGACCTTACACAATGAATAGAGTAATTGATTATATGTAATCATATAACTAGGGCTATATAATTTTGATATTAGAATATTAATATTTAAGATGAATTTGGTATGGTAATGAAAGTTAAATCGTATAATTCATGATTAATTAATGTCTATATGTTAGTTTGAATGGATACCTAGTAATAATAAATTGTTTACAAGATAACAAATTAAGGTAATAGGGATGATGTAACCCCACATCTCTATTCTCATTTTAGCTAGATTCTAGACTTATTAAGTTACACTCTACACTACATAAATATTACTATATTTAATTGTAGTGGTTGGGTATGCAAGTAATTTATTATTTGATATGGCATATTTATGTCCTAGTGTGAGGTATAGCTATGTATATCTCAAACATAGGGGGATCATATATTTTTGGAGCCCTGAGCCCAACATACTTCTATTGGACTAATATGTGGAGAAACCCTACTAGTATGATAAGGCATGATGTTCTAGAAATATTTGAATTGATGTTGAAAGGAATTTTAAAAGGGAGAAGAGTGAGTTGGATTGAACATATCAGGATATGTTGCATTGGGCCGCTTTAAAAAATGCTTGATAACTTATGCATGATGACAAAAAGAAACTAAAGAAAAATAACCAAGTGTACATTTGCACATGAATGAGCGAGGGATGAAGAATGAATGTAAAACATATTTAAGGACACATAGAAATAATGAGGAAGTGATTCATATGAATGAAATTAACTAAGTATATTATTATTTGAAAGAGAAGAAATAGGTTCATTATAATATAATGTATGCATAGAAGATTGCATATTAATTTTAGAATGCTTTGTGTTGATTTTTTTAGACAATAACATATATATGTATAATATAATAATAAGATATTATATAAAAAAAAATTATTATCAATAAGAGTATTCAAATGTTTATCATATAAACTTCTTGAATCTAGTGTGCTGTATATGAAAGCCTCAACAACTTTTATTTTCTTATATTCTTTAGAATCCTCATGTTCAATGTATAGTAGAGAAGGGGTTCAATGATGTGTATGATCATATTTATGAGGGTTATCAAGAGGTAAAAATTGTGGGAGGAAGTGAGTAAGGGTTGAGGAGGAGAGGGATTAGTATAAGAATGAGGATCAAAGATGCAAGGCGGGGATATGAGCAATGGATCATAATTAAAAAAGTGAATGAAAAAATAACCAATTTATAAATGAATGTAATTATAATTTGACATAAATTAGAAATGGAAATGTAAGTCAAATGAGTTCATTAGAACGTAACGATATAAAATAAAATTTTCTTAATTTAAATGTGATTAATTAGATAAAAAAAATGGCATGATTGAAAGGGAAAAAGAGCCTAAATTTGTTATAATATGGTCACATGAGAGTTCATTATACATGTCCATATCCATGTCCTAGTGTGAGGGATAGCTATGTATATCTTTCAAACTATGAATCCTATTAATTTAGGTTTGTAATTTGAGCATAAGATAAACTCACATCCTTATCTCATCTTATTATATTGGACTATGTAGAGTTTACAAATATCTAGAAATGGTTATTAGTGGTTCATGAAGGATTGGTTCATGAACTGTCTATTGTGCACTCCTATGGGTTTTTAAGGAAAATAAATGAGGGTAAATGGAACTATTTCCTTGTATTACATTTATTAGGTTCAAAATTATTATCTTCCACATACATAATAAGAATTGATATTTTTATTGGAATGTTAATTTTAGGCTCTATCTAGTTAGTTTCAAGGTTTAGGGTCTAGGGTTTTAGGGTTTTAGTTTCTATATCTAGTTAGGTTTTGGTTTTTATATCTAGTTAGGCTTTGGTTTCTATATCTTTAAGGAGTTTTACTATTCTTTTAAAATCTATTGTATCCATTATTTTGATGCATTATATTTAGAAATTGGGTTTTAGGAGCTATAAAATTCATCCTAATTATGGAGATTAAAATAACCTAAAAGATAAACCCTAATTTCAAACTATAAATGTTAAATATTTAGCCAAAATGTAAACCCTAATTTTAAACTATAAACATTAAATTTATAGTTAAAAATTACAAAAAACCTGAAATTCTAACCTAAACGTGGCTAAAAAACACAATATAGACCGGAGGAGGTAACAAGCACTATTTGGAGGTATAAATGGTTTCAAAAGTGGGTACCTGTTTTTCCCTAGTTGTTGTTAATCGATAAAAGTTTGGGGAAAATGACTTGACAGTCATTTAAAAAAAGAAAAAAGGTTTGAGAAATAGATTCTCAATTTGGAATGGGTACCCAAAGCATAATGGATAGTTGTTTTGATTTTAGGCTTGGGATCCCATTCCTATTGGCATTGTTTTGACTGGAATTTCCCCTCTTTGTGGACCCATCTTCTT
Organism: Sequoiadendron giganteum; assembly: GCA_007115665.2. Taxonomy (NCBI): domain Eukaryota; kingdom Viridiplantae; phylum Streptophyta; class Pinopsida; order Cupressales; family Cupressaceae; genus Sequoiadendron; species Sequoiadendron giganteum. The sequence continues at coordinate 47,727,537 of CM021102.1, read as the reverse complement.
GCACTTGCTTGAGATGTTTAGCTATATGGTATATAGTAGAAAACTAAAACTAGAGTTTTCATATGAAAGATTTTTCCTTGAAATAAAATGATGTTTTTTTGTCAAGAAACAATTTATATAACCAAAGTATAGTTCAAAAATACAACATTGGATTCCATGATAATGAAAAATGCTCAATAATGACACTTTTAATAGATACAGTTTTTGGAAAAAATGCCAATAATTATGACATATAAGTCTGACTAATTTAGAAAAAAAATTGTGTTAACAACTTGGTTCTATGAAGACTAGTCAAAACATAACTAGTTAATAATATTCAATAAATAATCTACAAGTTTTTCTACATATATGTGTGTGTAATGTCTAAATTGTATATTAAATGTCTTTAGATCAATAAATGCTATATCAAAACAATCTCAAAATAAATTTTCTCTCCTAAAAAAATAGAGAACATTAACAGTCATGCACTAACTTCATCAAATATGCTCAAAATTTACAAGGCTCACTCAAGTTTGAAGACCATGGTCATCATGATAGGGTTAAAATTGATAATCTAATATGACATAATGTGTATTAGAACCAAAGGTATTGAGGATTTAGTCTATAGACTAATTGTAAGCTTGTCATAGTCTAATCATATAACACTTTCTTAAAATTAGAATGCAATTTTCAAATAATTATGATAGAAGAGCAAATATAGGGACTCAAACAAAATTCCCAAACACACCCTTAGGGATATAAACAAAACACCCATATCAAATTACCATTGATGTTGGGCTATTAACAAAAGGCCCTTATAATATTACATTCTTTCTAATTTCCTTATATTCTAGCCTCCATCTTCCTCAAAAATATTTGTGAAGAGTGCTATCATCCATTTAATGTCAATATGGTCATTGAGGCCCATGACTTCAAAAATTCTTATTCCTTCATAGCCTTCCACTTCCATTTTATAGCTGAACATTGATGACAATAAGAAATGGCTTCCACTGTGCAACCGAGTATCCATTTACCTCCTATGATGCACTAGCCAGTAGGTGTGGGGGTGTTGGGGGGGGGGGCTAAACCAAAAGCTATGGCTTATAGGGTGTTATTGAGGCCTCCAAGCATTTTTTTCTTGATCATTATGTTCACTATGGCAGCCTTGTCTTCATCCAAATCCAAGAGAATTCCCACAAACACAAACACTATCAGAGTTGACGCAATACTATGGTCGATTACCGAAATATATTCAGTTCCAAGAGCCATTGTACGACACATAATAAGAGACCATACCTCATTTTAAAGACCTTGAGATGTAGTTTTAATATGATACCAAGGAATTCCATTTGAGGAGTATTGGTTATCAATGAGACACTTGTAAACATTTTACTTGTGAACTAGTGGTGGGAGGAATGTATATTAAACTAGTTTGTTTTTATAGATAGTTCTATTCAATCCCTTCCATCTCATAATAGTGAGAATGATATCTTACACTGGCACCACTTGTAATGAAATATAGTTAGTGTGTGGTGTAGAGATATGTCATCCTCGATCTTCATGAGTGTTATGATTTAATTATGATTCAAGTGCTCATCATGTAATCCCATTTTATCGACATGGGAAAGGCTAGTATTCTCTCTCAGGGGCCAATATGAGAATGTAAAGATTCTATTGTTGCTTATTATGCATTTCTTGGTCATGTCAAATAAACAATGAAATTAATTATTTCTTACTGAAAAATAATTTTAGTGAATTTATTAATGGTCATGTTTAATGGATTGTGTTGTTTATCTTCTACTTATTTTAATTTACATTTTGGAATTGAATTAATAATAATCATTGAGTCTTCTTCAATCTTGACATTGTTAATTTTAAATGGATGTAAAATTGAAAACCATAAGACTAGTACTTGCACCTCCAACTCATCATTTGTTCCACCCTTTAGTTTCTTTGAAGCAACAACAATCAATTTCTTTTTAAGTCCCAAATTAAAATCCATACTCTAGAGTTTCCAAGTTTTCCTCTCATTACATCATCAAAGTTCATTTTAGTCCTCCCATTTGGAGGAGGTTATCTTTTTATTTCCTTTCTTGGTTTGCCTATATAATTAACTCTATTGTCCACATAAATAGAGGACATTAGATGCATATGTTAGTGGAGAACATATTTTAAGGCTTTCTAACTAGTGTGAAATATAAGATTCATCAAAGGTTACTTCAATTAAGAAGGCTACAAATCTTGTTTGTATGGTTCAAGGATCATGAAAACTTTAGCTCTTAAACAATTTATAATTTTCTCCTTAAAAATGTTAGCACATATTTATCAAGGAGGATATCTTAGCTACTATTGACAGCTGGGGACAATAATTTTGCATGAGGTATTAAGATATTTTAGGAATTTTTTGTTGAAAAAAAGAGTTCATAAGTACTTTGATTTTTCTAAAAATATTTTATCGATTTTATAATTTTCTAAATTCTTTGTAGCATTTCCTAAGAAATTTTTGAAATGCTCTTCCATGGGATCACTAGGTAAAAAGATCATATTAATGGTTTTTAAAACTCAATCAAAGGTAGGTCATCTCCTTTGGGAATGCAATTGTTTGTACTAATGGTAATTACAAGAAGAAAATATAAATATTCAACCAATTTGAGTTTAAATATGTTGATTTACAAGGAAGTACTAAAGAATGATTGACCAATTATTGCCACCATCTAATATGGGTATTGAAACAACTGACTTTTAGTTTAGATATGTATAGTATGCCACATTTTCAAGGATATTGCATAAGTCTCTCAATTGTTTAGATTTTATCATAATAACATAAACATCAAGTTATTTAACCCATTACATGCTTGGGTATTTTCCAAAAAACTATTGGTTATTTGTAATTCAAAAAACCTATCTAATTTGTCTCCATAGGGAGGATGACCATATTAACAACTTTCAAATATTTTAATATATCTTCTTTTAAATGAAAGAAGTATTTTGAATGTTGTAGATTGTATTCCAATCAACAAAGTTAGGTAGATAAGGCATATCTAATTGTCAAGAATGATAGTTTATTAGTGTTTTTGAGCTAGCAAAAAGCCTAACAAATATAGCTTCAACAACCAAAACCCTTAATGGTCATACAAAGTGTCAGGAATTTACTATTTAAGGTATGAAATGACTTGAAGATATCGGCTACCAAATAGAAGGCATGGACTAGAGTAAATGGTGAACGATGAGTACAATGTGTATCACAATGTGTTATTCAACAAATGACAAATGATTAATGTAATGGGCATCACCTACAAAAAAACCAACATAAAAAAATTGTCTAAAAGTGAAAACAAATTCATTTTCTAGTTCATTATTGAAATGAAAATATATCATACTCGTGCAATGACATCTACAACGTCTTGCTAACAATTAAAATGCAATGGTGGTTGTAACATGTGGTATTGTTGAAAATGCCTTGATGTATTTTTTTCAAAATCCATTAATGTGTTTCAAGTTTCACACCTGCAAAAGAAACCAACATTAGTGAACAATTTCTTAAAGACAAACACAAATTCATTTTCAAGCTCATTATTAAAATGTAAATATACTATCTTTGCAAGTAATGTCAACTACAGTGCTTGGTCAAATACAATTGAAGATTCCTTGTACAATGAGCTTAACAATGACAAATGTAATGGTGGACATGTAACATATGGTATTGTTGAAAATTCCTTGGTATGTTTTAGATTTTCTCTAGCCAATCGCATGAAAATCTCCTACTAACAGGGGCATAAATCACATTTTTTTTCTATCAATGAGTATGCTACTGTAGCATCATAAATTGTATCACTTACAATTAAATAGTTGGTTTGATGCTCAATTTGGCGTGGGTGAACCCACAAAAGTGGTTTAAAATTCAAATGAGGAAGGAAAACTTCCAAAAAATGCCCCCACTAAAAAAAAAAATCATTTTGAGGGGTTCGAACGAACTCAAGGTTCAAGCGAACCCAAAAGGGGTTTGTTCGAACCAGGATCTGATCGAACCAATTTGAATGTGGAAACATGTGTTTTCCATTGTGGAAGGGGGTTCGAACGAACCCTTTAGGTTTGCTCGAACCCCCCTTTTCCCACCTTCCCACCCTCACAAAAAATTCTAGATTTTTTCCCTTTGAAGCACGGGTTGAGGATGAAAATAGAGGAGACTTCACAGAACCAACTGAAAGATGGTAGTCCTCGAAACGAGCTATCCAATGAATATAATTTTAATATGTTTTGGTTTTATTATGTATGTGTTTTTTTAGTTTTATTAAACATAGGTTTTTCACTGAAAATTAGGCTCTTTGTTTTGCACATGTGGAAAAATAGAAAATTATCAAAATATTTTAAAAAAAAATATGTTTGTGCTGGGTATTGATGTCTTTGATCCATTAAAAAAATAAAATTGAATTTCGATACATACAGAAAAAATTATGTTGTATGCAGTCTGCCTATGTCTGAATTGCAATTGGTTTGACTTTGAAACTTGATTAAGGAAAAAACATTCAATAAAAAACTATGAGACCAAATGAAAGTGCTAGATATCGTAGTTACAAATCTAAATTCGAAAAAAATAGAATTTTATCTTTCATACAAAAAAAATTATGTTGTGTACGGTGAGCGTCACTTTTTAAAAATGTTGTTTTATGAAAAAAACCAGTTTTCATGGGAGATGGAAAAATAAGTGGAATTTGATTCCAAAAATTTTGAAAAAAATATTTTTAGAATCTACAAACAAAATTTAATGAGACTCTAATTTGGATCATCTTCAAATTCCTCATGGTTTAGCTGCTATAGGTGCCCGAATGTGAAGATTTAGTTAAAAATAATAATTTCAGTGTCCAGTTTGGCCAAAAATTGTAAACCATTATTGTGGGATCACCCACGTATATGTCTAGTTTTGTTTGCAATTTTTCTATTTTACTATCTTTTTAGAAAACTTTGTTAAGTCCTTTATTACTAGGCCCTTGTAGAGCGAATTATACCCAAACACTAGTGTGGTGTGATAATGTCTTGGTCGTACGCGCCAAAACTTTGGAATTCAAAATTTGACCTTGTTGTGATTAAGGAAACGACCTTGCATGTTGGAATCCCCCAAACCAGTTGGATATGTGCTTGATCTCATATATAAATAAACTCTTCTCCCCTTCACTAGTCTAGAGCAAGAAATAAATAAAATGATTAGAGATATGATCCAAGTCATTTACATTCAACATGAACTCCATTATTACAATAAATTTATGTTCAAGTATCATGTAATGTTCCTTATTTATTGTTATTATTATTGTTGCATGTACTAACACTTGCAAGATCTCCAAGAAGCCTCTTCCTTCTCCTTGTGTGTGATTTGTATGGTGATAGAGATCCAATAAGGGTTTCACATTTATGTGGTAAGATTTATCCTTGTGTTGATTGCCATTCTTATTATTGTTTGGTTTACCTTTGCTCCCCTTGAGAGCACACACTCTTTATCATCAATCATCATTTTTTTTTGTGGAGGTGGGAGCACCAACATAGGGTTTGACTGAGGCAAACCCTATACAACACAAAATTCAACATCCCAATTCATTTGAAGATTCTTACAACCCTATCTCCTGTCTTTTACTAGTTCATCATTGATAAACCAAGGCATGTTGATTATTCGAGCATATTCACACATCAAGTCCTAATTTTCTCTATTGTGGGTGTGTATACTATGTCCAACCTATGGATGATCCCATAATAGCGAGTTACACTTTTTGGTCAAACTTGAAATTGAACTGATTTTTTTTTAACTAAGTCTTCACTTTCAGGAACCTATAGTTGCTAAACCATGGGGAACTTGAAGATGATGCAAACTAGTGATTTGTGACATTTTGTCTACAAATTCTAAATATATATATTTAAAAAAATTTAGAATCAAATTGCATTTCTTTTTCCATCTTCTTTGAAAACTAGTTTATAATAGTAAACACCATTTTTAAAGAGTGATGTGTACTTGCTAACACAACTTTTTTTCTAAGAAGGATAAAATTCTATTTTATTTCGAATTTAGATTTGTAACTACGATATCTAGGGCATGCATTTGGTTTCATAGAGTTTTATTGATTTTTTTTCTTAAATGAGTTTTGAAGTCAAACCAATTACAATTTAGACATAGGTTTACTTGCTAACACAACTTTTTTTGTATGTATTGATTTTTTTTTTTGTTGGATCAAAGACATCAATATTGATGGAATAGATATTTTGTAGAACTTTTTATGATAATATACTATTTTTCCACATGTGTTTTCCACATGTGTAGAACTGAGAGCTTGATTTTTGATAAAAAATCTATGTTTAATTAAACTAAAAAAAATACATAATAAAACCAAAATATATTAAAATTATACTTGATGGATCATAACTCGTTTCAAGGAGTATAATCCTCCAATTGGGTCTGTGAAATTGATTCCATTTTCATCTTCAAACCGAGATTTGAAAGCCAAAATTCTACAAAAAATTGCTAGAGGGGGAGATGTGCAAAAAAGGGGGGTTCGAGCAAACCCCCCTTCGAGCAAACCCCTCTAGACCGAACGAGCGAAGGGGGGTTCACTCGAACCCCCCCTTTTTTGCTATTCTCCCCTTGATTTCATTAAGAAAATTCCACCAAAGCAGGTTCGAGCGAACATAGCATCAAAGAAGGGTTCGCTCAAATGGGGTGTTCGAGCAAACCCTTTTGGGAGTTTGTGCAAACACGCCCCTTCGAGTGAACCCCTAAAAACCTGATTTTTTTTAGGGTCATTTTTGCAATTTTTCTTCATGAATGGAATTGTAACCCACTTATGTGGGATCACCCCTATATAGGTAGAAAACCCTGACTTTCAACACCTTTAGGACCATAACACGATGCACTAATGTTTGTGTGGTGCTCTAGCGTCCTCCACATTTAGCTTCAATTTCTTGTGTTGGGTTCCTCTTTACACTCTTTTTAGATCTACTTTTTGTCTTTGTCCATTTATTCTATAACATCTGCATTCTATCATATTTAGTCAATTTGGTCATTACAAGAGTAATTCATCACATCATCACATCAATCCTTGCATTTACAACAAAAGAACCAAAATCCTCAACCAAAACTTGCTTGACTCTTCCTTGAGGACAACTGCCAAGCACAACCCGTTGGTTGATTTTGTGTTTCAATGTTTAGGTGTGAAAATTGGTGATGATTTAGTCATTTGGTTTAGATCCCCCTCCTTCCACCTTAAACATCTACATGCCTTATGAATGATATGATTTTTTTGAAAAAAATTGTTCCATAATTAGTGGGTCCTCCCAATGCTGCTTCATGATATATGCTACAAAAAATATTGAATATTCACTTACATGATGTTATGGTATTTAGAGGCTTGTCAAATGGTTCAAATAGTATGGAATTCAACATTCACCACTTCAAACATAATTACATCATTTGTCAATATATATAATTAGAAGGAGACATATCTATAGTGACAAAAGGGGTGGACCATAATGATGTGTGTTAACAAAAACCTTTTAATTTACATTTGACATCTATTTACATATCAAATTATTAATATTAAATATTAAACATATTACTAGTGATACTTCACTATAATAAAAACAATTACTAAGTGGAACTAAATATACGTATTCAAAGTAAATAATATTTAGAATAAAGAAATTATTTAGGTAAATAATATCTGTGTTGTTTTTTGATGGACGTTTCAAATTTTAATTGGTTTAGCACAATTGATACATCAACTACCAAGATTCAACTATAATATATAACAAACAAACTAAATTCATACCCCAACAGCATAGACACCTCTTTATCTTTAATCCTCCTATAACTATATATAGATTTTATATAAAAAAGACAATAAAAAGAAAAGGAAATTGTCATGGCATGCAAATCTCACCATTATAAATATTTAATATATAAAGAACAGAGAAGTGTAAAGAGGGAGTTAAATCTTCATGGTTGAAAATAAGAAACAAGTTATAAATAATTTGGAATCTTGATTTGATAACGGTTTGTCCGCATGTATTACTCCTGCTCTTTCACTTAACTAGATGTCTTCCCTTTTCCCACGCCAAAAGCAAAGCATTCAAACGCCACTTGCCTTGTCCTGTCCGTACTCCCCGTGTCCATCAAAATTAGGCCACTTGCCCATTAAGAATAATCACATTCTTTCCCTGGATTGTTTTTTTTCCTACTTTCTGTATACATGCCCTATCTTAAGTCTTATCCTCCACCTACAAACACCGCATCTGTATGAAAGCAACATTTTACCATATAATTAAAACAAAAAGCTCCAAAGCATTCATTCACAGACCCACTTCATCTTTACAAGATAATTTTATTGGTCAAATTAACTGTTCAATGAGACAAAAGAGGCATGGCCGGTAGCCAGTCCAGTCCATTCCATTCCATTAATTGTTTTGCATCAACACTTAACTAATGTATGATTACTTTGCTCATTACCCACCCTGCCCTGCCAGGCTGCTAGGATGAGTTCAAAAATAAGGATGCTCTGTATTCCATTGCCATGAAGTACAAGACAGAATCCAATGCTTACAGAAAAAAATGGTCAGAGAGGATTACAAAGTCGGTGCTATTGTCCAGGAACAATCCCAAGTCAGAAGCACAACTATACAAGCCCTGCAAACGCTAGTTGACCTGAACATGCCAGTTGAAATAGAACACAGACCTATTAGTAACTAATATATCATCAAGATTCTGAACTATTAAAAAAAAAACTTTAAAAATTTGATGCAGTTAAAACATGAGAATGAGCATTTCAATTACCCACTTGTTTTTCCTATTTAAGAAAAAAGAAAAACAGGCTGGGATCAATTATTGTTGTTGCGAGAATCAAAGTTTGAGGTCACACTTGTACTCTATCACTAGGATTAAGAATGCATTCGGATTGCAAAAGAGAACTTGTTGCATAGATTCTCCAACTACTTCAATTTGCAATCCCAATTGGGTCCGGTTGTGTGATCCAAAACTTTGATTCTAGCCAAAAGTTTGACCAGAGTTCTTCATACAGTAGTTAGTTTATTAAAAAACAAACATTGAACTGCAAAAGCTTAACATCTACAATACTTACTGACTTGTTTGTTAAGCAGTTTTGGTTGCCACTTGCAGCCATGGCCGATGAATATCAGGCTTGAAGTCACCCTTGTCCTCAAACTTATTATTATTAACTGGCAGAGAAAATATTCTGCAATGGCTGTCTATCCACCACTGTTGGGTATAGGAAGAAATGTTGTTATGGGCTTCCATAGAGTTGAGCAGATTGCAGGGCTTTGATTCATCAACTCCATCATCCTCGATAGGTGCGGGCAAGTTAAGATCCAACAATACAGGCCTCTCTTTCTCTCTCTCTTTCTCCTGCTGCAGCTGCTTGGGGCTACAACTGCTAGGACTAGAACTAGGACTAGTAATCCAATGGGACCTTTTATGGCCACCCAATGCTTGCCCAGATCCAAAATTCCTATGACAAATAGGACATTCATGCATCTTGGGCTTGTTGTTGGTACCAATTGCATGCAAGGTCAGGCTTTCCTCACTGACAACTTCATCAATAAATGATTCTGTGACCTTGTTCTTGACTTGTTCCTGCTCCATACGGCAATCCTTGATCTTCCTGTGACTCGCCCTGTGTCCACCCAGAGCTCGATGGGAAGAGAAAACCTTGTTGCATGTCGGGCATTCGTATACATTGCTACTAATCTTCCATTCATCAGCTTCCTCTTCAGGATTAGAGTCATCTAATTCATCTGCTTGACATGCATTTTTCAGATCCCTGGATCCGGCTATATGATTACAATAGCCCGACATATTCTGTGCTTCTGAAAGCTGGGTCTTGGGCGGCCTCCATGATCCCTCGGCAGTAGAAAGCATGACCAAACAATTTGCTACGTCTTCATCTTGGTTGGTTGACAGAGCCTGCTCAATAACATGCCTGGACCGCTTCGATGACCAGCCCTTCATTTTAGGATTGGAGCCCAGGTCATTCATATCTCTGTGCATGTGCATGATTGCTTGTTCACTATTACTGGTACTAACACTGGTACCCTCAACATCCCTCAGCAGATCAGAGTGGCTGCTTGGCCCTTGATAAACTGCGTTCTCTTCTTCATGCCATGCTTGTTGGAACACTGATTCAGAGCCTCCAATTTCTGAAACCTTGCGTTTTTTCTTCTTCTGAGGACACATCGAAACCTCCGCAGGATTCAATTGGCCGCCATGAATTCTCATGTGACCACCCAGCGCTTTTCCACAGCTGAATCTCCTGTTGCAGACCTTGCACACATGCTTCAAATCCTCCATCTTTTCCTCGCCCTTTTCCCCTTTTCTCTTTGTGGGTTTTTTATGAGCCACACCAGCTGCACTATCCATGGGAATTCCCAGCCTACAACTGCCTCACCTCATGCAATGAAATGATATCGATGAGACATTTGCTGTCAGGCTTATTTCCTCTCAATCAATTAATGTTCCCCAAGTCCTTTATATTCTCCACTCGGTGTAAACGGGCAACTATATAGCCTTTTAAATTCTAAATAAGTATTTTCGTAAAAAGTGCATCCACCATGCTGGATAAACACAGGTGTATAAAAACATAAACAAAAAAAACCAAAGTGACCAGTACTAAACCAACTAAATGTCATGTCTTTCTCAACTTTATCACTACCTACCTTAGCTATATTTAACTGTTCACCCTAAAACCAACACCGGATGAGAATGTATTAAAGAACCTCAAAAGATAACTAGCTGGGGTCCTTTGCGAGTAGGTACAGTTGTCAAATTTAAAGATAATTGACGACCCTAACAAACAACCCACAATCCCTTACTGACGACCCTTACAAACAACCCACAATCCCTATTTCTAATTGTCCCCTATTTCTTTGATCTTCCACAATGAACTACACAACCCACACTCCTTTGCCATGCAACAAACACAAAAAAGATTGGTTTGCTGCTTGGACTGTTGACAAAGATAAATAGTTTGGGTTCTTTAGGAGTAGATAATGAGCAAATTTCATTGGACCGAACGCCCACATAGCTTTTGTTGCTTTTAGCAGTTGGTACTAATTTTAACAAGTACTGATACAATGTCTATTCAGACACATAATTCCACGGAACGCTTGATATTATCCACAGGTTTTTATTTTCGCATTTGGTTATGCATGTATTCATTCCAATTTCCCTTCTCGTAACTCTCACAGATTGCCAAAAGTTAAATTCCTTTTTGTGAACAATTACCCATGATTTTAGCTGCTCTTTCTGCCCTACTATTTTTATCACAACACCTATGATGATTTGGGCTATTTTTAGCGAGGGACCATCACGTGAAAATTGTGATCAGTGATCTCCAAGTTTAAGAAATATTCCTCCCCACCTCACCTCCATTTCTTTGTTAGAATGGTGACTGTGACTGTGACTGCCACTGCTCCTTCCGTACCCCCATCACAATTCCCCCCTTCCTCCACCCCCCCTAATCACGCTTACTAGAAATTTCCAGACAGGTGGAGAAATCAACACTAAAATTTCGTCTCAACTGGACTTCTTCCAACCAAATTTCCCCATAAGAAAGCCTCTGATTTCTTCACCAACTGTTAGAATGGATAACCGTAATTTAGAAATACTTCCTTCCCTGACAATCACGGTCAAGTGTCAAATTTAGCACAGTGAAGTTCCCATCAACTTCATCACGAGAGAATAAGCATAAAGCCATAAAATGTGCTCGGTACTCAATAGATTTGCATGTGCACAACAAATTTGCCCAAAGAGAAACTGTGTCTGTACTGTGTTTACTTGGCTGCCCAATATAATTTTTTTATTCATTCAAGAAGAGGATGCCTTGTGTACTTAGGTGGGGATTCTCCTATGCCTTGGACTCTACTAAAATTTTGAGTTCATTAAACAAGCTCTGGTCATCATTCTTTTATGTTCAACCATAATGATGGAAAGGAAAACTTGGCAACTACCTAGTTCGTTGTGAAATGGATAACTCAATTGCTATTGAGCAATCCAACAACTTTGAACAACTTGTGTCTTACTCTATATGGAGATGGGCCCTAGTAAGTCTTCTACCTAGCTATGTTTTTCTTCACAGCTATGATGGAGTGTAGTGAGTTTTTGCTATGTAGCTGCATTTTTCTTCAAAGTGAACCTAAGGACGTCACTTTTAGTTGAAGGAGATGCTTTCAATACACTGCTTAGGCATAGTAATTGTAGTAGATACATGCTCTAAGAGAATACTAAATGTAATAAATTCATTGTAGTTGACATACATGAGTGTATATGATTTAAATGTGATGATAAGGACATTTAATTTGAAAATTAATAATGGAAGAATGGCATAAAATTGATTTGTTATTATTGGATAATCAATAGTATGATGATTGATTTTGGTTTTGTGTTGATTCAAAAAAATTATAATTCACTTTTAAGCATAGCAAATTTGAATTTAGGTGTCATGGACTTCATTTCTTGCACAAGTTTGATCATCAATATTGATCTAATAGAATATATGCCTAAAAACCAACTCAAATTTGTCTTCTAGATAGCTAACCTTGTCAAAACCTTTAGAGGGGATGCTTTCAATACACTAACTCACCATAATTTTTTAAGGCATAGAAATTTTAGCAAATACATGTAAGAGAACAATAAAATAATTGTAGTGAGGCCTACATAAGTACATAAATTTTAAATATGATGGATAAGAGTTTTAACTTTAAGATTAATGATGGAAAAATGATGTGAAGTTAAAGTCATTATAACCAATTGATATTGTATGATGATTGTCTTAGGTTTTGCTGACTCAAAAAACTTTGCAGTTCATTCTTAAGCATTGTGGTAACTTACTTTTCCAAAATTTTGGCTCTTTGCTCATTCCAATCCTTTGAAAATTGCAAAGTGTTGTCATATTTGTAAGGGTACAAGAAAAAGTGCATCAGGGTTGTGAAAAAACCCTAAACCGTAGCCAATGCCCTTACACTTTATTTCTATTTTCTTGTTGGCTGCTTGCCTCGGTCACTTGGTTCCTTAAGTGATGCAGTCAAGGATGGAGGGTCCGAAATGGACTATCCAACCTTGTAGCCTTATTTATTCCAAAACACACTATAGTGAAAAATAATAGAAACATGCATAGGAAAATCCATGTAAGGGGGAATGAGTGTTCACCCCAAGGATGCACGAGCTCTAATCTCGTCCGCGTCTATGTGCAATTCCAGCCAGGAGCTCGCACCCTTGTCCCAAAAGGAGGACTTGCTGGTAAGTGGATCCATGACCCAAATCAGTCAGAGTGTTCATCAGCAGCACCAGAGCCGGGACCTAGTTCCCCAAGTTGCACCAGGCCAGACCTTCAAGCGCACCAAGTCAGACACCATCAGTGTGGACGCTGGGTAGCCCTGCTATCCGTCTCAAGCCGGACACCCCGAGGTGGACGCAGTCCAATGTGGACTCAATGAGGTTGCAAACTCAGAGAGCTCTAAGATTAGAAGCATGCCATGTGCAAGGGTTGCTACCTGGGCAAGCTCTACTTGTAGGTTAGAGGCAGAAAGTTAGACATTGGGGGATCGGCCCGAATCTAAGCGTCATCCTACAGTTGTTAGGGATTCATACTAATAGCTTATGTAGGGGAGAACACATCCTCGAAGTAGTTGAAACACTACACCGCAATCAAAATCGCATACAAGCCCTCAAAGCGAAGGACCATACTGCCATGAGTGCTCCCACTGGTAGAGAGGTACCAAATAGTGCAAAGCAATCAAACTGCTGCGTTGAGGTCAGCCTGTTCCCAAAGTAGAATGGGCAATAGGCTGTGGACAGGGTAAGTCATTGTGTAGCTCGATTGGGAGAACATAGTGCTCCTCCTTTGAAGATCATCAACATCGACAACAACCATCTAGAATCATCAGTATTCAGAGCAACAAGAGCTAGCCAATAGCTCAGGTAATAGAGGGAATGTGAAGGGGTCATCAGGACTTTGAAGAGTGACCGTTTTAGATCAGGGGTAGTTGTTCCAACGAGTCCTACTCTTTGTTAATATCAAATTGGCCCAAGTGCCATCTTTCATTGTAACCAAGGTCTGGGACCTTTTATTATCAATAAAGAATACTTGCTATTTGCCCCAACACTTGGATCATTGGATGACGCTAGTCAAGGGTTCGTGATTACCAACGGTTTCAGTGCTGACCCTAGCATTGGAGTCGAGAATACAATTTCGTTGCATAACAAAGAAAGAACTCTGTGAACTTGGTGGCATTTCAAACAAGCGTAATCCAGATTGGTTGGAAGGTTGTGTCGCAATGAGCAGCTCAAGTAGGCTAAACACGGTGTTATGCGGGTCATCCATCCTGGCCCCGTGATAGTTGGTATCAGATCCCAGTCTCTCGATACACTGAGGAGTACTCAACAAGAGTACGTAAAGAACTTTCAGTGAGGTTTAGAGTAAATTGCATCCGAGATCCGATACCATGAAAATTGCTTCAGAAGGCCGCAATGGTGAGTCCGACTTAGAGGTCAATCTGCAAGAAGAGCACTCTGCTCGGACGAGGCGATTCAATGTGAATGCTTGTCATGGGACGATGAGGTCCAGGGATAGGCTGAACGATGTGGACAACAGGTTAGACGCCATTGAAGACATGGCTATTGCTCACAGACTAGAGCATCTGGAAATTCAGGTGGCGATCAAAATAAAGGCGCAAGAAAAGCTAGATAGGGTAGAAGAGGATGTGAAGCTCCTCAAGACCCTCGTCAACTCGATGTCCCAAGGAGGCATCAGTGCAAGCCACAAGGACAAAGCCCCAGATCAGTATGACGGGCAACAGGATGACAAAATCCTGGAGAATTACTTCTGGGATATGGAGTAGTACCTTGACACCATTCTGAACCTAACAGAGGAAGGCAAGGTCTGCACAGTTGCTACATATCTAACAGGTTCCACAAAGCTATGGTCGTGAACCAAGGTGGAGGACCTGAGAGCAGGGAAGTTGGTTCCAGTTGTGGATACTTGGGCCAAGGTTCAAGAAGCATTGAAACTGTGGTTTAAACTCGAGAACTCAGCTTGGACTGCAAGAATGTGAGTCATGGATTTGAAATACACAGGGAAGATGCGAGAATACATCAAGTCATTCTCCACATTGATGTTCGAGATCAAGGACATGTTTGAATCAGACCAACTGTTCCAATTCATGAGGGGATTACCATTGTGGGCTCAGATCGAGCTCAGGCGCTGTAATGTGCAGACTCTCACCGCAGCCATCACAACTGCAGACCGTTTACATGAATACAACATAGAATCAAACAGAGAGTTCGATGGTCAGCAAAAGATGAAAAAGAAGACTCCGTTCGCGTTGAAGGATAACAAAGACCCAGCGAAGTCGAGAAAGAGTAGTTCAACAAAGTCCAGTTCTAACAACAAGAAGGGATTTGGCAAAGGATCTACCAAAGGGGTAGATGGAAGCAAAAACAAGGGTACTGGAAAGTTGCCGCCTTCTCCATGCCCCATCTATAATAATGGACTCCATTGGGCATGAGACTGTCCATAGCAAGTCAGGATAAGTTCTATAGAGGCTTCTACAGAAAGAGACGAACCAACCTCCATAACGGGAGCTCTTCAACTCGGTGCACTCAACGCACCAGGTCCATCGCAGGCCAAGCCGACCAAACCAATGGATAGTCATAGGTTGTGTTTTGTGGATGTTCGTCTAGATGGACGCAACATATCAACATTGGTGGATTCAGGGGCCACCCACAACTACATATCGGCTATGAAAGCCCAAGCCATGGGATTTAGAGCTTCGCCTGGCATTGGTTCCACATTCAAAGCAGTGAGTTCCCCAACAAAGAAGATTTGTGGTGTCATCCAGGATGTACCCACTTCAATAGGAACTTGGCACAACACACTGGATCTACTGGCCATCGAAATGGATGAATTTGATTTAATCTTAGGCCAAGAGTTTCTGAGACTCGATAAAGTAGCAGTGATTCCTCATCTGGAGTCTCTAATGTTCATGGACCCTCTGCAAACAAGCATGGTGAAGATGACAGAGTGCATACACAGTGGGAATAGTCAAGTGGTTTCAGCTCTGAGCATGAAGAGGTCAACCAAGAAGAACAATTCCACTTCCAGTCCTTCTTGAGGAGGTCTGTCAGAGGGGTGGCCCACTTGCTGTAGCCCACCACAAACTTCCTGTAGTAATTTGCCAAACCCAAAAATTGACGAACTTCGTGAACATTCTGAAGCGACTCCCAATCTCGGATTGTTGTGAGCTTCTCTGGGTCTGGTCTTATCTTGCCTTTGCCCACTATGTGGCCGAGGAAGTGGACTTCCTCTTGGGCGAATACGCATTTTTATTTCTTGACAAAGAGTTGGTTCTCTCATAGCAACTCAAACACCTTTGCCAGATGGACCTTGTGTTCCTCCATATTTTTGCTGTATATGAGGATATCGTCGAGATAAACCACTACTAACTTGTCCAGTAGAGTCTGAAACACATCGTTCATGAGAGTGCAAAATGTTGTTAGAGCGTTGCACAGCCTGAAGGGCATTACCATGAACTCGTATGACCCATAGTGAGTCACACAGGTCACTTTTTCTTCGTCCCCTGCTGCTATCCTAACTTGATAGTAACCCTGCTTGAGATCCAACTCGGTAAAAACCTTCGCCCCTGTTAGGCGATCGAAGTAGTCTGCTATGAGTGGGAGAGGATATTTGTTCTTGATGGTGAGCTTGTGAGTGCCCTGAAGTCTAAGCACAACCTCAATGTTCCTTCTTTCTTCATTTGGAATAATACTGGTGTTCCATATGGAGAACGGGATGGACGGATGTATCCCGCTTCCAACAACTCTGCTAGTTGCGTCTTAAGCTCTACCATTTGAGGGCTAGACAACCGATACGGTGCCTGGGCAGAAGGTCGGGCTCTTGGCTGCAATTCTATTTTGTGATCTATCGCCCTGCGCGGGGGGAGTTTTGAGGGTAGCTTCTCAGACATGCAATCCTTAAATTCGAGGATGATCTCATCTATCTCTTTTGGAATGGGCGCCTCTATGGCACCTTTTGTTTCATCCCAACCTCCAAGCAATGCAACCAAGAACAAAGGTTCCTTGTTGTTCTTCTTGGTTGAGTTGCACTTAGAAAAATTTGTAGAGCCTATGTCTATATTGGATCCACCTCATTTCCTTGTCCACTGGAATATTTCTATGCACCACTTTTTGCAAACTTACAACCTTACCATGTTCCTTCCTTCCTCTACTACCTGTCATGTAATTCAAAGCATCAAATTTGTTTTCCAACCAAAATACCTCATCAAAATCAGAACTAGAAATTAAGCTTATACCTCCTCCTTCATCAAAACAAATTTACTTCTTTGCCTCATTTTTGTTGTACCTTTCCTATCCCTTTCCACCTTGTCCCCTTCATGAAATTCCACTTTTTCATTGCCTTCTAAAAGACATGATACTACTGCAACTTGGTTTTCTTCACTCAAAAAAGTGTTAGTACTACCATAAAAAGATTTAATTTCCACATTACCTAACAAGGAATCATGATCACTAATCAAAACATTTTCACCTCCACTATTCTAAAACAAGGATTCTTCAAAAAACTCTTCATTAATCTTCACACTCCAATCTTCAAATTCAACTTTATCAAAATTATTTTTTGCTGCAACAAAATTAAATATTCCTTCACTCTCTTTCTCATAAAAGGAAACAGTAAAATCAGATTTTACCTTACCCTCTATTGCTACCTTCATTCCACTTGAGATCTTCACTTCAATCTGAGTCAAAAAACCACCTTTCTCATCTTCATTATGGTTAGTGTTAACAAAGCCAATATATTCATACTTCATACCATCTAAAAGTTTGATTTCATCAACTAAACAAGTCCTTGCATTTTTGTAAACCTTACCCATTTCTTCTTTCAATGGCTTCAATTTGTATTTCACTCCATCCTTTGTCAATGTGTATGTGTTGGTATAACCATCGTGCACCGCCTTCCTGTCAAATTTCCAAGGCCTTCTTAACAAAACATGACAAGAATTCATAGGAATGATATCACATAAAATTTCATCTCTATAACCTCCTATATTAAGATTTACCAAACTTTGTTCACTGATCAAAACTTTCCTATTATCTTGTAGCCATGCTATCCTATACTAATGTGGATGCCTTCTTCTTTCTAGCTATAATTTTCTCACCATTTTTTCAGAGACGAGATTGTCTATGCTACCTCCATCTATGATGACATTACATAGCTTGTTTTGGAACTTGCATCTTGTTCTAAACAAAATTTTTATTTGAATCGATTTATTGCCTTCATTCAATAGGGTTCTTCTATTGGGAATAGGTACCTCAACTTCCGGCTTGGACCTTTGAAAGACTTGGAAAAATTTCATTCTTTCATGCCTTTACTGCCCTACCGCTAGGGTTTAGTCTTTGAGGTGCAGTCTGGTGGTTTACCGCTTTACCTCAAGCCTCTGACAGTCTGGCCACGGTGGTGCGGTGTTACCGCATTACCGTGGGGTCTGCTTCTGGCGGTGGAGGTAGCGCGATGAGCGGTGAGCTGGCGAAAGGAAGGTTTACCTCCTTAATGCAGGTGCTGATCAATGGTGGTGTGATGGCAGAGATTGACGACAGTAACTTAGCAATGACTGCTTATCGCTCCACCGCGATGGCCTTTCGGTCGCGTCGTGGTGGCGTGGTAAACCATTAACGGTCTAGGCGAGCAGTCACTGCCCTACCACGAAAGGTTGGTGGTCAGGGTCCAATGGCATGGTAAGTCGCTGACGGTCTATGCAAGCAGTTACCACCTTATCACGGAGGTCTGGCAGTCTCGGTTCAGTGGCGCGGAGGTGACCCGATGGTCAGTGCTGACGATTACCACTACACCGCGATTGACTGTTACCTACTCAGTGATAGCGCGATAAGAGACGCGTGTCTCTTATTGACAGGTCTGAATCTGAGCTGGAAGTAGCTAGCGAATAGGAGGGCGACGCATGACAGTTTATGATTAGCCGAAGACCAAAAATGGTGAAGGCTATAAATGCAGTTTGTTTCGGCTAGTGACAAGATCATTTTTTTGCAATGAATTAAATTCCTAAGTTGCTCAACATGACTGTGCAAGATCAGTTTGGTTAGAGGATCGGATTATCTGGTTGGGCAATCAACGTGACTTTAGTGACTGGCGATTAGTTGATTTGATTGAATGTAGGATTGTCTATACAGTCAGTTATTGTTATATAAGTCACATAAGTGTGACGATTATAGGGGTTGAGTTAAGTCTATTTTAGACTATAACGAATTGTTGTGAGCTTAGACAGAGAGGAAGTGCAAACAGTGATTGTGCATAGTAATTGTTTTTACTGTATACTTGTGCTAAGTATTGTAACAATGAATGTATGCTACTCAGTCTAATACTGTGAGTTGACTGTTCGGAGAGAGAGGTCTACATTTTGTATGTAAACGTATTTACTGAAATACAAAGAGATCGATCTTGGTGTGGTGGGTTTTTTACCCGAAAGGGTTTTCCCACATAATTCTGGTGCCTGCTTTGTTTGTATGTTATTTTTCTACTACTCTTGATATCCTGCATGTATGCATTATAAGTTTTAGAACTAGTTTTTTACACCTCTCCTCTATTGTTTTAGCATTAGGAAAACGTTTCCGCACTGTTGTTTTCCTTTCAAGTGGTATCAGAGCTTGGCCAGTTGTGTTATCCTTATTAGTAAGGTTAGTTTTTTGTGCTATTACTGTTCTAGTAGGAGTTGTTTTGTAGAGTTATAACTTGTTCTATTTAAGATAGCGAGTACATAAGGTAGAATAGATATTGAAAAATTCAATGGCAACAATTTTGAGTTATGGAAGCTCAAAATGGAAGACTTGCTTGTGGATAGAGACCTCTGGATTGCAGTGTCTAGAACTATGCCATAAGGCATGAAGCAAGAAGATTGGGACCTTGCAAATAGAAAAGCGAGAGGTCTGATTAGATTAAGTCTGGCTGATTTTGTACTCCTGAACATCCATGAGGAGGAGACTGCATCTTCATTGTGGAAGAAGTTGGGTGATATTTATCAGGGAAAGTCTCTGGTAAATAAGCTTTTCCTGAGGAAGAAGTTATACTCCCTGAAGATGGAAGAAGGTGCATCTGTTGCAGACCATCTGAACTCGTTTAATATGAGTGTTACTCAGTTGGCATTTGTAGGTGTAAAGACTGAGGAGGAGGATCGTTGCATGCTCCTGTTGTGTTCGTTACCTGACAGTTGGGATCATCTAGTGATGGCTATTGGAAGCACAACAACTACATTCAAGATGGATGACGTGGTTTCTTTGCTTCTGTCTGAAGAAATGTGAAGGAAGTCTTTTGAGATGGCCAAAGAGGCTCTTTCTGTTCGAGGTAGACCAAAGGAGAAAGGAAAGAAGAAAGACAAGAAGTCGAAATCTAAATCTGTAGGGAGATCGAAGTCTCCTGGTAAAAAGTCCAAAGTGAAGTGCTGGAACTATGGGCAGCTTGGTCATGTCCAGAAGGATTGCAAGGAGGAGAAGAAGAAGAACGCCTTAGACAATTATTCTTCTTAGAGTGATTTAAATGCCTTCATTGCAACTTTGGCAACTCAGGCATCAAATGATGTCTAGCTGGTTGATTCGGGTGCATCCTTTCACATGACGTCCCATAGAGACTGGTTTACTAAGTATGAGAAGTACGATGGTGGAAAGGTGTACCATGCAAGTGATTCAACACTGGAGATTATTGGCTATGGAAGAGTCATAATACAGTTTCTTGACGGGAGAGTCAAAGGTATTGGTAGCCATCTGCATATACCAGGTTTGGCTCAAACTTTACTTTCTGTCAGTAAGCTAAATGATGCTAGTGTAGAAGTTTCTTTCTCAAGTAAAGGATGTAAAATGGCTAGAGGTGCAATGGTTTTGGCTAAGGGTGTCCGTTTTGGCACTCTTTATAAGTTGGATGCATGTCCTATTCAATGTAACAATGCCTCTGTAGAGTCATGTAAACTTGTCCCTATAGAGAAAGGTGAAGATACTTCTCTGGCTGCAAATGCTTTGGAGGTAAAACTCCCAGCAGAGAAGACTATGCTGTGGCATCATAGACTTGATAACATAGGAGAGAAAGGTTTAAAAACATTGAAGAATAAAAATCTTGTAGAAGGGCTTGATGATTGTAACCTTGAGTTTGAGTTTTGTGAACACTGTATCTATGGAAAGCATCATCGTGTTTCATTTTATTCAAGTCCTCATAAATCTTTTGGCATACCGGATTATGTTCATTCTTATGTGTTTGGTCCAATTAATGTTCCCTTGTTATCGAAGTCTAGATATTATGTTTCCTTTATTGATGACTACTCTAGAAGGGCATTTATTTATTTCTTGAAGAGTAAATCAAAAGTGTTTAGTCAGTCTAAAAAATTTAAAATTCTGGTAGAGAATCAGACTGGAAGAAAAATTAAATGCTTGAGGATGGATAATGGTGGTGAGTTTTGTTTTGTAGAATTTGAAAGGTATTGTACAAATCATAGAATTAGAAGGCATAAAACTACACCTTACACTCCACAGCAGAATGGAGTTGCTGAAAGGTTGAACAAAACATTAATGGAAAGAGTGAGAAGTATGTTGAGTAGTGTAGGTTTGGAGTAGAAGTTTTGGGCTAAGGCTATGGCTATGACAAGTTATTTGGTAAATTGTTCAACTCTTTCTACTCTAGTTGACAAGACGCCTTTGGAGGCATGGTCTGGTAAGAAGCCCTCTCTTAAAAATGTTCGTGTTTTTGGCTGTGAGGCATATGCATACGTGCCAAATGAGAAGAGATCGAAATTGGAGAGCAAGGCTATCAAATGTATCTTCATCGGTTATGGCATTGGTGTGAAGGGATACAAGCTTTAGAATCCTAATACTGAGAAGGTTTTGTACAACAAAAGTGTGATATTTCATGAGGTGAAACCTTCAGTAATTGATCCACAGCCTGAGATAGATAAAAGATAAAAGAAGAATGATGTAGTTCAGATTCCTCAAACTCCAGAAAGAGAGGAACTACATGGTGTAGTTGATTATGAGGAGAGTTCAAGCAACTCTGAGAGTTTTGAAGATGAAGAACCACAACCTCAGCAAGTAAGAAGATCTACACATGAAAAATGACATCCTGAAAGGTATGGTTTCTCAATGTTAGATTCGAACTATGCCTATGCTTTAATTACTAGAATTGATGAGCCTAGGATTGTAAAAGAAGCAATTTGAATGTCTGATTCAAATTCTTGGTTGGAAGCAATGAATGAAGAAATGGATTCATTGAAGAAGAATGCAACATGGGATTTGGTACCTTTGCTTGAAGGGCAAAAGCACGTTGGCTGTAAATGGGTATTCAAGAAGAAGACTGGTCTTCATGGCAGTGTTGAAAAGTATAAGGCAAGGTTGGTTGCAAAAGGTTTTTCCCAAGTTGAGGGAATTGATTATGGAGAGATTTTTTCTCCTATAGAAAAGTTGACATCTGTTAGATTTTTGTTGTCATTGGTAGCAGCATATGACTTAGAAATTGAGCAGATGGATGTGAAGACAACGTTTCTTCATGGTGAGTTGGAAGAATAAATTTATATGTCCTAGCTTGAGCATTTTGTTGAAAAAGGTAAACAAAATCTAGTCTGTAAGTTAAAGAAATCTCTGTATGGTTTGAAGCAATCCCCTAGAATGTGGTACCAGAAATTTGACATGTTTGTGTTGTCTATGGGATTTATTAGATCAAAATCTAATCATTGTGTTTATTACAATTCTGAAAATGATCATGTGCTTGTTATTACCCTGTACATGGATGATATGTTGTTCATAGGAAATAACAAGTCTATGATTTACGATCTTAAATCTCAGTTGTCTGCAAAGTTCGAAATGAAAGATCTGGGTGCAGGAAGGTATATTCTGGGAATGAAGATAACTAGAGACAAAACGGGCAAAAAGCTTTGGGTAAGTCAAAGTAAATATGTCAATACAGTTCTGGAGAGATTTGGAATGGATGGTTGCAAGCAGCTAGTTGTTCCAGTTATGCAAGGAACAAAACTATCTGTTGAAGACTATCCAAAGTTTGCTACTGAGATGGAGGACTTGACCAGGGTGCCTTATGCTAGCGCTATTGGCAGTTTAATGTACTCAATGGTCTGTAAAAGACCAGACATTTCCCAAGTAATGGGAGTTCTCAGCCGATTTATGGAAAATCCAGGAAGGACGCATTGGGATGCTGTGAAGAGAGTGTTCAGATATTTGAAGGGGACTTCAGAATATGCTCTGTGTTACCATGGGAGTTTGGTTGCATCACAGAGAACACTCAAAATTCATGGATATATAGATTCTAATTGGGCAAGGGATATTGACAACAGAAGATCCACTAGTGGATACACATTCATGTTGAACGGTGGTGCAGTTAGTTGGATGAGTAAGCGACAAGCTATGGTTGCTTTATCTACTACAAAGGTTGAGTATATGGTAGCACCACACACCTGCAAGGAAGTAGTTTGGCTAAGTAGATTATGCTCTGATATTGGATTCAATGCAGGAAAAATTACAATTTGCTGTGACAGTTAGAGTGCCATTTGTTTGGTAAAGAACCTGACTTTCCATGCCAGGATAAAGCACATTGATGTGCAGTATCACTTCATGAGGGACATGGTGGAAGATGGAAAGATCTATCTTAAAAAGGTTGACACCTTAAAGAATAGTGCAGATACTCTAAGAAATCCAATAAGCACGAACAAGTTCAGATGGTGCACAAAATCGATGGGCCTTGGGGCCTATGATCATCAGTGATTTTTTGAAGTCTAGAGGAAGTTGGAAGTCTTCCTCAAGTGGGAGCTTATTGGGAACAAGTGCATCAAATTTCGGCTTGGACCTCTGAAAGACTTGGTGAAATTTTGTTATTTCATGCCTTTACCGCCCTACCGCTAGGGTTCAGTCTTTGAGGCGCGGTCTGGTAGCTTACCGCTTTACCGTGGGCCTTTGACAGTCTGGTCGTGGTGGCGTGGTGTTACCGCATTACCGCGGGGTCTGCTTCTGGTGGTGGAGGTAGCGCAGTGAGCGGCGCAAGAGTGGCGAGCTGGCGGAAGGAGGGTTTACCTCCTTACTGTGGGTGCTGATCAACGGTGGCGGCGATAACTTAGCGATGACTACTTACTGCTCCACCATGATGGCCTTTCGGTCGTGTCATGGTGGCATGATAAATCGTTAGCGGTCTGGGTGAGTGGTCACCACCTTTCTATGGAAGGTTGGTGATCAGGATCCGGTGGCGCAGTAAGCCGCTGATGGTCTATGCAAGCGATTACCGCCTTATCGCGGAGGTCTGGCAGTCTTGGTCCAGTGGTGTGGTGGTGACCTAGCAGTCAGTGTTGGTGGTTGCTGCTGCACTGCGATTGACTTTTGCCTGCTCAGCGGTAGCATGGTAATAGATGCGTGTCTCTTATTGACCAGTCTGTCTCTGAGCTGGAAGCAGCTAGCGAATAGGAGGGCGACGCGTGGCAATGTTTGATTAGCCCAAGACCAAAAATGGTGAAGGTAGTAAATGCAGTTTGTTTCAGCTAGTGATAGGATCATTTTTTTGGCAATGAATTAAATGCCTGAGCGGCTCGATATGACTGTGCAAGATCAGTTTGGTTAGAGGATCGAATTATCTGGTTGGGCAATCAACGTGACTTTAATGACTGGCGATTGGCTGATTTGATTGAATGTAGGATTGTCTGCACAGTCAATTATTGTTATATAAGTCACACAAGTGTGATGATTATACGGGTTGAGTTAAGTCTTTTTTAGATTGTAATGAATTACTGCGAGCTTAGACAAAGAGGAAGTGCAAATAGTGACTGTGCATAGTAATTGTTTTTATTGTATACTTGTGATAAGTACTATAATAGTGAATGTATGCTACTCAGTCTGATATTGTGAGCTAACTGTCTAGAGAGAGAGGTCTGCATTTTGTATGTAAACGTACTTACTGAAATACAAAGAGATCAATCTTGGTGTGGTGGGTTTTTTACCCGAAAGGGTTTTCCCACGTAATTTTGGTGCATGTTTTGTCTATATGTCATTTTTCTACTACTCTTGATATCCTGCATGTATGCATTATAAGTTTTAGAACTATTTTTTTACACCTCTCCTCTGTTGTTTTAGTGTTAGGAAAACATTTCCGCATTTTTTTTTTCGTTTCATCTTTTGGCCATTAAAGTTTCACCATCTTTTTCTTCTTTGGAATGTGATGATCTTGCATCATCTTTATTGACATTTGCTGCTCTATTATGATTTTATGATATTCTTCTTGAGTTTTCCTCTTCATGAGGACAATCATATGCTCTGTGACCCTCTTCTCCACACTTAAAACAAGTTCCTCTGAAGGTTCCTCTTCCAAAACTTCTACTCGATCTCCCTCTACCTCTTAAATTTTGATCTCTAGGACCATATGAATCTTCATATCTTTGATTTTTGCTACTTCCTTGGTCTTTTTTAAAATTTTTTTCTAATTATTATCTTCTCCATATGCTCTTCCTTCAACCTCCTCATCACGAACTCTTCCACTTTGCTTACTTTCATACCTTTTGTTCTTTCTTTCCTCAAATTTTAAGGCAATTTGATTTGCATCTTCCATTATGTAAAATCTCACCAAAGTCATCTCATCTTGTATGCTTGGCATCAAACCATTAATATATCGTGCAACCTTCTCCTTAGTTGCTTTAGTATGTCTCGATCTAATTAGGATCCTATGAAACTTGTCATGCCCTAATTTTTTTTCAGCCAAAACCATACATTGATATAAAAAAACAAATTCTTACTTGCTAATACTATTCTAGTTTTGAAGTAAATCTAAAATTGACGACATCAAGTTTACGATCACATCACTTAAACTCTCCTAGTTGCATTCTTCTCTAAGTATTCAAATTTGAGATGTTCAAACTTTTTCCTAGGTATCCTAGAGTATAGCAATTGATCACCCTTTTGAGTTTGATGAGTTGATTAACTACTAACAATTACCAATTTCTCCTTTTCTAGCTACAGTGTTTCCGGGTTTAGCTATAAAGAGAAATATAGTTGCATAATTATAACTTGAATATTAAGAGTTGAAAAAGGAAAAAAGAACATTATGTTAAATAAATAATGTTACACAAAATAATCATGCTTGAAACAAAGTTAAAGGTAAATGAGAACAATTTCCCATCTTCACTATTAACATCAATAATGTAGGAACTATCTTGATGCTAACAAAACTGAAATGATGGATTGACTCAATTTCAAACTCTAAGCTATAATTGACATTTACTTATTCTTTTAATTAGTAATTCTAGATTTAGATGTAACTACTTACTACATTTTAATTCCTTGACCAGACTAATTTTTTCCATCTTCAAATCCATTTTTTCTTTATTTGTAGTCTAAAGGTTACCAAAACAAACCCGGTTCTTTATTTTCAAATTGAACTCTAAAGATCTCTAGAATATTATAAAGAAATACTTGACTAATTAAAAAACTTCTTGTTACTTTGTGATTGAACGAGGATTATAACTACATATGAAATCCGTAGAACTCTTTTTAACAACATATTTTTTTTTTCTTTCATATACTCTAAATTGTTTTATTTAAATAATGCTAAGTGTACTTTCAAATTCAAAGGATGATAACAAAACTTGAGTATAGAAATTACTTTGAATTTGACTTTACATAAGTTTTAATGCTAATGTATAATGATTTTCATCCTTTAGTTTATTGATAGGTTTCCTAAAATGAAACTTCAACTCCATTAACTTTAGGAGTTTTATTTGAAATTCTTTTTGTCTTTTGCCACTAATACTCTATCTTTTAATAATAATTAAATATTTTTAAAAGCTTAAATTTAGTTATTTAGTTTTAAATTAGAAACTTTCTATTAGATCATTCACAATATAATAAAGAAACTTCTATAACCCACTAACTAAATTTAACTACTTTTTAAATTTCTTTTTACTTGTAGTTCTAGTATTGTACAATTGAGTTTTCTTTCTTTTATTAGCTTTATTTCTTACCATTCACTAAATTCTATTTACAATTTTTTCTATTTGTTGCTAAATCCTCCATTGTCTATTCACTTGTAGTTGTTCTCTTATATTTAATTATTTCTCTTTTATTGATTAGTAAATATTTTAAATCTAAAACATATTAAAGAGTTTTATGATCACACAATTACCTCTTTTAATCACTAACCAATTCCAACTAATCTTTTCCCTTTTGATAATCCTTTTAAATATTTACTTATACTACTTAATTATCTTTTCTTACATTTATTAATATTTTATTTTGCAAATCTATTGAAGAGTATTTCTACTTGTAGTAGTCAGGCAAAATTTAAACTCTTAACTCTTAACTAGATTCACAACTGGAATTCTGTCTTATGGAGTTTCTATCAGGACTACAAAGTTTATTTATCCGTTTTTTTTTTCTATTTGTTTCGTTCCAGATAATGAAGGCATTCGTTTGATGCTTTTGCAGATATCCAAGAAAAAAATCTCCACCTATATTAGAGAGAGGATTTGCATGTATTTATTCCCTGTTTCAATTTCTTGGAATTGAAACTCTATCAGAAAATCATGAATTAAAATTTCAATGATTCTATTATCTGAATGTGTTTTTGGATTAGATTGTGTTGTCAATTTTTATCATCAATGTTTCAAATCACACTACGTGATCCATCATCAGGATGAAAGAGAGCTGAAGGAAAAGAAAAAATTGTTGGAGAACAAGCTTGGTTAAAAAGAGAGCACTAGGGGGAGGCACACGGTTCGAGGATAAGGATGACTAGGGGAGAGAAAATTAGAAACATGAGAAATGTAAAAAAAAGAAAAAAGAAAAAGAGGAAACAAAATCAAAGAGTCCTAAAAAATGAATTCATAAAAAAATTAAGACCACTCACATCAAGCACTCTACACGAATTAACCATTTATAAAAACATTCACAAATTATAAAATATTAATATGTATATTAATGTGAGTGGTTTTAATATTAATACTAGTTAACTAAAATTAAAACCACTCACATCGAGCAATCTAAACGATTCAAAAAATAGAATCATTAACTAATTATAAAAAAATTCACAAATTAAAAAATATTAATATTAATATTTATATAATATTGTTAACATTAATGTTAACAATAATACTATATAATAATATTAATATTGTTAATGATGCAACAATAATAATGCTAAAAATAGGATTATAATATTAAGCAAACCTAGTTTCTAGTTAACTAGTATTATTAGTATTATTATTCTTAACCTTAACATTATAATAACAAAATTATTAGTATATTATTTTAAAACTATATAATTAACTAGAAACTAGGATCGCATAATATTATAATCTTATTATTAACATTGATATTATGTTACAACATTAACATTAATAATAATTTTGGGTTATGAATTTATGAATTTATTCTTAATTAATACTAGTTAACTAAAATTAAAACCACTCATATCGAGCACTCTAAACAATTCAAAAAATAGAATCATTAACCAATTATAAAAACATTCACAAATTAAAAAATATTAATATTAATATGTATATAATATTGTTAACATTAATGTTAACAATAATATTAATGTTAACAATAATACTATATAATAATATTAATATTGTTAATGATGTAACAATAATAATGCTAAAAATAGGATTATAATATTAAACAAACCTAGTTTCTAGTTAACTAGTATTATTATTCTTAACCTTAACATTATAATAACAAAATTATTAGTATATTAACTAGGATCACATACTATTATAATCCTATTATTAACATTAATATTATGTCACAACATTAACATTATTAATAATTTTGGGTTATGAATTTATGAATTTATTCTTAATCTTATTAGTATTATTATATACATATACATATACATATACATATTTTATAATTTGTGAATGCTTTATTAAATTGTTAATGTTTCTATTTTTTGAATCGTTTAGAGTGCTCGATGTGAGTGGTCTTAATTTTTTTATGAATTCATTTTTTTAGGACTCCTTGATTTTGTTTCCTCTTTTTCTTTTTTCTTTTCTTTTTTTACATTTCTCCTATTTCTAATTTTCTCTCCCCTAATCATCCTTATCCTTGAACCGTGTGCCTCCCCCTAGTGCTCTCTTTTTAACCAAGTTTGGTCTGCAACAATTCATTCTTTTCCTTCAGCTCTCTTTCATCCCAATAATGGATAACATAGTGTGATTCGAAACATTGATGATAAAAATTGACAACACAATCTAATCCAAAAAACACATTAAGATAATTGATGGATTGTGGTAACTTGATATCTTTAATGATTCTATTATCGATTTGAATTGTTGCTATAAGATTTTATTATTGCAAAATTTAAGATTTGATCTTGCGTTCTAGGAAAATTCACTGCCAACAATTCATCAAAAATTCACCACCAACAATTAATTGAAAATTTACACCATGACAAATTCACTTCAAGGAAAATTCACCACCAACAATTCACTACCGTGAAAAATTCATCGCATTAAAAGTCCTTGAAGTGAATTTGTCATGACGATGGGTGAATTTTTCATGATAAATTGCTAACGATGAATTTGCGTGATGCCTTGATCTTGTAGTGCAAGTTTAATATTCTTCATGGAATTGTTATTGCCTGGAATATTTGGGAGGGGTGTTTCAATTTGCAAGAAGATATTGTCAAAGTTTTATATAATTTATCTCTTTGCATAACAATGGCACATTATATAATTTTTTTCTTGCTCTTTTCACAGCCACATAAACCTCTTTACAATAAACTCATGTTGAAACAGACACTCCTATTGCTTTTGCAATACAACTCCAGGTTTCTTCTAGTCGAAGCATGCTTAGGACAACTATTGCATTACAGGAGTATCGACCCGTTTTAAATTATTTTCAAGCACTTTTAATCTACATTAACCTAGGCGTTACTATTGAGATTAGTTAGTCTGTGAACACAGATTCTGATTAAACTTTCATCAGTACCAGTTTGACATCTTATTTTAGACGATTTGCTGGTTACAAGTGCTATGGTTGATTAAATTTTATTGCTGTCTAAAACATGAAATTAAAACATCCAGACTTATCTATATTTGAGTAAACAAAATCCAGTTAGAAATAAGTTCATTTTCTATCTCTATTATGCTTTAGTTAAACTGGATTATCACTTATTTGTCACAGATCTCTACCAAGTATGGAATTTCATTTAGTCGACCCATTTCTTTCCCACTCTTGTTTATACTAATTCGATGCTACACATTTAGTTTCCCCCCATTTTTTTCCTTTTATATTAAAAATTGCAATTAGTTGTAACCATACTACCATCCTGTCCAAGGATCCTATTTGGGCTATGATCAAGTTAGGCTATAGTTTTTCTTTAGCAAAACACATCAATGTTAAATACTTTTTTTTAATGAAGAAATATGGATTGATGGATTATTCCAAATGTCAATATCTCTTCCTCAAAAATTCTCTTAAAAGAAAAGACACATAGGAAAGATTGATTAATAGAACACAATGTACCCATTTCTTACACATGAAATCCTCTCTTTTTACACAACTTAAATAAGTATTTTGGAATACCACTAAAACATCATTTTGTCAATGTATTACAGCTCTTGCAAAAGATTCACGGAGCTTGAAGAGCAAGTACAAAACAAAATAAAGACTTTTTTTTCCAGAGTCCAATACAACATTTCTTTTCTCCCTAAAGGACTTGCACAAATTTTGCCACATCTTCAAAAAGCACCCTCAAAGGAACCCTAAAATGAATAAGTGTGAAAAAACAACAATAGCCAATGGGCTCTCTACCCATCCGTAGGTTTGTGTTACAAACCACCCCTGAGCATGGGGGAATCACTTAGCCACATGAAACAACATAACTCAAGACTGAAGAATATGTACTACAATAAAATTTCACATATATATAAACAAACCCTAATAACAAGCCATTCACATAAGCACAAACACATCTCTACCACATTGGTTTACCCCAAGGGAAAACCACTTAGGGCGAGTTGGGGCTCAACCAGACATGGGGAACATATATATATATATATATAAACATCATGATCACATATCCACATTAATACTCCACATAATCTCTACACCATCACCACCACAACACCACCCCAATGCCACAAAAAGTAAAACCAAATCAGCACCCTTATTCCTCCCAACAACATATTTGTAAATATACAAAGGGATACTCATATCCCATAGATATAAGGGTACACATACCCTCAATAATGGCCATTACCTGAGTGGGATACTCTTATTCCAAAATGAGAAAAGGTCCAATGTGAGGGAGCTACTCCCACTTCAACCCATACACGTGGAGGACTAAATCTCTTCTATACAAGAGGGGGTCACCTCCCCTACAAAGAACACATGGATAACAACCCAACACAACAAAAGACACTATAAAATACAACACATTCAACCCTTTAAATCAAATCTTCTACAAGAAAATCTACATACAAATATTCTTACAAAGAGTCAAGAGAAAGAAATACCTCAATATGCTTTAATCCCAACAATGGTAGACTCTTCCTCCTCCAAAGATCTCTTCCTCTTCTCCTCCCCAAGAACTCCCAAGAACAAAATCAAAACAACAAAAGGAAAAATCAGCAAGGTAACCCCCTCCTCTCCATGAGGAAGAGGTTTTAAAGAGGGGGAAGAAATAACTTCCTCCCATAACCACTCCAACCACTTAACCACCCTTCCATTTCCGCCACTTTTATGAGTGAGGGAAAAAGGAGGGTTAAACTAATTTTTTTAAGATCACAAATAACAAAAATAACCTTCCCACTTATGTATTTAGGTCCTAGGCCAACTTTTAACACAAAAAACACAACCTAGACCCCTTAAAAATATATTTAAAATTCACTTAAAAAATTTGTAATTCAAAACTCGCATAAAACACAATCACATGACACACACAACACTTGAAAATCACATAACTCACATAAAATAAATAACCCATAGGATCCTATTCCAAGGTCTCATTTCATGCAAACGACCCAAAGTGGCTAAGTGATTGCCCATTACTTCCATCGGCATAAAAATTCCTGCACACTCAAGGAAAGGTGTCAGTATGATATGCATATCCAAAATAAATACATTACATTTGCATATCATCACAATTCAATTGATCAAACATAAAATATCATATACGATTCATCATTCAAAATACACTAATCAAATAACCATATCATAGATTATTACATGAACTACATAAAACATAACATCCATAATTATATGAATACCATCCATGGAAAAAAATGCATCATCTAAGCAACTATCTCAAAAATCCCTATAACTTAAAACCTTTGATATACATAATGCTACCACTAGAAACTAAATAACCATTAACCCATCATGATTGAATGTCTCGTTCAACTCATACTTGCATAATCAATCAAAATAACACATTTGGTTATCACAGAGAAATCATGGTAACCATTAGATATATGGAATTACTTAGTTAACCTTATCCAATAATAGTTGAGCATATGCACATAATCGATGTATAGAAATGACCATCACTCATAAACTCATGTATAGTATCCAAACATAAAGGCACCTAATTTATATAAGATTCATCAAAGAAACATAGAATAAATAGGATCATAGAAGGGTAGGGTCTCACATTCACCCCCCTAGAGTTGGACTTCCTCCTGAAAGTCATCAAAGATTTAGGAGAAATTTTCACTCACACCATACACATTTGCAAATGTACAAGTCCAGTTATGAAAGCTTTCCAGTCACATTATTATTTTTACATAGTAATCTAAAATTAGAGTAATCTCCAAAATATTATTTACCCATATTACACAAACAATTATATATATAGACATTAGATCTATATTACTTTGTATTTTATTTGTATGATTATTAAAGACTACTCTACACATAAATATATATATGATAGATTCATTTCCAATATCACAATTATATTAACATTCCACAACAACATGCTTGTTAACGCAACATTGACATACCACAAGGTTCAAGGGATGGGATTCATGAGGATGAATGTTTCCAAATACCACTGAATAGATGTATGCCTTATCACTAATCTGAAAACCAAGAAGTTGCAACTCTATTATGCCACCAAAATGTCTCTGTCATGTCCCCTTTCTAATTTTAGAAACTTTCTATTTTTAGCAGGCCTGGTGTCCTAAAAAAAGAAGATTTGAATTTGACAATTTAACCAAGAAAAGGTTCATTATTCAAGATTATTAAATTAATGATTTTTTGGGAGAATATTAAATATGTTTCAAATAAATTATCAAATCAAGTTTGGATGTGACTTCTTGGGGAAGATTGATTTTTGCTTTTTTGGCATTGGTAGTGGTGCAAGATGAGGTTTTTTCTTTCCAACTTTTTTCGGATGCATGGTTTTGTAATTTAAACACTTGCCTTGAGGAGTTACAAGTCTTCACATGCAAACCACTCATTCTAGGCATTGGGATTTGGAGTTGCAAGGTTTGGCATGCTTTATTACTTGTTTTGGCAGGTTGGATTGAGTTTATGCTCGTTTTTCCTTATTCACAGGTTGTGGCTCTCTTGCAAAGGCTGATAAACCATTGTAGGGATAATATCTAAGGCTGGAAAACCAAGGAGATTTGGACTCAAAGACTATGGCTCTGAGGGTCTACAGGTGTGACTTCACACAAAAGTTGCATTGGTGTTGAAAGATGGCTTTAATGTGGATTTTTGGTTGAGTTGTTTGGTAGGGTTTGTGTTTTGGAGTGCTCAAATTTTGGTATAGTTTTATATTGCTAATATTATCAGTTTGATGGTCATTTTATCCAATTTTATTGATGTATTTTTGGTGCTCAGACTCTATTTAGAGTGCAAGAGATTTTGTAATTGAAAAATATAGTGTTTTGGTTGCAATTTGTGGGTTTGATTGGCCATTTTCATTGTGAAAATTGCAACGAAGTTTTGGTTATTGTTTGCTGCTATAATGAATAGAAAATCAATGGTTTTAAACTTGTAATACTAGCAACAAGTCGTGGTTTTTCCTTTGGCACCATATTTTATGTTAAAAATGAAGAAAATGGTTGATTTTTCATTGCAGCCAATTTCTCTTTTTATGGGTTTTTGAGAAAATATTTAATGGAAGATTAAAAATGTTTATGAGGAATATTACAGTGGTATCAGAGCTATGGTATTTCCAGCCCGAATTTCTAAAATTTTCTATGTAGCCAAGTGACAGGGAAAAGAGGTATTTGTAGCAGGAGAAGCAGAAGGAAATTGCTTCAAATCCTCAGCCAAAAGGAAGTGTAATTGTGTCTTCAAGGGATAATACAAAGGATGATGCAAATGAAATGCATAAGAAATTTCTCCAAGAACTACAAAGGAGTCAAAAATTAATTGCTGACAATCTTGCTGAGACAAGAGAGATGATGAGGTTATTGGCTAAGAAAATACAAAACCCAACAACACCTAATGACAAGGGTAGCTCTTCTAAATCACAAAAGAGCAATACAAAACCCTAAAAATCATTTTTCTTACTTGAAGGTAATTCTCCAACAACTAACCCAACCCCTAATCCCATGGAGGAGTTGGCTAAAGAGCTCGTAGCAATCAGAGTTTCCTATGAGAATTAGGATGAAGGGTTTAAAAGTGCAGTCTCCTACAATGACTATGTCTCTCAAATGCAAAGTTTGATGCAAATAAGTGGTTATAAGAACCACCATGATTATAGTGGAGGAGAACTTAAGAGAAAAATCAATAAACTTTCAGCCCCTATCTTTGAAGAAACTGATAAAATCTCAGCCAGAGCATGGTTACAAAAATTGTAGACCTATTTTACACTTAGTCCAATGAGGGAACAAGATGCCATACAATATGCAACCTCACACCTGGAGGGAGCTACCTATGATTGGTGGTACCATGGAATGATTACTCAAGGTCATGATAAGGTAACTTATTTTGATGATTTCAATCAAATATTAATTTGATAGATTTGAGCTTAAAGATGAAGAGGATTATTTTAAGGAATTTTCCAATTTGAA
This sequence comes from Sequoiadendron giganteum, assembly GCA_007115665.2. NCBI lineage: Eukaryota > Viridiplantae > Streptophyta > Pinopsida > Cupressales > Cupressaceae > Sequoiadendron > Sequoiadendron giganteum. Next base: position 47,692,497 of record CM021102.1, on the reverse strand, counting down.
ACAAACAAATTCCATATATGAGTATGTTCAAAATTTTCAAAAGGTTGTTGTTATTGTTGAACATGAAGGTGAAATGTAGCTTAAAACTTGTAAAACTATGAGACTGTAGATCTAATTAAGTGTTCTTTGTCACAATTCTTTGTGTATGATTAATATGTTTAGATCAATTTTACCAATTGTAGAAAGAGACAGAAGATTGTAGAAGAATGAGACAAAAGATAGAAGTGACACAACATATTACAGGATAAAACTCCACTAGAATTGTAAGAACTTATGAAAAGCAACAATAGGATCAAAAGATCAAAGATAGCACAAAAGAGAGAGAAAGAATGAGAGAATATGATGATAGTATTCTCAATATGCATGAAGATAGAGACAAAACATATATGTACATGGCTTTCTTATAAAGGAAAGATAGGACACAATGAAGGGCCATGAATGAGACAAGTGGCACAATCATGTGTAGGGTAGGTGTAGAGAAATAATAGATAATTCCATGAAAGGTGGATCACCCACCTAAAGTGGAATTATCATGCCACAAAAAGTGGAGATAAAAAGGTGATAAATAGATCACACCACAAAGAGTGGAATTTATCCAACACACACTTCCCTAGGTGTCCAACTCATATCTCTCTATGCATGAACAAACCTAGATGCATGCTACAAATAACTAGGTGTCACAAGTGCAAACTAAAATGATATGCATTTCCTAAGTAAGCTTAAGTAAAGTGTAATAAGTAAAATACTTATTTACACCAATAAAATCAATAGTGCTTATATTATTTAACCTTAGAATAATATTACAATAACACTGTATCAAGTCTTGATTGATATGCTTCCTTTTTCTTCAACAATGCTTCTTCACAATCTACAATAAAATCTCATACAGTTTCTGTAGCACAAGATATGCATGCATTCTATGTGACCAAGCATGAATCCACACATCCCATGCCATGCTTCAAACCCTCATACATGCACAAGCTAAACCTGCTAACCTACTCTAAACTCTGATGCAATTTCTACAATAAATAGACAATTAATGAGCATGTAAATTCATAAGAGTTATCAAATACAAGAGCATAAAACTCCTCACAAAAAACCATGCCTAGATTGTGCAAGTAGAGTTCCACACCGTAACATGAAGTCAAAACCAAAGTCTCCTCAATTTAGGCACCCTAAACGAAACACTTAACTGATCATTGGTCAAGGAAATATCTTGCAAGCATCACCTCAAAGTTGGCACCCAAGAATGGGCCCACTTAACCTATCTGAAACATATCTCTCCACTGATTCATGCAAACATCATGCATGATTGATCATCCCTACTTAACTGAAAGTATCCACCTGTTATCTGTCAAGTAACTGAATTCATTAGTCATGCAACTCAAGTCAACTAACATGCAACTCAATTCAACTAGCATGAAACTCAAAATAACTACATGCAACTCAAGTCAACTAGCATACAACTCAAAATAACTACATGCAATGGAAGATATTTCAACCATAACTGAACTGAACTGAACTGATAGTGCCACTCTACTCATGTAAATATCAATCCCTATTTTTTAGGAACAAAAAATGCATTACTGAAGAGTTACCAATCCTCCAAACAGTTAACTGAAGTGAAGTGGGTTCCACCTTCCATGTGGGCGCCCCATGTGCTCCTATCTTGTAGGATCTCTTCTTGGACGTCCCCACATGTTCCTATTATTTAGGAATAATGAAAAATGTCAATTTACATGTTCATTTCATTCGAATTTAATCTCTTTCTAATCGTAGTGTTAGGGAACACTTTCCAAGGACTTAGGAGATACACGAAATATGTTTAGGATTGCAATTAAATGGCATCCTATTCCCAAAATTCTCCCACTTGACATTATGCATTGCAATTATTCTAAACAAGGAATCATTATTATAAATCAAGTATAGGACTTAAGGCCAATGGCCTTCCTGCACCAAGATAACATATCTGCATCATTGATCAAAGTGTCAACTTTCTCAATCAATACCTTTCCCAAGTCTCTGTAACCAAGTTATCACACGTAGAACTTCATGCTATCAACATAACAATCCAAATTTGCAAACAAGTCCCTACATATCCACCATCCGGAAAAAAAAGACTTCAAGGTAATAACACACATAGACATGTGATAAAAAACCTCTGAAGTAACTCATTGTAGTAATGTAACCAATCCATGAGAGGTGCCCCTCTCATACAAAACACATATACCTTTTAGAACTCCCATTGCACAGGTAATGTCAAATCTGAAAACAAGATCACAACATTAACAAGTCCTCCTATAGCACTTCACATAGAGGATGTGGCTAACTCCACTATCATAGTATCAAAGAAGCATACAATGATATGAAAATTACATCTCTCTTAACACAAGAACCTTCAAGAAGAAGACAATATTCCCACAAAGAGAGAACCTACAAATCAAACCATGTTCTTATACCACACTAACATGTGCCAAACTGTATAAAGTAAGATCTCCTTCAACACTCCCAAACTAAAAGGATATCAACATCTAACCATTCAACTTATAATGAAACATGGTAGAAATTAGATGTAAACCTCTCAGAGAAAGTAGATCAAACTTAGCCAAACATTCCCACAAGAAAAGGGAATATGCCTAAAGCCACTAACTATCTCCCGTACCTCTCCACCCACATCCTCAAAACTAACTCAAGTTCAAGATTGCAAGGAGAACAACAAAAACACATAAAATCATGCATCTACTTCTCAAGAATCCATCATAACTCAATTTTCAAGACTAATGCATAAGAGAAGTCAAGATACATATAAATAATGTATCTAATAATCAAGCAGGCAAGACATCTTAGATCATTTACCTGCCGAGTAGACCAAGAGTGGGTTACAAGATTGTCCTGTGCATACAACACCAAGCAATATAGGCTTTCAATAAAGACGATCTTCTCATTAGGTCTATGATGGACTCACATCCATTTCCAGGTGTAGGCTCCTCGGTCTTTACTGTTGTTTTTTTTTTATAACAAGTAACCAGTCCAACACATATATATTAACATAAGAAATATCCAGCCTAACCCAAGTCTCTTCAATATCCATGAGCACCCACTAATCAATCCATGCCAACTTCAAATGCAACTTGCATAATCATGAAGCTCCAAGCAAATGATTAATACTCAAAACTAAAAAAGATCTACATCCTCTCCAAAGGAAGAAAAATAACACCTTTACCAAAGACTCTAAGCATCCTCCATGAAACAATATGTTAAAACCTCTTCAAATTACATGAAGATACCCATATCCTACTAAAGCTCCCACTAAACTGTGATACCGAGCTATACATGACAACAAGATAAAAATCAAACCATCACTGTCAAAAACTCCCATTGAAACATGTAACCATGTTATCCATGACATCGTGATAGCCATCTCCTAAATGAAGATCATCCATGGCCTCAACACAATCAAAGAATCTGCTGTTAATGACACATCTCCCAAAAGTTCAAGCATAACCATAATCTCTAAACCAAGAAGATTAAAACACACTTCTTTTACAAATATGTAATATCACAATAGTACAAGCTCCCACTATAGCCAAAAAACCTTCAAACTTTTAAGAGAAAGGTTTCCCAAACTCTACCCAACCGTAAGCTCTGATACCAAATGTTGAAAATGAAGGTGAAATTGTAGCTTAAAACTTGTAAAACTATGAGACTGTAGATCTAATTAAGTGTTCTTTGTCACAATTCTTTGTGTATGATTAATTTGTTCAGATCAATTTTACCAATTGTAGAAAGAGACAGAATATTGTAGAAGAATGAGATAGACGATAGAAGTGAGACAACATATATGTGGAGAAACCCTTTCAGAAAAAACTCCACTAGAATCAATAGTGCTTGTATTATTTTACCTTAGAATAATATTACAATAACACTGTATCAATCCTTGATTAACATGCTTCCTTTTTCTTCAACAATGCTTCTTCACAACCTGCAATAAAATATCATACACTTTATGCAACACAAGATATCCATGCATTCCATGTGACCAAGCATGAATCCACACATCCCATGCCATGCTTCAAACCCTCACACATGCACAAGCTCAACTTGCTAACCTGCTGAAAACTCTGATGCAATTGTTGCAATAAATAAATAAATAATGAGCATGCAAACTCATAAGAGTTATCAAATACAAGAGCATAAATATCCTCACAAAAAATCATGCATAGATTGTGTAGGTAGAGTTCCACACTATAACATGAAGTTAAAACCAAAGTCTCCTCAATTTACGCGCCCCAAACTAAACACTTAACTGATCGTTTGTCAAGAAAATATCTTGCAAGCATCACCTCAAAGTTGGCGCCCAAGAATGGGCCCACTTAATTGATCCTTGTAAATATCTTCTCATGCAAAAGGTGTTAACTCAAAGATGCCAACTTGGGCGCCCAAGGTGGGTCCAATTCAATCTTAGTTAACTGAAACATATCTCTCCACCAATTCATGCAAACATCATGCATGATTGATCATCCCCACTTAACTGAAAGTATCCACCTATTATTTGTCATGCAGCTGAAGTCATTAGTCATGCAACTCAAGTCAACTAACATGCAACTCAAGTTAACTAGCATGTAACTCAAAATAACTATATGCAACTCAAGTCAACTAGCATTCAACTCAAGTCAACTAGCATGCAACTCAAAATAACTACATGCAACTGAAGATGACTGAACTGAATTGAACTGAACTAAATTGATATTGAACTAATCGTGCCACTCTACTCATGTAAATATCAATCCCTATTTTGTAGGAAAAAAATATACATTACTGAAGTGTTACCAATCCGCCAAACAGCTAATTGAAATAAGGTGGATTCCACCTTCCATGTGGGCGCCCCATGTGCTCCTATCTTGTAGGAGCTCTTCTTGGATGTTCATTTCATTTGAATTTAATCTCTTTCTAATCCTATTGTTAGTGAACACTTTCCAAGGACTTAGGAGATACATGAAATATGTTTAGGATTGCAATTAAATGACATCCTATTCTCAATAGTTATGGTACTGGATATGTCTAAAAAAGAATCATATACCTTTTCTTGGATAGTCTTGAAGAACCTGTTAAGGGGCTTGTTAAGGCTTTCTCACCCACCACCTTGTAGGAAGCAATAAAAAGATGTTTGTAGCTTGGAGTCTCCATGCCCAAGTGTATAGGAGCGAATTTGCACCCCTAATGCAATTTCCCCTTTTACCCCTCTCTACTTTAGAAAACCAAAGGAAGAGGCTTAATTCAACATAGGCCTGTTGCTCTTCACCCACTTGGCACCTGTTTTAAGTGTCGGTGGAGGCGTTTCTATCGAGGACTCCCATGTGGTGCACTTACATCCCTGGAAGATTCCTGTGGCTAGAGTTTGTAGAGACGTTACACTTCCTATTGGAAATCTGTTGAAAATGAAGGTAAAACTGTAATATAAATGTAGCTTAAAAATTGTAAATCTTGTGTAACTGTAGATTCAATTTTAGTATTCTTTGTCACAATCTCTTGAGTATGATTAATCTTGAATTAGATCAATTTTAATTTTGTAGAAAGTAGACAAAAGATTGATAGAAGAAATATAAGACAAAATAGAAAGGACACCGAATGTACATGGAGAAAACCATTTCAGGTAAAAACTCCACCAGAATTGTTCTTGCTTGTATTATTTAACCTTTGGATGACTTACAATAATACCAATTCAATTCTCCTTGATGTGCTTCCTTGTTCTTCAAGAAATCTTCTTCACAACTTGCAATATTTTCTCACAAAACTCTCTCATACAATTGCTGCAATAATAGACAATATTCTTCCTTACAAACTCATAAGAGTTAACATATATAATATCACAAAGCCTCTTGAGAAAATCCACGCCTAGGGTTTCCAAGTTGAGTTCAAACATGCATGACAAAGTCAAACAAGAGTCTCCCTCAAAGATGGCACCCAACACTGAAGTGTTAACCTCGTAGCTGTCAAAAATATCTTCTGCAAGCTCATCCTCAAAGAAGGCGTCCAAAATAAGTCCCACTTAACTGAGCATTATAAATATATTTTCCATGCAATAGTTTAATCTCAAACATGCCAACTTAGGTGCCCAAGGTGGGCCCAAGTTAATCTTTGTTAATTGAAACACATTTGTCAATGATTCATGCAAAACAATGTGTATGCATGATCCTCCATCTGTTAACTGAATGTATCAACTTGTTATCTTTCCATGCAACTCAAGTCAACTGAGATTAATTGAACTAAACTGAACCAAACCAAATTGAACTGAACTAAACCTCCAATTTTATAGGACCTCAACATGCATAAATCAAAATTCCTATTTTATAGGAACCTGAGATGCATTTCTGAAGTGTACTCAATTCACCAACCAATTAACTAAACCAAGGTGGATCCCACCTCCCATGTGGGCACCCATGTGCTCCTATTTTGTACGAGCTCACTCCAAGGTGTCCCCACATGCTCCTAACACTTAGAAATAATTACAAATGTCAAATTAAATGTTTATTTCATTCCAAATTAATCTCTTCCTAATCCTAGAGTTGTGAAACCCATTCCAAGGACTTAGGAGATACATGAAATATATTAAGAATGCAATTAATGACATCCTATTCCCAACATTCTCCCACTTGAAATTATCATTGCAATTATTGTAAACAAGGAATCATTTAATATAAATCAAGTACAAGGCTCAAGGCCAATGGCCTTCCTACACCAAGAGAACTTTTGTGTAGGATCTGGTTTCGTAAGATAATCTACAATATTGACCAAAGTGTCAACTTTCTCAATCAATACCTTCCCACTCTCAATCATTTCTCACACAAAGTGATACTGCACATCAAGATGCTTAGTATGAGCATGATACATAGGATTTTTGTCTAAACAAATAGTACTCTGACTATCACATTCAAGTTTAATTTTCTTGCAATTAAAACCAATACCTTTCCCAAGTCTTTGTAACCAAATTGCCTCTTTGGAGGCATGTGTAGCAGCATGTACTTTGCTTCTATGGTGGAAAAAGCAACCGTGGGCTGCCTCTTACTCATCCAACTAACTGTAGCTCCAAACAAAGTAAACACATAACCACTTGTTGACCTCCAACTATCCAGGTCTCCTGCCCAATCTGAATCAACAAAACCCTATATGTCCAATGATCTATGCATAATATCAATATCATTAGCACCATGATAAACCAAATAGTAATCAAAAGTACCTCATAAATATCTAAACACCCTCTTAACATAAGTCCAATGTTCTTTACCAGGGTTAGACATAAACCTACTTAGAACTCCCACTGCTTGGGCTATATCTGGTCTTGTACAAACCATTGCATACATTAAACTACCAACTGCACTAGCATAAGGAATCTCAGACATTTCCTCATAATCAAAATCAGATTTAGGACTCATGTCTAAACTTAACTTCGTGCCAACTAGTAAAGGAATATTAATTGGTTTACTATCATGCATGTTAAACCATTTCAAAATAGAATCAACATAATTGCTCTGACTTAAGCAAAGCTTTTTGTTACCTCTATCTCTACTAATATCCATACCAAGGATATATTTTGCAGCCCCTAGATCTTTCATTTCAAATGTGTTAGATAGTTGTGCTTTCAATTCTTTGATCATTACCTTGCTTTTACCAATAAACAACATGTCATCAACATACAAGATAATAATTAAAAGCTGATCATCAATTATTTTTATGTAAACACAATGATCTTCCTCACTCCTAACATAACCGATTTTTAATGCAAAAGCATCAAAATTATGGTACCACATTCTTGGTGACTGTTTCAATCCATATAAGGATCTCTTTAACTTGAAAATCAATTCTTCTTTTCCTTTTTAAACAAAACCATTAGGTTGCTTCATATAAATCTCCTCATCAAAATCCTGATGCAAGAAAGCAATTTTCACATCCATTTTCTCTATCTCTAAATCAAAAGAAACAACAATAGATAAAAGGAATCTAATAGAAGTTAGTTTAGCAACAAGAGAGAAGATTTCATTAAAGTCAACTCCCTCTCTCTGGGAGTAGCCCTTGGCTACTAACCTAGCCTTGTACCTTTTGAGATTGCCATTTGCTCCAATTTTCTTTTTAAAGATCCATTTACAACCAATGGCCTTTCTTCCTTTGGGAAAACTCTCAAGATCCCACGTGTCACAAGTATCCAAGGAAGCCATTTCCTCATGCATAGCCTTTGTCCAAAGCTTGTTCTCATCTGAACACACAACTTCCCTATAAGATCTAGGTTCATCATTAGTACTCAACAAAGCAAATATACAATGGAAATCAGGTGGGCTATACCTGTCAATGAGATTCTGTTGTCTTGTGGATCTTCTCAATGGGGTTTCTACCTCTTCCTCAATATGCTCTTCATGAGCATCTATCTCAGAACTCTATGAACTCTCCTCATCCAATCCATCTAATTATTCTTCAACATGTGCATCTTCTTGCTTCTTAGTATTTTCCTTAAAATGCATTGTTCAATAAGTATCCTTCTCCTTTGGTTTTTCTTCTCCTAAATAAGCTCTAAATTCCCTAAACATCACATCTCTTGAAAAAGTAATTTTTCAGGTTAGAAGACTCCAAAGCTTGTAACATTTTACATTTTTACCATAACCTATGAATATGCATTTATGTGCTTTTGGATCCAATTTAGATCGCTTTTCTTTAAGAACATGAACAAAATCCTCACAACCAAAGATCCTTAAATGTGCAACACTAGGCTTCCTACCTAACCACATTTCACAAGGGGTTTTATCTTGAATAGATGAACTAGGAGATCTATTAATTAAATAACAAGTGCATACAACCTCAGCCAAAAGGTACCAATCTAACTTAGCACTACTCAACATGCTCCTAGATCTTTCCATTAAGGTTTGGTTCATCATTTCTGCTACTCCATTTTGTTGTGGTGTATATGGAGTAGTTTTCTGTCTCACAATTTCTGCATGCTTACAATAATCATCAAATTATGTAGAACAATATTCACCACCATTATGTGATCTCAACACTTTTATCTTATGATTTGATTGTTTCGCAACTAAAGCCTTAAATTCTTTAAACTTATTAAACACATCAAATTTGTTATTCATAAAATAGATCCAAGTGTATCTTGAGACATCATCAACAAAAGTGACATAATATCTAGATTTCCCAATAGAGTCAATATCCATAGGACCCAAAACATCTAAGTGAATAATCTCTAATAATATTTTAGCTTTATTTGTTCCTTTAGGAAATGGAGATCTAGATTGCTTTCCAAACACACAATGCTCACAAAAATCATTTTTTCCAATATTATAATCAAGAATACTGTCAACCAATTTCTTATTAAGAATGGTCCTAAGACCTTTTTCACCTATGTGGCCCAATCTATGGTGCCACAACATACATGTATTTTCAGCTTCAGTTACATTGGCTGATTTATTCTATTCAGCTTAAACAAAGTCCCAACTCGAGATCCTTTATCAACCACCATATTCTCTTTCACCAATCTGCAACCACTTTTATCAAATGTCACATGCATTCCAGAATCATTGAACTTAGATATAGAAATTAGATTTCTAGAAAGTCCTGGAATATGTAAAACATCATTAAGGGTATTAACCCTACCATCAATGAAACACAATTTTACCTCTCCTTTGCCCATAATCTTTATTGTGCTATTATCTCCAAAGAAGACATTGTCTCCATCATATTCAGTATACTTTGAGAAACACTCCTTTTTAGGAGTCATATAATAGGAGCAACCTGAATCAATAAGCCAAGCATCATCACTAACGTTTTTACATGAAATAATCAATGCATCATTGCCATCATCTAAGGATTTCTCAGTAGTAGCATCGAAACTCTTTTTGTTTCTCTTATAATCCTTCTTTATGTGTCTTGGTTTCCTACAGTTCCAACACTTTACCTTACTCTTACCAGGGGTTTTAGACCGTCCTTTAGACTTACCCTTTCCTTTTTTGTCCACCTTAGATTCCTTTTCCTTAGGTCTACCTCTTACAAACAAGGCATCTTGGGAGCCTGTTTTAGACTTCCTCATCATCTCCTTTGATAGGAGAGTAGGAATTATATTGACCATATTCGAATCTACACCACTACCACTGATAGCAACAATTAGATTTTCCCAAGATTCTGGTAAAGAACAAAGTAACAAAATGCATTTATCTTCATCTTCTAGCTTTACATCTAAAGATGCTAACTAACTCAGAATCAAATTAAAAGCTTTTAAATGATGTGCAACAGAATCACCATCTTTCATCTTTAAAGAATATAACTGTCTTTTCATATACAACTTATTAGTAAGAATTTTGGTTTGATAAATATCACCTATTCTCTTCCATAAATCAAATGCAGTCTTTTCATCTGAAATATTCAAGAGAACAACATCAACAAGACATAATCTTATGGTTCCTCTTTCCTTCTTATCTAACTTAGCCCAATCGTCATCTGACATCGATGTAGGTGTCTTTGTCTTATTACTTACAACTGACCACTGATCTCTCTCTTCAAGGAGATCTTCCATTTTTAATTTCCACATCTCATACCCAGATCCATTGAACCTTTCAATATCTAAACGAGTAGTAGAACCCATTGAAACACACTAATTTTTCAAATCAGAAATTGACACAATATTAAAAGCTCCCACTATAGCCAATAAACCTTCAAACTTTTAAGAGAAAGGCACCCCAAACTCTTCCCAACCTCTAGCTCCGATACCAAATGTTGAAAATGAAGGTAAAACTGTAGTATAAATGTAGCTTAAAAATTGTAAATCCTATGTAACTGTAGATTCGGTTTAGTATTCTTTGTCACAATCTCTTGTGTATGATTAATCTTGAATTAGATCAATTTTAATGTTGTAGAAAGAAGACAAAAGATTGATAGAAGAAATATAAGACATAATAGAAAGGACAATGTATGTACATGGAGAAAAGCCTTTCGGGTAAAAATCTCAACCAGAATTGTTCTTGCTTGTATTATTTAGCCTTTGAATGAGTTACAATAATACCAATTCAATTCTCCTTGATGTGCTTCCTTGTTCTTCAAGAAATCTTCTTCACAACCTGCAATATTTTCTCACAAAACTCTCTCATAAAATTGCTGCAATAATAGACAATATTATTCCTTACAAACTCATAAGAGTTAACATATATAATATCACAAAGCCTCTTGAGAAAATCGATGCCTAGGTTTACCAAGTTGAGTTCAAACATGCATGACAAAGTCAAACAAGAGTCTCCCTCAAAGTTGGGGCCCAAAACTAAAGTGTTAACCTCGTAGTTGTCAAAAATATCTTCTGGAAACTCATCCTCAAAGAAGGTGTCCAAAATGTGTCCCACTTAGCTGAGCATTATAGATATATTTTCCATGCAAGAGTTGTAACTCAAAGATGCCAACTTGGGCGCCCAAGGTGGGCCCAAGTTAATCTTTGTTAACTGAAACACATCTGTCACCGATTCATGCAAAACAATGTGTATGCATGATCCTCCATCTGTTAACTGAATGTATCGGCCTGTTATCTATCCATAACTCAAGTCAACTGAGATTAACTAAACTGAAGTGAACTGAACTAAACTGAAACTCATTTTATAGGACCTCAACATGCATAAATCAAAATCCCTATTTTGTAGGAACCTGAGATGTATTTCTGAAATGTACTCAATTCACCAACCGATTAATTGAACCAAGGTGGATCCCACCTCCCATGTGGGCACCCATGGTGCTCTTATTTTGTAGGAGCTCACTCCAAGGTGTCCCCACATGCTCTTAACACTTATAAATAATTACAAATGTCAAATTAAATGTTTATTTCATTCCAAATTAATCTCTTCCTAATCCTAGAGTTGTGAAACCCAATCCAAGGACTTAGGAGATACATGAAATATGTTAAGAATACAATTAAATGACATCCTATTCCCAACAAAGTTGAATTGTAACACCTCCCTTCGGTTGGTCGACCAGAATATGGCCTTTTCTTCATCTCCCTTCTTCATATTTTTCATTCCTTGATCCATTTGAGAGTGAGTTGAAGCTTACACAATCTCTTAACCATTCATTTTTCTCATCTTCAAGCATTACAATTTTTTTTTTCACTCCATCACTTCAATAGAGCAAGCGTAAGACAACTCCATTGCAGCAAAGGCTTGAGTTCCTCTCATTGTCTCCCCCACTAGCCTTGAGTGCTTTGGGCGGAGGTGGTAAGCTCCTCACTCATATTCTCTATTACTTGGTTGAGTTAGCACATTACTATGTGGTAGTTTTTTGTGTACTTTTCTTGTATTTCCTTCTTTATTGCTTTGTTTCTATATTATGGAAAACTTGGTTGTTCGTGGAGGTGGAAACACCAAAATGCAGGTCTAACTGAGGAAGACCCCTAAACAACCCCCAACATTTTCCCTCTTTTCTGTGTGTAGGTGGAGATATCTTGGGGTGAGCTGGCAAAAAAGCTATTTTGTGAGATCGTCTTCATCACCCTCGCAGTAATATACTTGCTTCATCACATTCATCTTTATGTTTCGTATTTAATAGTACTATTCTGCACCTTTAGAAACTCTTAGCTAGGATGATAGTTCATTTTTGATAGGTCCAACCTTGTCTCCCTGGTTTTCTAGCCGTACAGACACCAACACACTTGAGAGATGCCAATGCGCCATGCTGTCATCCCAAAATTGTGCTTCTGTCCTCTGTAAAAGAGCTTTCCAAGATATAGAGTTGACCCTAAAAATTGACTCGCCTAGTGTCCTTTAAACTTTCGGGTTTGCAGAGTGATCTAAGGACCTTATAGTCCTCATCATTCTCATCCCATCTATCCTAACATTCCTTTAAATTGAGGTAAGTTAGGGCAGCCATACTGCTCTCGACCTTTTGTGACCTGAGGACTTGCAGTGGTTGGTCCCCCTCTCTTACACCAAGAAAGTGAGTATCCATCAAAATAAACCTCCAAAATCACGACAACACAAAGGGAATTTTTAGAAAAGGACCCCCATAGCTCCCCCAAAAAGAATGTTCAAAACTCAGCTAGAAAGAGGTTGGATAATGTGACAAAATCTGAACTTCGAAGAAAGAAGCTATATTTTACCTATAGGGAACCATGGTCTAAAGAGCATAGATTTCTGGGAAAAGGATAAGTGCATTTTATTGAGGTGATTTCAGATTCAAATATAAATGATAATGAGGATTTCCATGACTCCAAAGAGGTGGCATACTCAGAGGAAGAAAAATAAAATAGTAACAAAGGTACTATAGCAGCCCTATTAGGAGCACCTAGGTATCATCCTTTTAGAGTTCAGGGAGTTATAGCTGGACAAAGGACAACAATTCTCATAGATAGTGGTGAAAAATATAACTTTATAGATTAGGCTTATGTTTCAACGAGAGGGTTCAAGACCGAAAACTTTTAAGGTTTGAATGCTACTATTGTTGATGGTTTTACTACACCGTGCACCCGAATGGTTCGACAACTCAAAATAACCCTGAATAAATATGATGTATGTGATGAATTTAATGTGGTTGGAATAGGGAAAACTGATATTTTATTGGGTGTCAGTTGTTGCATTCTAATGGAGGATACTATACAAACCACCAAACCATGGAGCTCAAGTTCCAAGCCAATGGGAAAGAGATTGTGTTAAGAGGCCTTTCAAATGGAGCACCTAGAGTGGTTTCAGCAAAAAGGATGGAAAGGACTTTCAGAAAGGGACAACTAGCTTGGGAAACATAAATCTTGATCCATACAACCAAATCTTCTAAGAAGCAAGGTAAAAACCATTTTAAATTAAGTCTATTCTTGATAAGCATAGTCTTATTTTCAATGACTTGCCTCCCGGGTTACCACTAGATAGAGTGTTAGAACATGTCATTAATTTAGAGAAAGGTTCCAAAATTATGATTACTACTCCCTACCATCACCCAAGGAGTTATAAGGAGATAGAAAAAACCATTGAAGAGCTTCTTGATTTGAGTTTCATAACACCTAGTTCAAGTCCATTTGCCTCTTTTGTAGTCTTGGCTAAAAATAAGGATGACACAATGAGAATGTGCATAGATTATAGAGCCCTAAATAAGAAAACCATTAAGACTAGGTATCACATGCCAATTATAGATGAACTTATTGATGAGTTACATGGGGTAGTTTACTTCTCTAAAATAGATTTGAGATCAGGTTACCATCAAATCTGTATGAGGAAATAAGATGTAGAGAAGACTTCTTTTCATTGCCACTATGGTCATTTTGATTTTCTTTTCATGCCATTTGGTCTCACAAATGCATCAGCAACTTTCCAATCTACAATGAGTAAAGTTTTCAGTAGGCAACTCAAAAAATTTGTTTTAGTGTTCTTTGATGATATATTGATTTACAGTAAAACTTGGAAGGATCATCGAGAACACTTCGATACAATTTTGGGTATTTTGGAGCAGCAATCCTTTTATGATAAGTTATATAAATGTGAATTTTGGCTGACTAAAAATTTGTATTTGGGACACATCATAAGCCCACAGGGAGTGCAGGTTGACCGACATAAGATACATGCTATAATAGATTGGCCACCACCCACCAATCTTACCCAGTTGAGAGAGTTATTTGGGTTATGAAACTAGTATAGAAGATTTGTAAAAGGTTTCTCTCATCTTGCTGCCCCATTGAATTATTTGAATAAGAAAGGAGCCTTTGTTTGGATGGAGGAAGCTCTAGGTACATTTAAAACACTTAAAAAGGTAATGAGCTCTTGCCCAATGCTTGCAATTCATGATTTCTCTCTTCCATTCATTGTTGAATGTGATGCTTTTGGGGAAGGTATTGGGGCTGTTCTAACTCAAAGGGGACATCCTATAGCATTTGAAAGTAGAAAATTGAATCCTTCGGATAAAGGGTACTCTATTTATGACAAATAAATGTTGGCAATTATGCATGCTCTAGACAAGTTCAAACAATATCTTGTTTGTGGTAAGTTCATGGTTAAGAATGATCCTAATAGTTTGAAATTATTTTTGAATCAAAAGGATTTGAATTATCACCAAGAAAAATGGGCGAGTAAACTGTAGGCTTATGATTTTGAGATTGAATATATAAAAGGAAAGAAAAATGTAGTTGCCGATCACTTTCTAGGAAGCCTTCCTTATGCTCTCTTTCTATTATCAGTGTTGATTAGAAAGTAAATATAATTTCAAAATATGTTAAGAATTAATTTGCTACTGAAATTTTGGATGGGAAGGTGGAAGATGATAGGTACACCACTACTGATGGTTTAATCTTTTACAAGAACAAGGTATACTTGGTACCGGGTTCTAAGATCAAGGAGAAGATAATGAGGGTCTTCCATGATACTCCTTTATCTGGTCACCGAGGGTATTACAAGACATATAAACAAGATCAAGAAAGGTTTGCATGGAATGGAATGAAAGAATATATCCTCACTCATATTAGGGAATGCATGGTATGCCAACAAAACAAGGGTGAGCATATTTTTCCAGTAGGTTTGCTTTAGCCACTCCTAATTCTTGAGCACAAGTGGGAAAGCATATCCATGGACTTCATCACTGGGTTGCCTAAAGCTCAAGGTAAATATTGTATATTTTTGGTGGTAGAAAGGTTGACAAAGTATGCAAATTTCTTTCCTATCAATTCTAAATTTAAGGCACCTCAAGTAGCAGATTTGTTTTTTAGAGAAATTTTCAGTTTACATTGGTTGCCCAAGAACATTGTTAGTGATAGGGACAAAACATTTCTCAGTTATTTTTGGAAGGAATTATTTCATTTTACAAGTATTGAACTTACTCCTAGCACAAGCTATCATCCACAAATGGATGGACAAACAAAAATTGTCAATAAGTGGATAGAGGGGTATTTGAGAAATTATGTTTCAAATCAGCAAGGTGCGAGGGTGAAGTTGTTACACATAGGGGAGTACTGTTACAACACATCTCATCACATGTCTATTGGAATTTCTCCTTTTCGTGTTATTTATGGCTATGATTCTCTTTCTTTTACTGAATTATTGTTTTTAGATAGTAGAGTCCCTGCAACAAGTGATTTTATCTAACAAAGCCAAGAGATTTTAAGGTCTCTTAAAGATAATTTGGCTCATGCTCAAAATTAGCAAAAACTATATGCAGATAAGAAGAGGACTGAGAGAGTTTTTGAAGTGGGTGATATGGTATTTTTGAGGTTGCAACCATACAAGAAAATTACCTTAAATAAGAGTGGAGCAAAGAAGCTCAAAACAAAATTTTATGGACCCTATAGAGTCACCAAAAAAGTTGGGGAGGTTGCATATGAGTTTATAGCTGCCACCGGGTTGCAAGATACATAATATTTTACATGTATCGTGCTTGAAGAAGGTTGTAGGGAAGAAATTTGTGACTTATCCTATTATGCCACCTCTTGATGATGAGGGGAGACTAATCCTAGTACCTGAGGAGATTTTGGAAACAAGGGAGAAGAAGTTACAAAATAGAAGCATCACTGCACACTTGGTCAAGTGGAAGGATTTTCCTATTGAGGATGCAACATGGGAAGGTTTAGAGGTTCTTAATCATCCAAACTTACATTTCTTGAGGGAAAGAAATCTTTGAGAGGGAGGACTTTTCATGTCCCCTTTCTAATTTTAGAAAATTTCTATTTTTACCAGGTATGGTGTCCTAAAAAAGCATATTTGAATTTGATAATTTAATCGGGAAAAGATTCATTATTCAAGATTATTAAATTAATGATTTTTTGGGAGAGTATTAAATATGTTTGAAATAAATTATTAAATCAATTTTGGATGTGACTTCTTGGGGAAGATTGATTTTTTCTTTTTTGACATTGGTAGTGGCGCAAGATGATGTTTCTTCTTTCTAGCTTTTCCCAGGTGCATGATTTTGTGCTTTCAACACTTGGCTTGAGGAGTTACAAGTATTCACATGTAAACCACTCATTCTAGGCATTGGGATTTGGGCAAGGTTTGGCACACTTTATTACTTGTTTTTATGGTTTGGATTGAGTTTATGCTTGTTTTTATTTATTCACAAGTTGTGACTCTCCTGCAAAGGATGATAAACCATTGTAGAGATAATCTCCAAGGCTGGAAAACCAAGGAGTTTTGGACTCAAGAATAGTGGCTCTGAGGGTCTACAGGTGTGACTTCACACAAAATTTGCATTGGTGCTAAAAGATGGTTTTAATGTAGATTTTTGGCTGAGTTGTTTGGCAGGGTTTGTGTTTTGGAGTGCTTAGATTTTGGTATAGCTTTATATTGCTGTTATTATCAGTTTGGCTGTAATTTTATCATAGTTTACTCATGTATTTCTGGTGCTCAGACTCTATTTGGAGTGCTGAAGATTTTGTAATTGAAAAATGCCTTGTTTTGGTTGCAATTTGTGGGTTTGATTGCCCATTTTCATTGTGCAAATTGCAATGAAGTTTGGGTTATTGTTTGCTGCTGTAATGAATAGAAAATTAATGGTTTTAAACTTGTAATACCAGCAGCAAGTCTTTATTTTTCCTTTGGCACCATATTTTATGTTAAAAATAAAGAAAATGGTTGATTTTTCATAACACCTGATTTCTCTTTTTATGGGGTTTTGAGAAAATATTTAATGGCAGATTAAAAATGTTTATGAATGATATTAAAGTCACTATAAATTTATCATTGAATCAAGACATTATAAGAAAGTTGGTCTTGAGGACCTCTTCTCTGGATCCATCCAAATATTTCCTAGGACCTCTTCTTTGTTTTAAAAAGGGTCAACATCCACAAGGAAACACACCTAAAATAGATTAAGACCATCCCATACCGGTCCCATTTATATCCCTAACCTTACAATATAAATACCCAATATCTACAACCCAAGTAAAAACTTATCCAATGTTTGACATACCAAATCCATCCTGAACCCATGAGATATGGTAGTCTAGACAAAAGGTCTTGCACTATGGGAAATTCCACTACATAGCCAAAACATGCTCAACAATGAAATGTTTTATGTTCACATTTAAATTTACACCAAATATAGTTAACACAAGGGAATACATAGGTAGATCACCACATATGTCCACCACACCCTCATCCCAAGTTGGATACCCTATATCCCAATTTGAGTCACAACATCCACCAATTTTCCTTAATTTTGTGTACTTCTTTAGGTCTATTTAGTTTTTTATTACAATACTTATGAATGCATAACAATCATAACTTAGAAGAAAACTAAAACTTATATCCATTTTACCTCTATTATTCTAGTGCTACTTTAATTTTCCTATATTACACTTGTTTAACCATCATTACCATTGACAAAGTACACACATGAACATAGCTACTCATATTATAATTTTGAGTTAGTCTTAATATGCCTCTACTTGTATCTCTAAGTTTACTCTAACTATTAAATTATTTCATAGTTCATCTAGCAACCCAAGGTTCAAATTTGAAACAACTTATCCCCTTTATTATCCAATTCCTTACTTTAGACACACTACAATCAATAAGTAATAAGAGTTTAATCCCTAATGGAGTTTAACTTTGGCTAAAAATAATCTTAAGTTATTGAATAAATTCAAGTTTTAATCAAACATAATATGAACAAGCAATTAACCATAAGAGATATGCATAGTTTAATTCATGACTGAAGAATTTCACCTATGGAATGCCAACAACTTAACTAAGTAGTAAAGCTATTATAAAACACTTAGGGAATTCAAGAATCTTTCATAATAATACAATTATAGATTTGTTTACCTTGAAATAATTGGATTTTATTTTCCTCATTTTTTCTTGCTATAATTATTTCGTTTGCCTTAATGAGGAACTATAGAGAAGGGGGATTCGCTACTCATGAGTCTCTTTATTCTCAAGAGATTCCCAACGGGTGAACTGCCATAAACTACCTCAAGGAATAATGTGAGAGATTCAGAATCCAAAAGAGCAGGTCACAAAGATTTTCTAGACAAACTGATAGGCTCTTAGCCAAAGGATGTTAGCACAAAATAAGGTTGACAACGTGATGTGCTGGTATCTTAGAGGTGTGTTGGCATCTTGTATGGACTATAAAGTGAGAATATCATAGAAAATGGCAAAGTGGCTACTAGAAATCTGATTACTAAAACTTCTAGAATACATAAAAGTAACATAATATGATAAAGCTGAAATAAAGTAAAGTAAATGATAGAACTAAAGAGAATGGAGAAGGAAAATGCTCACAACAACCCAAGTAATGAAGCCTCCAACTAGTAGATATATTCAATACCTGCATGCATACGATCTAGAAAAAATGTTGGGGCTGTATATGGGGTTTCCTCAATCAAACCCCCATTTTGGTGTTCTCACCTCCACGGGAAGCCAAATAGATAGAGAAAAATGAACAAAGGAGTGATAAAATAAATCCTCACTCGAGGAGGAGAAATCGTATCACAAAATATAGATGCAATAGATCAAGGAGGTGTGAAATGCCAGGATGCTTGCAAGCATGAGATAAGGGAGATATCAGTTGCAAGGCTTAAGGAAGCCAAAGAGGGAGACAAAGATAGCTTCAAGAGCCAAGGGTGTTGCAAAGAGTGTTGTAAGAGCTTGAGAGTGCTACTGTAACAACCTGTATGGAGTTGTGCAAGCAAGATAGAAAGAGAAAGATATCAAGAGAAAGATGGGAGGAAAAGGTAGGAACCAAGGATAAAGAGAAGCTAGAAGAACTTAGAAGAAGCAATGGAATTGAAAAGACATCTTTTAAAGAGAGAAGAGAAGAGAAAAGATGCTTCCTAGGCGGTTACAAGGCATCTTGAGCCGTTATCACCACAAAAGCAGATGACAAGTGGAAAAAATGCACAAAAATGGTCATTTGAATGTTCAAATGTTGGAGGATGCTAGTGTGACACACAAACATCCACACGAAACGCTAGTTTTCAGACACGTCATGCTACAAAATGACACAAACAGGAAGGCACAAAGTTTTATGCAAAGATGATGCGTGAGGGGTAGCTACTGAAAAGGGGTCTTGAGCATCCTAAGAGGGGAAAATGATGATGCAGGGGCTAAAATGAGCCTACACAAGATGCTAAGGGAGTGGACACCAAAGTGGATACAAGAATATAAGTGAAATTGAAAGGGGTGCAATTTTATGACATTACAAGAACATTTTTGTAATTTAAACAACCATCTACTATAGTTTCCTAGTACCTCGCTTTGAACTCTTCCACTTTGATGGTTAAATTTTTCCTCAAGACACTGACATGTCCCAAAAAATAGCACTTAGCCACAAAGAACTTACTAATGATCACCTAAGTTCGAGACCTAATTCATTTTAAAAGGAGATTTTATTTATTTAATAAAGGGTAAAGTTAAACAAAATAAATCTACTTTGAAAACGGGATGAGACCATCTTGAGTGTAAGGTTAATGGTAGAACAAGTTAAGCTATTCTTCTTAAAGTACAATTCGAGTACAAGCTATTCATTTTCCTTTATATGAAAAAACATAAATTTTCTCAACAAGACTTAGCTAACATTATTTATACTCAAGGATTATCCATAACTATGATCCATTAATAATTTTCACAAAAAGAGACATTACAAATAAATATTTGAGGTCAACATACCTAACAAGGTGGTTCATGAAATAAAATTATGGATGCAAAATACCTTCTAAGGTGAATATTTCATATTTATCATCTCCCAAAGAATAATCACATCCAAACCTTTGAATTAAAAGATATAGAAATCCTTGTTATTAGTCAAATAGTTTTTAAACCTAGCTTAGATACTACAAGAGCTAATACTTTAGATGATCTCTAAACTTGATAGAATTCTACATTATTCACTATCATGGAAAGATACTAAAATGATATACTCCAAAGAATTAGGGTACAATTAAATAAGGACCAACATAATAGCCCTCTTATCTTAGCAATTAAGATAAGTAATTCATAATAAATTCTCAAAACCAAAATAAAATGTTAGCAAGGTAGATTTAATTCACCAAGATAAGATAAGGCTTCCTACAGGAAGTTTTATACTCAAATTTATTCATACCCATCCTATCACCTTCTTCCTCACTATTACAAAATTCTTGCAAACACAAAACATGTAAAACAAAAGGACCCATCTCAAAAGATAAATTGATTTAAATAATTAACACTACCCAAAGTTCCTAGTGTTGGAACCTCGCTCTAATACCAAATGTCACACCCTAAAGTTTTTTCAACCAAAACCATACACAGTAAAATAAAAATATATTTTTACTTGCTAATACTATTCTATTAATGATACCAAGTTTCCACAATCCATGTCATTTGATGTTGCAATGGTTTCTGGATTAGATTGTGTGAGATTTTTTTGCATCAACGTTTCAAATCACACTCCATTATCCATCATCAAGATGAAAGAGCTCAAGGATTCTATTCTATTCTAGTTTTGAAGTAAATCTAAAATTGACGACATCAAGTTTATGATCACATCGCTTAAACTCTCCTAGTTGCATTCTTCTCTAAGTATTCAAATTTGAGATGTTGAAACTTTTTCCTAGGTATCCTAGAGTATAGAAATTGATCACCCTTTTGATTTTGATGAGTTGATTAACTACTAACAATTTCTAATTTCTCCTTTTCTAGCTACAATGTTTCCCAAGCATAGCTATAAAGAGAAATATAGTTGCATAATAATAACTTGACTATTAAGAGTTGAAAAAGGAAAAACAACACCATGTTAAATAAATAACGTTACACAAAATAATCATGCTTGAAACAAAGTAAAAGGTAAATGAGAAAATTTCACATCTTCACTATGAACATCAATAATGTAGGAACTGTCTTGATGCTAACAAAACTTAAATGATGGATTGGCTCAATTTCAAACTCTAAGCTATAATGAAAATTTACTTTTTGTTTTAATTAGTAATTCTAGATTTAGACTCTTACTAACTTGTTTTGAACACCTTGAATTGATGATTAAATCTTGCCTTAGATACTAAAATGTCCCAAGAGATACCAATAAGCCACAAAGAAACTCACTCAATGATTACCTAAGATTGAGCCATATTCATATTACGAGGAGAAATACTTTCTCTTGATAAAAGGTAAGATAACCAACACCAATTTATTTGGATCTAGATAAAATTGGTTGGAGGGTAGGGTTAATGGTAGGAGAGGTTAACCTATGTCTCTTAAAACACAATCCGAGCACAACCTATACTTTTACCTTTATTTGAACATACCAATTTCCTAAGGACTTAACTATCATTACTTATAACTAAAGATATGTCTATCCATAGCTAAGTCATACTCGAAGAAGAAAATGATACTATTACCACAAATAACAATTAAAATAAAAGAATCCATCATAAAAAAAGAAATTTGATTAAACGCTTAAAGAATCTATACCTTCTTCCATAGTGTTGGGGTTGAGAGTTTTTTCTGATAGATTGCCAATATTGTCAAGGGCACTGGATACAAGAATGCGCCTGATTTTTACCAAATCTCTAAGTGTGACATACTACTTGATCTCTTATGTTCTCTAATTCTGTAAGCAAAAGAATTTATCCTATAGTTGTAAAATATAGGATCATCTCTAATTGTCCTTGTCATTTTCCAAGCTATAAACATCTACTTGAGTGCTCATCCAGATTTCATTCAGCTTTATTTCATCTCTTGCATTTAATGTCCTATTAAACCAATTTAGGTAGAAAAATATTAACTCTTGAGCTTATTTTTCACAAACCTAAACATCCTTTAATTCCTTCAAAACTCTGTGGTGTGCATCTACACATTTCTTCTTGATGTCTTCTAGATTTTCTTCTATAGATATTGGTTCTGACCCATTTCATGTTTTCTCTTACACTCCGGAGATGTATGCTTTTAGCGAGTTAATCATACTCCTGAGATTTTCCAAGGTGGATATATATGAACTAAAGTTGGCACTGGGAATCACTTCATGTAAATATTTTAATGCTTCATCTAGGTCTTGAATGATTTCACTTTCATGCTCATATTGGGCTATCTCAAATTGACTTCCTTCTTGCATAATGGTAGCACTTTTTCTCTTCTTTATTATTCTTTTTGTACTACCAAAGGATTCAATCATAGATAATTCTTCTACATCTACTCTATTAGGGCTATTGGGGCTTTCAAGAAGAAATTTTGCATAATATCAACTTCTTCCTCAGTTACTTCATAATCCAAGTCAAAAATCTACACAAGTCTGAATTGAATTGCTTCCATGTAACAAAAATCAATAGAGATAAGGAAATTGATGTCTCTGAAGTATTATTCCACCACACTTTCTGGAATTCTTGTCCTCTTATTCATCCCTCATCTGAAACGTTCCAAAGAATGCTAGAAGAGTAGTTTCTTGAGCATCCACACCACTAAGATTTGTTATGAGATTCCGTATCTGGTGTGCTATCGGTTTTGTGTTTTTCCATTCAACCTTTCCAATTACCGATAACTCCCTCATAAAGTAAAAGACTAAGTAAAATATTAGAGTGTCGTATTAGAATTTACTCTTCTTATTCTTTTTGATTTCTTTCAAATTCTTCAATAGGTGCAGTCAAAACAACTCAAAAAGATCATAGTTTGTACCATTTTTAACCATATCAAATACAATTTATGCAGCAGTAGAAACTATATAGTCATTACTAGGTATGCAAATTTTATGTCCAATAATCATTGCAACATATCAGATGAACAAATCTTCAATTGTACTCAAGATGAGTTCTTTTCCTTTAAGAGTCGCACTAGTCATCTCTATTATCTCCTGATCATTTATAGTCTTCCATCTTGGAACTGGTTTGGAGAACCACAAACTTGTCACGTCCCTTATAGCTTCTCTAGTTATCAAGTGTGCACCATCAATCCAAATAGATTCACCATGAATCTTGCTTAATGACATTCTTATGTACTTCTTGTCAAATTCAAACAAAGGAAATTTTCACCATACGTCCAGTTTCGTTTCAACTAGGGTTTTATATGCATCATAATTTTCTTCGAATTCATTCTTCCACAAAATAATTAATCGAACCAATGGAATTTCCTCAAATTTTCCATAAATGTATGCATAAATATCTTCAGTAGGTAATACTCTAAGATGAATGCCAGAAAATGAACTCGCCGATTCTTTCGACAATTTTTTCAAAGAATACTTCTTTAATTTGATTTACAATTTGTCTGAAATGTTCACTATCTTCGAACCATCCATTACATTTAAAATTGAAAATTCTACAAAATAATTGTTTAACTAGAATACCTCTGTAATTTTCTCCGATGAAGAATAGGATTTTGATGTGAATTCGGCTTCCGGAGCACGCCTTGAGTCCACTTCCTTTGCTTGTTTCTCTTCTTTCACAAATGATATTCATCAAATGCATTTTCTTTAATATATCTAAATTTATTTCTTTTATCCCAAATGCTTCAGATTGCAAGTAGATCACCTTAAAATTTGTGTACACTTCCATCCTTTCAAACTCTATGAAATTCATTCTTCACACATGTGTCTGAAAATTCCTTTCGCATGAAATCTTGAATTCATAACCTTAATGAATGCACTTTTGTCATGATATGACATCATATATCAAATAGGGGTTATTAAATATTATGATTATTGCTCCTCCTTAGCCACTACCTGGATTAATTTTTGATAGGAGTATCTGCATCGAAAGACGACATAGATAAAATTGATGATCTTGATTTTCCTTGCTTTTTAGATTCTCCTTCCTTTCTCCAAATCCTTTCCATTTCCTTCTTAACTTCTACTGGATCAATCTTAATGACTAGTTCATATCTCTTTTTTGGATAGTCATTTTTCCTGCTTCCGCTTCCCTAGTCTCTGGTAAAGTTTCTTGATTTGTTGCAATCATGATAAACAACATTCTTCCATCCAAATTTCCTTTTACTCAGTCTATATTTGCATTGGTTAGCCTTGTGTCTGAATAGATTATAGTGATAACAGTAGCCACTGAAAGGATAAATCATCTTATTCAACTTCTGACTTCTACATTCCATAACTTTATGTCCATTCCTCGTGCATTCAAAACATTATCGAGAGAATGATAAAGTATTTTCATTCATTCCATCATTCTATTTTTCCTTCTTTTCACAATCTTTTGCTTATGTCCAAACTTATTACAAGAACAAAAAACACCATTAAAGGATAAATACCTTTGAGCATTAGGTTGTCTGATAGAACTTCTTCTGGTATTGCTTCTTTGGTCTTTGAATTGTCTACCATTGCTTTGAGTCTTCATGTCAGGAGATTGATTCGCCTTTGAACTTTGTCCTTCTTCAAATCCCAAACCATTTTTGCTCTTAGAGGATTTATGTCCTATTTGTCATCCTTGGAGTTTCAAAATTAGTCTTCAAATTTTGTATCTTTGCTTGCTTGACCTTATCATCTTCTTCATAGATGCTTTCCAACTTTTTCCATATCTCACCAACAGTTTTAAGACTCATAAATCACAAGTTTTGAATTAGAAAGACCACTCAAAGGAGAATAGCTTTATTTTCCATTGTTCTCATGTGCCTTGATCTCATCATCAATACTTGGACCATTTACAAGCATTGTATATCCAATTTCAACAGACTTCCAAACTCCAAACCCTAGAGAAATAGGGAAACCTTCCATCCTGGTTTTCTAGAATGCATTTAATCTGATCCATCCTTTTTTTGCACCATCCCAAATCTATTTTGAGAAGTTAATCTTTCTTCTAAGGAACATTGCTCTGATACCAATTGTTGAATGCACAAGACAACTGAGAGGGGGGGTGAATCAATTGCATATTAAAATATCAAAACCCTCATTAACACTCATATCTACATTAATCCTTAAATGCTTAACAACTTTTAAACCCTTATAACAAAATATAAACATGAGAAACAGTAATGCAAACACATCCATGCACATGAGAACACTGGATTTACGTGGAAAACACAAAAAGGGAAAAACCATGGTGAGGATTAGCTCACAATAAAAAGTAATTACAACTCCAAAAATAATAGGCTCACTATCGGAGGGCTCACTTCCCCCAGAAAAGAAGGGCTTACTACAAATGGGTCACTGCTAGATTAGAAAGAAGAAGATAGAAGATTGTTACAATGAGAAATCCATCTTAGATAAATAGACAATATCCACCACTACAACTCTGCACCATTAGTAACCTCCAACTCACTTCTATGAAAAAATTCAAGTACTTTACAAATATAGACCCTTTTGCTCATTACATTGGATTAATAAGCATTAAGATCACACTTTAGATGTCTACATTTGATTAAATTCACATCTCAACACATCCTCACATCTACACCCACTTCTCCAACAATTTACCTTTCCTTTATATCATTTTGCAACCTCAAAAACATCTTTCAAGGTCAGCTATGCACCTCAAGTGTGCAAATCCAAATTAGGTCAACATCAGAACATTCTCGCAGTGGAGAGGAATGAAGAGTTACCATATCACACCTTTACTTGGATCTAAATCCATTTACCACACTTCCTCAAATACTGAAGCATATATGCAATTAGTATAAACACCCAAGGTCAACCAAACCTGTGTTAACACCATTAAAATTTTAAGTACACACTTCCTCAAATACAAAGATGACTCGCATACCACACACAACACAAACACAATCTAGAATATTCCATCAACGCCCTAAAATCCAACAAATCCTTCACAACATCATACACCTGAAGAACATACTCATTTTGTATACCCTGCTAACCTTTCACACACTGTAACAGATGAATCCAATCTTGTGAAGCACTAAAACTTAAATAACTCAGACTAAAGATAGATACGAGAAATATAAGCACACTCCTAGATCCGCAAAACCAAAAACCACAATGTAGAGAAATTAGGAGAAAAATCGTTTCTCCAAGACAACACTACATCATAGTTCACACACTCATGAACACAATTTCTACCGAACAATCCAAAAAATAAAACTCTAGATATAACACCTTTGAACACCTCTAACAAGCATATCTGAACCACACAAGTAGTTCTTCAACCATGAAGAAATGCAGAACAAAACACAAAACACTCTTTACCACATTGTCTCCTATTTTATTCAAACTTTCTCAAAAGCGCTTGGAAACCAAGCACCTCAAACATCATCTCAATGTTTGCAACACTTTCTCAACATATCAACCACACAAGAGGTTGAACATCCACAAACATATGCTCATCAAAAAAACACTAGAGGTTGACATCAGTGATACTACTAATGACAACATAATGTAACCAATCAAAGCATCTCCATAAGTTGACATCAATGCAACAACAAAGATCTATTGACATCAATGAAAACACAAACTTCCAACAAAATATATATAGCTCTTAAACAATCATAATGAAATTTGTACGATATTAACTTTTCACATTCTCAGAATGAACTTCTGAATTGTATCTCGCAGATGAAAGAATATCCAAAGACTATATTGAAGATCATTATACTCTGCTCTATACTTCTCAAATACACGTGTATTTATTTCTCATTATGAAATTTTTTCAACAATTGAATATTGGATTTCAGTTAACATTTTGAACATGGAAGGAGTACATTCAAAAATATTTAAGACTTGCCTAATTAAATCTCTTATACTCAGTACTTTCGATTCCCACCAGTCCAGCGCCAAAGTTCATGTCCCACTATCTTTAAAAACTCTACTTTTAAGCTTTAGTCATCTTGCCAATGCTGTAATTTTCCTTGCAATTAAAATCATAGTACTTTGTAACTTCCATGTTGCCTCCTCCTCTTATCGTCCTCCTCCCTTTCTACCTGTGGATGTCAATAATTTTTCTCCTGGTAATCTCCACCTCTCAATAGTAATAAACCTCTACTATATTCCAGTCTTTTCCTGCTCTCAAATACGTGCTCTGATAAGAATAAACATAATGCTTTTTTAACAGGTATTGTTGCTCTTCCAAACCCAGAATGAATAATCATAAAATGATTCCTTTTTCTTGCCTATAGCCTGCGACTACAAACACATAACTGTTGATATTAATTCTAAAATAAACTTCTAGTATAATCACTAATGCCACTTAATAACTTTAGCAATCAGTTGGACTGTGGCGCCATCTTGTGCCCACAATAATAGCTCAACAAACAATCACAATATGCCCGTCTATTACAGGCTATTCACTGACAATTGGTTTAATGAATGTGTAGGAATACAGCCTTTAAAGAAGGCTCTCAATCTCTAAATTGAGGTTATTAAAGTTTTAAAATAATAAACTTCCATAATATACATTTATTGGCATGTCGATCTGCCTTTAATATACAACTAATATAATATATATATCTTTATATATGTCTATATATGTATATATATAATCGAATATATATCAAAATATATACTTATATATATGTTTATTTAATTCTTATATATATATAGATTTAGATAATAGTTTATTTGACTTAATATAAATAAAACTAATGAATTGAAAACATGAAAATGATATTATATATCACATTCATTTTTTATTGAAAAAAGATTAGGCTAGGACTCGATAAGGCTTAAACTAACCTTACGATAGGACTGGGGTACTTACCCAATCTGGTTACTTAAACCTACGTGAGTGTGTTCTCAACTCAATTAACATAAACCTATTTATTTTTGAAGTCTATACTCCTCTCTCCAGTGATAATGTCCCTCTCCCTCTAGAGGGTAAGAATTTGATCTTGCATTTCACTTAAAAATCCAATCAAATAGTTAGCCTATTATTAATCACATCATCATAATTTTGATTAAAAAATAATAATAATCATTTAAATTGAAATGCATTGCATTGCATTTAATTTCATCCAAATGTCAATTAACATATAGTCATCTACTAATATCAAAACACATTTTTAAGGTAAAAAGTAAAAAGTAATTTGTAAAACAAACTCTGGGTGTATGGCCAAGTGTCCACTTGGAGATGCACAACAGTCACTCATTTTTCCACCTCGCTTGTCTTTTACCATCCCATTCTAGATGTCCATATGTGGGGAAAAAATATTAAATATTCATGTCCACAAGTCACCTTCACCACTTTTAGTGGAACCCATCATCCCTTATGAATGTATTATAAACAACTGTGAGAAAAATATATTACAAAATATTTTCCCAATACACCTGAAGTGCCTAGGAACACTTTCCAAGGATGTTGGAACCATGCAATATGACATAGGATTTACAAGCTAGATGGAAACTTAATCCTAACATATATTTCTTCTCCATTACTTCAATAATTAAAATTTTAATTATTCTTAATCATAATATAATCAAATTAAATATCTATTATTGATTATTTCTATCTTGTCATTTATCCTATTATTTCAACATTTGGTATGGCATTTTTTACTATATTATGGTAGGGGATGCCTTTCCTACAATGTTGTGTTTTTATCGTTGCAAAAAGAGTATTATTTGATTGGTTTTGTAGATTAAAGTGTAGTTTGAAAAGCCATGGAAAACACACCAAAATCAAAGATGAAGAAACTCAATGTCTCTAGATTCAGTATGTGGAAATTTAAAATGGAGGTTCTCTTAGTAGATATCAATGGATAGTTTTCACAACCATGTTTAATCATATATAGGTTTTAGAGGAAGATTGAATAACGCTAGATAAAAAAACATGGGAAATCATATAGATCTAGCTTGTGGATTTAATTATCTTGAACATCTCAACGAGGTTATTAATTTTAGGTCGTGGAAGAGAATTAGTGAGATCTACCAATTGAAGAGTTTGGTAAACAAAATATATTTAGAAATATAATTGTATCCCTTAAATGAAGGAAGAATAATCTATAGCTAAACATTTTGAACACTTTTAACCTCATTTTGAGCTAGCTAAGTAGTATTGATGTGATGCTAGAAGAGGAGGCTATGTGTTATATTTTACTTTTCTCTTTACCTATATCTTGGGGGAATCTAATAATTGCAATGAGTGGTTCTACTATAAATCCTAAAGTGGAAACCTTTGTTGTATTTCACTTAGTGAGAAAATAAGGAGAAAATACATGGATAAATGTTCTAAGGATGAACTAAATGTATAGGGTAGACCCAAGGAAAAAAGGTGGAAAGAAAAAGGGAAATAAGGATAGTCTAAAATTCAAGATAAGAAAAGAGTTAAATTATGGAACTATGGTAAATGAGTCCATGTAAAGAAAAAATGTAGGAACAAGAAAAAATATTCTAAAGATTTCTCTAATGATAAATCATTCAATGTGAGAATGATACTTTATTCAAGTTGGCTAATATTAGTAATGATGACTCATGGTTGGTTGATCCAATTGTCTCATATCACATGCTTCCTCACAAGGAATGAATTTATTTAGATAGGGTATATGATGATGGTGAGATATTCCTTTGCAACAAAAATTCTCATTAGATTATTTATAAATAGAACCTATAAAAAATTTAGTTAATAATGGAGGAGTTAGATATCTCATATATGTATTGCACATTCCATGATTAGCACACAAATTACTTTCAATTTCTAAAATAAATAATATTGAAGTGCATGAAACATTTGATAGGAGTGGTTATAGGTTGGAAAGAGGGATTTTTTTGATAGCTAAGTGATCCCAATGTGGGAGATTTGTTTAATCTTGATAAGTCTATAGATGTCTAAAATTGGTCACATTCTAATTACACTTCTAACATCGCAATTCTAATACCATTGTTGACATCATAATAATTGCATCCTAATGACACTCACATTGTTTTCCACTAATTAAATAAAGAAATTATGTTTATTTTAATTAATTAGGATTAGGCTATTAACACTATGAAATTAATTAAATAAATCAATTGTATCCTTTTCCACTAATTAATCAAGTAATATTATTATTTAATATATTAGTAGAAGCCCAAAATCCTAATCTAAGTTGTGGTAATAAGACAAATCATGTCGAGTTCATAATTAAAAATTAGAATAAATTCAAATCATGAAATCCTAAATCAAATAAATCTTCAAATCTAGCCAACAATCTAATAAACTAAATCATAATCATCCATCCCCAATTACCATATATCCATATTCAAATTAAATTTTAATCTTGGTCTTGTTGGATTCCGAGGTTGTGTTGCTGATATGCGATTTTCATTGATGTCAACACTATTAGCATTAATGGATTGAAGGTTGTGTATGTCGAGGATATTGAGAAAATTGCAATAAATATATTGCAGGAAATTAGTGAAGTTGAGAAGCTTAGAGTGATGGCAAGTTTTGTACGTTGACAATCAGAAGGCATGCATTAAAGGGTTTGTTGCTAAGCCTATCTAGTATGTTGTCCGAAAGTTTTAGAGGTGTGCATTAAGCATTGAGGAAGTTATGGAGTTATGTGTTCCTATAGTTATTCAGTTACTGTAGCAAGTGTTTCTGGAAGATGAGATTGCAATTCTGGTGAAGTGAGTTGTTGCGTACATTCTTGAGATGTTCAGTGATGTTTTTAGATCATGCTCTATTAGTGTGGTACGTCCGCATTGATTGGTGTGTCTGTGATTGAAGATTTTTCCCTTGTGTGTTCGAGTTTTCATGTTCTTGGCCGACATGATGGTGATAGTGTGTTGTGGATCCTTATGGATTAATCTTGTATTGTTTGGCATGTTCGAGGATGTTGATTTAGGTCCTCACTATGTTTTGACCGACTTAGGTTGTTGCGCATTGAGATTTGTTCATGTATTGAGGCCGACAGTTGTAATTTATTCTTTATTTGTGGCTGATAGAGTTGTTGATGTAAATCTATGTAGCGGATATATAAGAGAGATTGTTTCTTCATTTTGAAGTGTGCATGAGAAGTGTGTGTGTATGTGTGTTGTGCGAGCATAAAGTGTATACGCGAAATGTGTGAATAAAGATCAGATCATCTGAATGCAGAGCAGAGTGTGAAGAAGGTTGAGAGAAGTATATTTGTGCCTAACCGAAACTGTAATCAGGCTTAAGAAGAAGCTAATTTCTCAATTCATATTTGTTAGATGGATTTAATCTGATTGTCTTATGTAAGATAGTGATTCTTCCCTTTGAACAATGAGCTCTAGGTAGTGTGCCTGAATGCATGTGCATTCCCTATTCATTTATTTCATTATACTTCTAACAGGGTATAATCTTGTGGACTAACATCCACCGTGGTTTTTCCCCTAATAGGGTTTCCATGTATAAAAATCTTGTTGTTCATGTGTTTCTGATGTGTTGTTGATTTGTGCTTTCACTGTTAATTATCAGATCTGAGATTAAAAGTTGTTTAAGGTTGAATAAGATTAATTTCTGTAACAACTGATTCACCGCCCCCTCTCAGTTGTCTATCCTTGTTTTGCCAACAATTGGTATCAGAGCTAGTTACTTTGAAGAAGTTTAATAGATTGAGATGATCCGAGATGGCATCATACAAGAAGGATAGTCCTCAATTCGATGGTACAAACTACTCTATGTGGAAAGTCAAAATGGAGTGTCATTTGAAGTGAATTGGTGAGCCTTTCTGGAAGATTACAAAGAATGCATATACAATTCCTCAGAATGGTCCCTCTACTGTTGATGAGATCAAAGAAGCAAAAAATAATACCAGAGCCATAGAAGCATTGCTAAGTGCTTTGACAGATTCAAAGATGACTAATGTAATAGGTTTGAAGACTGCACATGAGATTTTGATAAAGTTGGAAAAATTGTATGAAGGAGGTGCACTAGTAAAATTTTCTCAGCTACAAAGTCTGAAAAGAAAGTGGGAGAACATGAAGATGAGTGAAGATGAAAACATATTTTATTTCTCACAAAAGGTAAATGAATTAGTGATGGACATTAGATGTGTCGATGGAACCTTGGAAGAAGATGAGAGTATGGCTAAAATACTTAGATTTGTGCCTACTTCTTACAAAACAAAAGCTCATGCTATTGAAGAGAACATGATAGTAACAAATGTGACAAGAGACATGCTGATTGGAAAACTTGCTGCCTTTGAGCTAAGTGAATTTGGTGAATCTTCTCCTAAGACAGAGTCTACATTCAAAGCTAATGTATCTGCAAAAATCCAACAGAGATATGATCCAAGAGAGAGTTCCAAGAAAACATTCAAATATGAAGAAGAAATGAAACTGATTGAAGATGAAGAAAGAGAGCTGGAAGATCTAGAAGCACTGATTGTGAAAAGAGAAGCCAGAGGACAAGGTAAGTACAAAGGGAAGTTTCCTATTAAATGTTTCTCTTGCAGTAAGATAGGTCATTTTGCATCAAGATGTCTTGAAAGAGTTTCTAAGTATAAACCTGATAAGACTAGATTTCAAAAGAAATGATATCTGAAAGAAGAAATGAAACTGATTGAAGATGAAGAAAGAGAGCTGGAAGATCTAGAAGCACTGATTGTGAAAAGAGAAGCCAGAGGACAAGGTAAGTACAAAGGGAAGTTTCCTATTAAATGTTTCTCTTGCAGTAAGATAGGTCATTTTGCATCAAGATGTCTTGAAAGAGTTTCTAAGTATAAACCTGATAAGACTAGATTTCAAAAGAAATTTTATTATGTTGAAGAAGGAGTTGCTGATGATGAATCTGATAAAGAAACTAGAAATGAAGATGAATGGGTATTCATTGCTATCAAGGAAAATGGTTCGGTGTCCACTGAATCAGCTAGTAATTAGAATATTGAGAAAGCTCTTGCAACCAGGATTGATGAGAAGGATGAGTGGGTGATTTATAGCAGATGCTCACATCATATGACTGGTGATAAAAGAAAGTTTCTAAGCTTGGAAAAGTATGATGGTTTTGTTGTAAGATTTGGAGATAACAATGCTAGTGTGATTTGTGGCAGAGGCACTATTTCTCTTGGTAGAAAATTCAATACTGACGATGTTCTTTATGTTGAAGGATTGAAGCATAATCTGTTGAGTGTTGGATAGATGGTTGACAAAGGTTACAATCTTCAGTTGAAAGATGGTAAATTTAGGATACTGGGAAGCTCAGGAAATGTGATTGCTTCAAGTACAAAGACAAGAGGTAATATTTTTCATTTAAATGCTGCTAGTGAAAGTTGTCTTATTGCTCAAGTTGATGTAAGTTGGTTATGGCATAGAAGGCTGTGTCATGTGAATTTTGATAACATTGTCAAAATAAGCTCCACACAAGTAGTCAGAGATCTACCTAAGTTAGTGAAGCCTAATAACACTATATGCAAGGACTGTCAGATGGAAAAGGAAACAAGAATTTCATTTCGAATCAAACATCATTCCAATGGAGTACAAGATTTGGTACATACTGATCTATGTGGTCCATCCAGAATCAGAAGTCTACAAGGAGAAAGGTACTTTATGTTGCTTATTGATGATTATTCTAGAATGGTATGGGTTGCCTTCTTAAAAGAAAAACATGAGGCATTAGAGAAATTCAAAATCTTCAAAGCTTTGGTAGAAACTGAGACATGTTTGAAGACCAAATGTTTAAGATCAAACAAAGGTGGTGAATTCACTTCTCAGGAGTTCGATTCATTTTGTGAAGAGCATGGAATAAAAATACAATTATTTGCTCCCTGGACCCCACAACAAATGGAGTTTTTGAGAGAAAGAACAAAACAATCTTAGATGCTACCAAAACTATGATGTTGGAAGGTAATGTTCCTCATTTCTACTGGATAGAATCTATAAGCACTACTATGTATACTATCAACCAGGTGAATGCCAATAGTAATTCTAGTAAGACTGCTTTTGAGCTATGGTTTGGTTACAAGCCTACTATTAAATATTTCAAAATATTTGGAAGTAGATGTTATATCAAAAGAGATGAAGACATAGGAAAGTTTGAAGCTAGAAGTGATGAAGGAATCTTTCTGGGTTACTCTACTAAGAACAAATCTTACTGGTGTTACAATAAAAGACTAAAGAAAATGGTTGAAATTGCAAATGTCAGAGTTGATGAAGACATTTTTAGATCATCCAAGTATTTTGAATATGATTCAATTGACCAAAAAGATAGTATTGATAATGGAAATAATGCACAGACACAAAATCAAACTCAAAGTGCTCCGGTGAATCAAGAAAATCATGAAGAAGAAGACAGTGGAAATGTAGAAGAAAGAAAAAAACCCAAAACTCCAAGGTATGTAAAGCGAAGTCATTCTGAAAGTCAGATTATAGGAGACAAGAACAAAGGTGTATAGACTAGAAGAAGAATTGTAGAAAAATATTGTTTGATATCCAAGACTGAGCCTAGCAATGCCAATGAAGCATGTAAAGATGAGTATTGGATGGAAGCAATAAAGGAAGAATTGATGCAGATAGAGAAAAATGATACATGGAATCTTGTTCCTAGACCTCAAGAAAAAAATGTGATTGGAACCAGATGGGTCTTGCAGAATAAGCTGAATGAGAAAGGTGAAGTGATTAGAAACAAAGCAAGACTGGTATGTAAAGGATACTCACAGATGGAAGGTATTGATTTTGAAGAAACCTTTGCCCCTGTTGCTAGAATTGAAGCTGTAAGGTTATTTCTTGCTTATGCTACTTTCAATAATTACAAAGTCTATCAAATGGATGTGAAGTCAACATTCCTGAATGGTGAACTAGAAGAAGAAGTCTATGTTGAGCAACCAAATGGATTTCAACTGATTGATGATAAAGATATGGTTTATCGATTGAAGAAGAACTATACGGACCCAAGAAATCCCCTAGAGAATGGTATGACAGATTGGATAAATACTTGTTGAAGCTTGGATTCAATAAAGGTACTGCTAACAACAATTAGTATTTTAAGCTGGATCAAGATTAAGAATTGATTATTGAAGTCTTTGTTGACGACATTATTTTTGAAGGAGATAATGACTTATGTATGAAATTTTCTGATGAAATGAAAAGTGAATTTGAAATGTCAATGATAGGAGAGCTGAAATTATTTTTAGGATTGAAAATTACTCAGTTAGATGATGGAATCTTTATTTCTCAGTCCAAATATGTGAGAGAGTTACTAAAAAAGTTTGGCATGGAAGACTCAAAGCCAGTTGGTACACCCATGGTAACCGAATGAAAATTATCTTAGAATGATGATTCTCCTAAGGATAATTAAACACGATATAGGTCAATGATTGGTGGATTGCTATATTTAACTCAAACCAGACCAAACATTATGAATTTTCTGTGCATGGTTGCTAGATATCAAGCTGATCCAAAGAAAGCACATGCGACTGCAATAAAGAGAATTTTTAGATACTTGAAAGGAATGGTTGACTTTGGGTTATGGTATCATAAGGATGATGATCTTACTCTGAATGCCTTTACAGATGTATATTGGGTAGGAGATGTGGATGATAGGAAAAGTACAAGTGGTGGTGCATTCTTCCTAGGGAAGAAGTTGGTGTCTTGGCTAAGTAAAAAGTAGAATTCCATTTCCTTATCTACTGTTGAGGCAAAATATATTGCTGCTATAAAAAAATGTACTCAAGTGTTGTTGATGAAACAGATGCTAAGAGATATCAGAGTTGAGTATGATGAGCCCATTGTTATATTTTGCGACAACTCAAGTACCATAAAAATTTCTAAGAATCCGGTGCTACACTCAAAGACAAATCAAATATCTATCAAGTATCACTTTTTGAGAGACAAAGTGAGTGAGAAAGAAGTCAGACTAAACTGTTGCCTAAGGATAATTTTGAGTATCTCAAAGGAAAGTTAGGGGTAATTTCCCCTCCTAATCTGAAATAAGATGCAAGTCTTTGCATTAATCTGTGGACTCACAGTCAGATCCTATTTCATATCAATGTTATTGTGGCTGCTACATAGGGGGAGTAGTCAAAAGTTTCAAATATGTGGTTCAGAGAATGTGTAACTTTTCTATTGATGTCAAATGGGGAGAAGAATAATGTGAAAAAATCTTGAAGAAATGGGGAGAAGAGTCAAGAAAGGGTGAGAAGAGCTATGAGAGGAGAATTGCAAAGCAAAGGGGAGAAGTGTACTATGTAAACAACTAGTTGTGTTGATGGTATTATTTTTTACATCATGTGTTTCCATCAATGCCAAAGGGGGAGATTGCTGGATGCTGAGGTTGTGTTGCTGATATGTGGTTGTCATTGATGCCAACACTATTAGCATTAATGGATTGAAGGATGTATATGTCAAGGATATTGAGAAAATTGCAATAGATATATTGCAGGGAATTGGTGAAGCTAAGAAGGTCAAAGTGATGGAAAGTTTTATACGTTGATGATCAGAAGGCATGCATTAAAGGGTTTTTTTGTTGAGCCTATCTAGTGTGTTTTCCAAAATTTTTAGAGGTGCACATCAAGAATTGAGAATGTTATGAAGTTTTGTGTTCCTATAGTTATTCAGTTACTGTAGCAGGTGTTTCTAGAAAATGAGATTGCAATTTTGGTGAAGTGAGTTGTTGCATACATT
Organism: Sequoiadendron giganteum; assembly: GCA_007115665.2. Taxonomy (NCBI): domain Eukaryota; kingdom Viridiplantae; phylum Streptophyta; class Pinopsida; order Cupressales; family Cupressaceae; genus Sequoiadendron; species Sequoiadendron giganteum. Next base: position 47,655,144 of record CM021102.1, on the reverse strand, counting down.
CTTGAAATGTTTAGTGATGTTTCTAGATCATGCTCTATTAGTTTGCTACATTCGCATTGATTGGTGTGTTCGTGATTGAAGATTTTTCCCTTGTGTGTTCGATTTTTCATGTTCTTGGCTAACATGATGGTGGTAGTGTGTTGTGGATCCTTATGGATTAATCTTGTATTGTTTGGCATGTTCGAGGATGTTGATTTATGTCCTCACTATGTTGTGACCAACTTAGGTTGGTGTGCATTAATATTTGTTCATGTATTGAGGCTAATAGTTATAATTTATTCTTTATTTGTGGCTAACAGAGTTGTTGATGTAAATTCATGTAGCAGATATATAAGATTACCTGTTTCTTCATTTTGAAGTGTGCATGAGAAGTGTTTGTGTATGTGTGGTGTGCGAGCATAAAGTGTATATGTGAAATGTGTAAATAAATATCATATTATCCAAATGCAGAGTAGAGTGTGAAGAAGGTTGAGAGAATCATATTTGTGCCTAACCGAAACTGTAATTAGGCTTAAGAAGAAGCTAATTTCTCAGTTCATATTTTTCAGATGGATTTAATATGATTGTCTTATGTAAGGCAGTGAGCCTTCCCTTTGAGTAGTGATCTCTAGGTAGTGTGCATGAATGCATGTGCATTCTCTATTCATTTCTTTCATTATACTTCTAATAGGGTATAATCTTGTGGACTAACATCCACCGTGGTTTTCCCCCTAACAGGGTTTCCACATATAAAAATATTGGTGTTCATGTGTTTTTGATGTGTTGTTGATTTATGCTTTCAATGTCAATTATCATATCCGAGATTAAAAGTTGTTTAAGGTTGAATAAGCTTAATTTTTGTAACAACTGATTCACCCCCCTCTCAATTGTCTATCCTTGTTTTTCCAACAGGTCTTTCACCTAATCAAATCAATTCTAACCCTCCACTTTGTTGAATGCACAAGAAAATTGAGAGGGGAGGTGAATCATTTGTACATTAAAACTTTAAAACTTTCATTAACATTCAGATCTACATTAATCCTTAAACCCTTAACAACCTTTAAACTTTTATCATGCATTAGAAAAATAAGAAACAATAATGCAAACACATCCAAACACATGAGAACACTAGATTTATGTGGAAAACCCAATTAAGGGAAAAACCATGGTGCGAATGAGCTCATAATATAAAGTAATTGCTACACCGAATACAATATGCTCATTACTAGAGGGCTCACTGCCCAAAATAAATAAAGGCTCACTGTGGCTCACTGCCAAATTAGAAAGAAGAGGAAATAATATTTTTACAATGAGAAATGCATCTTAGAGAAACAAAAAAGTTCCACCACTGGACCATCAGTACATTCACACTCTCCTTGAAGAATGTAGGCACCTTTTACTCACTGCTTCTAGTAGTATTAGTCGTTAAAGTTGGAACTACACTTCACACTTTCACACTTCACATCATAATTCACATCACACACAATTCACACACCAATCATCTATAAACTCACCATATATATACTATCCTCGACTTGGAAATTTTTTTACAAGGTTGTCTATGCATCTCAAACATGTAGATTTAAATTAGGTTGGCACCAAAGCTTTGCTATAGAGGAGAGGAAAGAAGGCATACCACACCACACCTTAACTTGGAGATAAATCCACATATACATGCCACACAATTCTTCCACAAACACAAAATCATATCTACAATTAGTATGAACACCCAAGGTCAATCGAACTTGTGTTAACACCATTAAAAATTCAAGTACATGCTTCCTCAAATACAAATACAACTCACAAACCACACACAACACTTAAAAAATTCTAGAATATTAAATGAACATCTTGAAATCCAAAAAATCCTTCGCAACAACATACACTTGAAGAGCATACTCAATTTTTCCACCTTATTAGCCTTCCACACATTGTAACATATGAATTCAACCTTAAGAAGTACTAAAACTCAAACAACTCAGACTTAAGATAGATATGAACAATATAAGCACACTTCTAGATCCGTAAAACCAAAAACCACAATGCAGAGAAATGTGGAGCAAAACCATTTCTCTCAGATAACACTACTTCATGGTTCACACACTAGTGAACACAACTTCCTCTACCAAATGATCCAGAATATGAAACTTTGGATATGACACCTTTGGACACCTTTGATCAACATATCTGAACCACATAGGTAGATCTTCAACCATGAAGAAATGCAAAGTAAAACATTGAACACTCTTTACCATACTATTTCCTTTTTTATTCAAATTTTCTCAAAAGAACTTGGAAGCCAAGCACCACAAACACCATCTCAACCAAAAAAGAGGTTTACCATCCATAAAAATATTCTCATCAAGGCTACAATAGAGGTTGACATTAGTGAGACTACTAATGACCACATAATGCAACCAATCAAAGCATCTTAATAGGTTGACATCAATGCAACAAAAAAGATCTGTTGAAATCAATGGCAATACAAACTTCCAAAAATCTTCCCCTTTGTCATTGATCACAACATATGATATGAAAAAATATCAACAACAACGAGAAACTCTGATGAACAACATATACAACACATTAGTGTACACTACTTCCCCTTACACAAGCATCAACTCTTTCCAACACTTTCTTTTACAAGACTTCTCTCCCCCTTTCTTCATATGATTTTTTAGTTAAATATCTCCCCCTCTAACATCAATGACAAAGGGAAACGCATATTTCCTCTTACCTTCCCCTTTGAAATCAATCAAACATACTTTCTCTGTCCTAAGGGAAACACCTATAAGGGACAACAATTGCTCTGCAACCTTAACTTTCTCTTCCTTTGGTAGAACCAACATACAACACTCAAAAAACTTACTCCCCCTAACTGCAACAACCAATAATGCCACTACCTAATCCCTTGAGAGGTAGCCATCAACATCAATCTGAAACAAGGAATCCACTAGACTGATGTATAACCTTATGCATCTAATTGAAAGTAGGGGAAATAACCCCTAACTTCTCTTAGAGATACTCAAAAGTATCCTTAGGATGATCCTTTGTGAAGATATCTACAAGTTGATATTTAGTAGGCACATACTCCAACTTCACCTAATTTTTTGTAACCCTTTCCCTTAGAAAGTGATACCAGATTGAGAAATGCTTTGTCCTTGAATGCATTACCAGATTCTTTGAAATATTGATAGAACTCATGTTATCAAATATGATAGAAATTGGTTTGTCATATGACACTTTGATATCCTTCAAGGTTTGTTTCATCCATAGTTCTTGTCAATACACCTTAGATTTTATCACCAATGATCTGTTCTTCAAAATGATTCTTCTACACATACTTAGGGGTCTTAGGGCTCCTTTCTGGAGCTTCTTCCCCTTCAACCTGCACTTACTTTTCCTTACCATCATCTTTCTCTTCTTCTCTACAAGAGGACTCATTTGATCCATATCCTTTTATGAAAACTAATGTTTTATGTAAGTCTTCATCCACTTTGACACTTGTACTTTCAACAATCCTTTTTAGCCTCTTTTTATAGCATCAGTAAGCCTTGCTTTTTATAGAGTATCCGAGGTAGATTGCTTCATCAAATCTAACACCAAAATTTCCTAAATTTTCTTCATCTCTTTTGATATAACACTTGCTTCCAAACACTTTGAAATACTTGATATTAGGAGTCCCTCCAAACCATAACTCATAGGGATTCTTTGAACTGTTTGTCCTTGCTTGTTCTCTATTAAGTATGTAGATTGTAGTATGAATTTATTTTCTCCAATAGACATTTGGTAGATTTTCTTCCTTCATCATTTTCCTTGCTACTTCTTGAATTGTCCTATTATTCCTTTCCACCACTCCATTCTACTCAGGAGTCCTAGGAGCTAACAAATGTCTCTTTATTCCATGATCTTTAGAAAAACTATTAAACTCATTGGAGGTGAACTCTCCACCTCTGTCAAATCTTAAAAATTTAATTTTCTTAGAGCTTCTGATTTTTCTTTGAGAAATGTTACTCGAGTCATTCTAGAGTAATCATCAATCAACAATATGAAATACCCATCACCTTGAAATTTTCTTATTCCTGTAGGTCCACAAAGATCTATATGCACCAACTCCAAAGGTCTTGTGGTAGAATATTCTTTGACATTGAACCTTTTTATTATTTTCTTTCCAACTTGGAATTCCTTGTAAACTACATTTATAGTCTATGTAATCTTCGGAAGATCTCTCACAGTTTAAGCAGAGCTGATCCTAACTAGGCTATCAAAATTTATGTAGCACATTCTTTTATTCCATAGCTAACTTTCATTGATTTGAGTCATAAAGCACATACCATAAGCACCCTTAAGCTGATAAAAAATTCCATATCTCCTTCCTTTAGCAACCAAAGTTCCAGAGCCTTTCCTGATCTCACAACCACCATCCTAAAATACAATATTATATCCCTTTCTACACATTTTTCCTATACTTAGGAGATTATGTTGTAGCCGCTTAACATAAAGAAAACCATCTGTATTATGATTTCCATAAAAAATAATTGAACCTTTTCCACATATCTTAGCAGATGTATCATCACCAAACTTAACAAAACCACCTTCAAAATTCTCAAGTTTTAAAAAACTTACTCTTATCACTTGTCATGTGATTTGAGCATCCATTGTCAACAATCCAGTAGTTTTTGTTCTCTCTAGCATGAAAAGAAGTCAGTATAGTTCCATTCTAACCTACTTCTAGAGTAAATTCCTTCATACATCTCTCAGAGTTAGTAGAATTAGTTCCAATGTTTAGATCTATGGACAATAATTCATCATTTTCATCATTTGGGTAATCATATTCATCATTAGATATACTGGCATCTTCTTTAACATAATAACTTATGTTAATTGATTTACCTTTATTCTCCTTAAATCTACCATTTGAAGCTTTGAATTGACATATTGAAGCATAAGGACATATCCTTCCATAATTGAAACATTTGAATGATAACCTCTATATTTTCTAGTTGCTTTTTTCAATCTCCTCAAAAAGTTTGTTTCTAGCTCATAAAACTCATCCAGATTGTATTCCTCATTCTTCTCTGCCATGACAGCTTTAAAAGCAGTTTCTTTTCTTGAATTACTTGGAATAAACTCTCTCAATTCAAAAGTAGTTAAAGAAAATGTGATCCTAATAAAATGCTACTCCTAATGTGAGATGCTAAATAAAAACTAATAGTGTAATGAGAAGAAGTAACAAGATAAAAGGGCACCTCAATAAGATTAGCCTAAGAAAATGGACAATATGAAAGCAAGATAAAACAAATGGAATGATTCTTATACCTTCATGTTGTTGCTTCTTTCTTGGTTGGCCCTTGATCTTGGATGTCTTGTGTGCTCCTTGGATGACAATAAAGTGAAGTGGATGCAAGATGCAAGATGATGTTAAGTACAAAAGGACAAAAGATAAACAACTAATGGATGGATGTACTAGGATTTGTCCTTTTGTACTTAGATAAAATGGATAAATGAATTTAATGAATGTATGCAAAATGGATAAATGGATGGATGTAAAATGGATAAATGGTTTTAATGAATGTATGCAAAATTGATAAATGGATTTAATGAATGTATGCAAAATGGATAAATGGATTTAATGAACGTATGACATAAGTATCAATGGGTAGGTGTTGTGTGGAGGGTGTGTAAGGTGTAGTACCTATCAAAGATCATAAGGATCCTGAGAAGAAAAGTTAGTAAGAGTGAATGAGAGTTTGCACAACCAAAATCACAAGTCATAGATGTAGGAATAAGATAGGATGAGGGGGGAATATGCAATGAGATGAAATGCAACATGAATGCAATTTGCCATCCTTTAGAGCACTGATTTTTGCTATAGCATAAGACATCGGACGTCAGGGTATGTAAACCAAGAAAGATTATTGTTGAATGCATAAAACAAACACGACAAACAAGAAGGATATCCCAATACCCCAAAGTCACGATGACTTTGGTCGGGTCAGGCATTGGAATAACCACAAGCACAAAGAGATGCCCCCACATAACACAGGATCCGAAGGGGAATCCCGGTGGGTACCATGTGGGGCATCCCAACAGACAACAACAATAGTCAAGAGATGTCCCTATGGTAACTAGGAAAAACACACCACAATATGAAGGATTATGGCGATCTTGACTAGTGAATAGAGAGAGCTCAAATGATAAACAAAATCCAAAAGTACCAAAAGATCCTAATCAATTACAAGCATCCATTGCCATACGATCCCAAGGATGGATGGGGTTGATGTGGTCTATTAGGAAGGATGCATCCTGTTAAGACCAATGATGGATACTAAGCTAAAGTGACCTAGATGACGCAGGATGATTGTCATTGGGAAAATTTCTTGATACGAGGAGATCTTGTTTGTGAAGAATTGACGATGATAGGGACATACTTGACAATAAGACAACAAGAGGATGAGACACAACCTAAAGACCTAGGGGCTCAAGGGTTGATGAAAATATCAACCTTGCCTACGTGAAAGCGCAGAGCCCTCGTAATTCAGGAAAATACCATGATGAAATAGCGAAAAGTGGACTGATGGAAGGTGATGGATGACCAAGACAAACACAAGCCCCGAGGGCAGATCAAAAGATCAACCTTGCCTACGTGCAAGCATAGGGGCAATGTAGTTCAAACATGACAAAAGACTGAGGATGGATAAGATTAGAAAGTGGACCGTGAGGACAGATGATGAAGGACAGAATGCCTCGGGGGCCGATCCAAAGATTAGCCTTGCCTATGTGCAAGCACAAAGGCATTGTAGTTCAAGAGGGGATGATGATAAAAGAAAAAAGAGGGTGATGAGGATAGAAGATGGAGGATGAAGACATGGAGAAGCCCCGGGGGTAGATCAAAAGATCAACCTTGCCTATGTGCAAGCGCAGGGGCAACGTAGTTCACAAGGAGACACGATGAGACTAGGATGGAGATAGACAAGAAGAGATGACACAAGCTCAGATTAGGATAATAAGCTCAAGGTGTTGGATAGCGGATGACGGTCATCCAATGCTCAACTAGAATATACCAAGTGACGAGGTGATGCAAGCGGATGGGAGGATTTGGGGATTGAGAAATCAACAGATAAGCCATAAAGTAACTAGGACGTGAGGTAGATAATGATTCAACCCTATATGAGAGGCGCCTGTTACCAGGTTTTCACCAATCGCACGTATCCAAGGCGCCACGCAGGGGTGGTTTTCACCATAGGATGAATTATTTCTTTTTACAATTTTGGATTTTTTTTTATTTTTTTATTTTTTTGTATTTTTGACTTTTACCAGGAAGGATACCCCAGCTGATCTAAGTGTAGAACTTCTTCAAATGCATGATGTTCATGGGTTCTTCCAAGTGCTTTCCTTCAGGGGTGGACAACCTATAGGCACCAGAACCATACTTTGAGGTGATGACAAAAGGGCCCAACCAGTTTGCTTCAAACTTACCCTTTTTCTCTCTATCTTGTTGATTCCGCTGATTTTCTTTTAGGACCAAATCACCAACCTCAAATTGGCAAGGGTGGACTTTCTTATTGTAGCTCCTTTTGAGTTGGTGTTGATAAGCTTTGACCTATTTTTCATCCAATAATTCCAATTGTGCCAAGCATGTCACTTGGGTGTCTTCGTCAGTGATGAGATTCTTGAGGGAGATGTGGAGTGAAGGGATTTCAACTTCGATTGGCAAGATGGCTTCAGCGCCATATACAAGAGAATATGGAGTGGTTCCAGTAGGGGTGCAGATGGATGTGTGGTATGCCCAAAGAGCAGGATGGATATGGAGGTGCCAATCACGTCCGGTGCTATTGACCATCTTCTTAATGATTTTGATCAATGTTTTGTTGGTTGCTTCTGCCTGTCCATTACCTTGGGAGTAATAGGGAGTGGACCAACGATGTTGGATATGATATGTGTCACAAAAGATCTTCATACACTTATTTTTGAATGGCTTTCCATTGTCGGTGAAGATGGCGGAGGGGATACCATACCTATAGAGGATATGGTAGAGGATGAATTTAGAGATATGAACACCAGTGATTTGAGTGAGTGGAATGGCTTCCACCCACTTGGTGAAGTATTTAGTGGCTGTGATGATAAAGGTGTGTCCATCAAAAGATGGAGGGTAGATCTTGCCAATCAAGTCAAAACCCCATTGTGAAAATGGCCAAGGTGTCGTGATGGGTTGGAGGTCTTGTGCTGGAGCGTGAATCAGATCCACATGTTGTTGACACGGAAGACACTTTTTGACATACTCACAAGCATCCTTTTCCATTATGGGCCAATAATATCGTGCTCTGAGAATCCGTTTGGCTAGGGCCATACCATTAGAATGGGCCCCACAAATACCGCTATGCACTTCTATTAATGAGATGTGGGATTCAGTTTCGTCTAAACAACAGACGAGAGCTCCATAATATCCATGTCGATAAAGTGTATCACCGATGATGGTGTAATGGGCAGTGCGTTGGATAAATGATTTGCGTTGGTTTCTCGTGAGGTCAGGCGGGAGGGTGTTGTCATGAATATAGGTGTAAATGTCATGGTACCAAGGGGATTCAGGACCTACAATAGCACACACCATGTCGCTCTCAGGGATATCGTATGCTGGGATTAGGAGTTGCTCGACAAGGAACTGACAATTTGTGCAATCTTTTGGCATGTCGAGGAGAGAACCAATGGTAGCCATAGCATCTGCTGCCTTATTCTGGAGTCTCAGGATCTACTCAAATTGGATGGTAGTGAAATATTTCTTGAATTCATCCACCATTCATTTGTAAGGCAACAAATTTTCATCTTTTGTTAGAAACTCGTTGTTGACCTATTTTATGACCAATTGGGAGTCACCAAAAACGTGCAGATGAGTGATGTGCCATTGGACTGCAATTCGGAGGCCTGTGAGAAGGGCTTCATATTCAAAGATATTGTTGGTGCAGGGAAAAGCCAACCTGAATGATTTCGGTATGTAGTCACCTTGGGGGGTGATAAGCAAGATGCTTGCCCCTGATCCATTATGAGTGTGTGATCCATCAAAGTATAGTGTCCAGGTGGTGGCTTCTGAGACTACAAATACTCCTTCATCTAGAAATTCAATATCTATGGGATAAGCATCCACTAACGGGGCATCTGCCAATTGATCTGCTATTACTTGTCCTTTAATGGCCTTTCTATCCACATATTCTATATCAAACTCACTGAGGAGCATGATCCATTTAGCCATTCGACCAGTCAGTGCTATCTTGGATAATAGGTACTTGAGGGGGTCGACTTTGGATATCAATTTTATAGGATGGCTAAGCATATAGTGGCGTAGCTTTTGTGTGCTGAAGACCATAGCGAGACATGCCTTTTCCATTGGTGAATAATTGAGTTCATAACCGAATAGTGTGCGGCTAATGTAATAGATCACCCATTCCCTTGAGGAGTCATCATGCTGTGCCAATAGTGCCCCTAATGCAGCTGATGTGGCAGATATCTACAACAAGAGGGGTTTTCCAGGGATAGGTGGCATCAAGATCGGCAGGTGGGCCAAGTATCCTTTGATCATGTCAAAACCCAAATGACACTGTTGATTCCACTTGAAGCTGGTGTCTTTCTTGAGAAGGTAGGTGAATGACTCACATTTATCCGCAAGCTGGGCGATAAATTAGTGGATGGATTGCAGCTTCCCTTGGAGGCTCCTTAATTATTTTAGGTTTCTCGGTGGATGCATATCCATGATAGATTTTACCTTAGCTAGGTCAACCTCGATGTCTCTTTGGGACACTATGAAGCCCAAGAGTTTCCCTGATGTGACACCGAACACACATTTTGTTGGATTTAGTCAAAGTTTGTATTGTTCTAAGCGCTCAAAGATCCGTTTCAGAATGGCATGGTGCTCTTCTCTGGTTCCAAATTTTGCCAGTAAGTCATCAACATAGTCTTCCATGATGATGTGGATGAGGTCATGGAATATAACTGTCATTGCCCGTTGATATGTTGCCCCTGCATTTTTGAGACCAAAGGGCATGACATTGTAATAGAAAGTACCCCATGGTGTCGTAAAAGCTATTTTATGTAGATCTTCAGGGGCGATCCAGATCTGATTGTAGCCAGACAAGCCATCCATGAGGGATAGCATCTCATGTCCCGCAGTGATGTCGACTAACATGTCAATGTTAGGCAAGGGGAAGCCGTCTTTTGGGCATGCTTTGTTAAGATCTTGAAAATCCATACAAATCCTAATGTCTCCATTGGGTTTAGCAATAGGTACTATATTGGAGATCCAATCAGAGTAATCAATGGGTCGGCTAAAATCAACATCCAATAACTTTTCCAATTCTTTCTTAACCAATAATGCCACTTGTGGGTGCATCTTTCAGAGCTTCTGCTTGACAAGTTTAGCCTCTGGATGGACATCCAAATGGTGGACAACAAGATTGGGATCTAGGCCAGGCATATCAGAGTAAGCCCATGCAAAGTTGATAACCCCTTCACAGAGAATTCAAACAATGGTGATGTATTCTGCTTTAGATAAAGACTTGGCCACATAGGTGATCCTTGGAGTTTCTTCTATCCCCAAATTTACCTCTTGTGTTTCTTCAATGAGAATTGAAGATTGCTCAATAATTGTGTTCCTACAAGGGGAAGATGAACATTCCCATCTTCTAGTGTCATATCAAGGTTTTCACTGTTAGATACATCCTTTGTTTTTACTTTTTCATAGTCAAAAAGTGCCTCAATGAGGTTTTCACTTGATGACCCATTTTTCTTTTGTTTCTTTTTGTTTTTGCGATTAGGGTGTTCATCTTCCCTCAATCCCATTAGATGTACGCAAGTATCCTCTTAAGGAAATGTGCCGACTGGTGCGGTACCTTGTAGGTCATGATCGATAAGCTTAGGATGTTTAAGGGATAAGGTTATGATACAAATAGATAAACATTCAAACATGGTGGGGAGGTCAATGTGATCCAGATTATCGTACGTGTGTATAATGGACTCTTCCTTCGGTATGTCTTCAAGGGAACCGTTGTCGACACTAACATTGTTAGAAGTGCTAGCGGATGTTGTAGGACCCTTCTGTTTAGTATCATAGAACAAGCCCAAATTCCTTGGTCAGATGGTAGTTGCTTCGATGGGCAGACGTCTTCCTTGTTCTTCTGCACCAAGGCCTCTGCCTTGGTAATGGAAATTTTCAATGAATTTGGAGGCATGTGGGTAGACTTCATGAAAGTACTCAATAAGGGGACATGGTGGCTCAGGTTTCTCTTGATAAACCCATTGATTGATATCATCGTCCATTAGATCCTGGATAGATCCCAAATTATTGAATGTTGTGGACCCCATGTTCTTGGAAGTGAGTGTGGGTGTCTTTTCTTCTACTTTTGGTAGTGGCAGAATTGGTTGCCCATATGTGCGGGGCGAAGGTGGCATGGTTGCCACATTGAGTGTGGTATGCATCTCGTACTCGCCACATCCCTTATCTATGATCTGGACCTTGGTGATAGTGGAAGTAGGTGTGGATGATGGTGGGGATGAAGTGTTTAGGGTATTAGTAGATGGGACAGGATCGGATGTTAGGGGTGCCCCCATTTCGATGCCTGGGGAATAATGCAAATGTGGAAAAGAGGCTTCCAAGGCATGACAATATTCAAAGGGTTGAGTGTCAGCTTTTATGGTGACTTCCATTCCTTGAAATGGGAATTTTAGGCATTGGTGATAGGTGGATGGTATGACCTACATAGAATGAATCCATGGATGGCCAAGAAGGATGTTGTATGGGAGTTCAAGGTCCAGAACATGGCACATAGTGTATTGTACAATGGGGCCCACTTGTATAGGGAGGCAAATAATGCCTTCAGAATCTTTCTTTGCATTATCATAGGCCTTAATGGTGATCACTTGATTTCTCAGATCACTTTTAGGGCTGAACCATTATCTACTAGTACCCTTTTTACTTTTTGATAGTTGACACCGACCTCGAGATGGAGGGGGCGATTGTGGTTTGAATCAAGATGTGGCATGTCCTTTTGGCTAAAGGTTAGCTAATAGGTTGATAAAAGATTGCCTACCAATGCTTGAAATTGGGTAGGGTCAATATTATCAGGCACTTGTGTGCTTTGCAAAGCCTTAATTAAGATATCTTGATGTATGGGAGATGACTTAAGCAGATCCAAAATGGATATTTGGGCTGTAGTCTTACCTAGATGGTCTAGGATGTTATATTGGGAATTGGTGGATGGTCGTTGGGTGGATGGAGATGCTGCTGGGACTGTGATACGTGTTCGCCGAGTAGTAACAACACATTGTGGATATTTTCCCTTAACGTGTATCATGGATACACGTGGTTCCACTTGTTCTACATATGAAACCACACCTTGATAATTGTGTGGTACACTTTTGTAGTTGATGTTATTGGTACTATTTTCTAATTGGTTATTATTGCTAGGTCCAGGATTTGAGTTGGATGTTAGGGATTTTAGCAAGGACTTAAAATGATTCAATGACAATTTGACTTATCAAAATTCACTAGTTCTTCACAGAAAGACACTTTGAACAAGCACAATCCTTCGAATAGTGTTTAAGGGGTATGGCCGGCAAAGGTCTTACTCTAGGATGAACAAATTTTCTAAGGAGCCCTCGATATACGCCCGGTACGTGAGGCACAAACCGTGAACACCAGTTTGTCACAAGCATGAGTCGGGAACCCCAGCAAGATACTGAAAGGCTCGGACCAACTCTTCACATTTATCTAGGTATCACCCTAGCTTCAATACTTCGCTAATTATGACGCAACTAGATTGAGGTACAACTTTGGCTCTCCCCCCTTTATATACCCCACCGGTATGTGTGGTTGGGATCGTCCCTTGGGGTGATGAAATCCCCAAGCAGGTTCCTCTAAGAGGAAAACACTAATCGTTTCCAACTACCCCCTTCGGATCCACACAAAAGTGCAAAGGAAGAAGATGAAAATGAATTAATGTCCCCTTAGGGTGATACAAATAAAACAAATGCAACAAGCAGCCAATTTACTTTCCCCTAATTATACTAAGTAAATAGATAAAATAGTAAGGAAAGATTTTCAAAGAATAAAACAAAGGCCCTGCAAGCAAACGTTAGTTGTTTATCTTTTATCCTTTTGTGATTTGCAGCAAAATACTCAAGATATCAACAAGGAATCTGACTTCACTCACCAACAAACAAGATTAGTGGATTAGAGCTCAAAACAACAAAAGAAAGAGACAAAAACAAAACTAAAATGCCACTTTTTTACCTTCCCGAATGTGCTATTAAGGGCAAATCTGCCCCTCTACAGTGAAAAACGTTGAACTGCGAGGGTGTGTTCACACTTCTGCAAAAAAAAGTCAAAAACGTTGAACAACAAGGGCGTGTCCGCACTTTTCTACAGAAAATAGTTAGAAACATTGAACTGCAAGGGCAAGTACGCCCCTTTGTAGAAAAACAGCAAGGGCAAGTATGCCCCTCTGTAGAAAAATAGCAAGGGCAAGTATGCCCCTCCGCAAAAAAATAACAGATAGAAAAATTGCAAGGGAAAGTACGCCCCTCTGCAAAAAAATAGCAAGGGCAAGTACGCCCCTCTGTAGAAAAACAACAAGGGCAATTACACCCTTCTGCAAGAAAATAGCAAGCAGAAAAACAAAAAGGGCAAGTACACCCTTCTGTAGAAAAAAAGCAAGGGCAAGTACGCCCCTCTGCAGCATCTGGGAGGGCAAGTCCGCCCCTCTGTGACCTGAATCAGCAAACAAGCTAAACAACAAAAAACGTAAAAGAAAGAGATCACTTTGTGGGTCCCACCGGGCGAGCCAAAAATGTGATCCTAATAAAATGCTACTCCTAATGTGAGATGCTAAATAAAAACTAATAGTGCAATGAGAAGAAGTAACAAGATAAAAGGGCACCTCAATAAGATTAGCCTAAGAAAATGGACAATATAAAAGAAAGATAAAATAAATGGAATGCTTCTTATACCTTCATGTTGTTGCTTCTTTCTTGGTTGGCCCTTGATCTTAGATGTCTTGTGTGCTCCTTGGATGGCAATGAAGTGAAGTGGATGCAAGATGCAAGATGATGTTAAGTGCTATGATAGATGAGAGTTTGAATGAAAAATTTGCAAGAGTTTTGTTGCAAAAGACTTGATTCCTAAAAAGAGGGAAATGAGGGGATATTTATAGGCTAATTGGAATTCTCTAGAGAATTCAACGGTTGGGATTGATCCAACAAAGATCAAGATGAAGGGCTATGGTGAGTTGAGGGCTCACAAACCCTTACATCTTGACATGTGGAAGGTGAGATGCCTTAGGGTGGAGTGATGTGGAAATGAGGTGGAAGAGAAGGACAAGAGGTGGAAGGGAAGTACATGAGGTGGATGAAGGACAAGTACCTTTGAGGTACCTTGGGGGATGAGAATATTTCCTCAAAAAGGAACTTCTTGTCCCCAAATGAGGATGAAAGAGACTTTTGAGGAATTTTAGAATTCCTCAAAAATCTCCATGGGAAAAGGGGAAGTGTGTGGGAGAAATAAATGTAAATTAAAAATTTACATTTAATGGAGAGTTTATTGGATAAAAGGAGGTTTCTAAAAATCTGGAGATTTGTCACATGTGGGTGATGTGACATGTCCAAGGTTCTAGAAGCCTTGGGCACATGTAAAATGACATGTCACATTTGCATGGGGGATGAGGAAGACCTTGGAAAGACAAAAGTGAATTAAAAATTCACATGGGGAAGAGAGGAACCTTGGTTAAATAAATGTGAATTAAAAATTCACATGGGGAAGGAGTCCAGGCTAAAAATGGTAAGTGGAAAGGTTGACCAGAAAAGGTAAGCTAAATGTGGTTAATGATTTTGATTAAGGTTGTGCAAACACATGATTAAAGTAATTAATGAGAGATTAGAGGCAAGTGGGAGATTATGGAGGATGTGACACTTAATCAAGATTAAGTGGTGCACATCCTAATCACAGATTCATTAATTTAATCTGGATTAGAAGAGGGTTATGGAGAATGTGACAAGGAGAGAGAAAAAGGGGAATTAAAAATTGATTTTAATCCAAATGGGTTAAATGACCAAATTAAATAATTTTTTATGTTTATTTAATTTAGAGAAGGAAAGGGGATAAGGTAAAGTATTTAATTTATTTAATTACATACTTTAGGAGCCTTAGGCAGAAAATGAAATAATGATTAAATAAATTATTTAATCACTATTAATAAAATAGATGAATAAAGTAGATGATTTTGATCATATGGAAGTGATCAAATTTGGATGTCTACAGAAACAAACAACTGATCTCTAGAATATTGATCTAAATTTTGAGATTCTTCAATAGAAAAATCCTTATGACTATAAGATTTAGGAAGAGTTCTTAATACCTTATTTACCACCTCATCTTCTTTAAGTTTTCCAGCAAGGACTCTGATAGAATTGAAAAATTCATCCACTCTATGCATGCAGCCTATAATATCTTCATCTTTTGTCATCCTTAGGGTTTAAAACTTATTCTTCAAATTTTGCACCTTTTCTTGCTTGACCTTATCATCTCCTTCATAGATACTTTCCAGCTTTTTTCAGACCACACCAGCAATTTTAAGACATAAATTTCAAAATTTCTCAATTAGAAAGACCACTCAAAAGAGCATACCACTCTTTTTCATTGTTCTCACATGCATTGATCTCATCATCAATAATCAAACCATTTGCAGGCATTGTATATTCTGTTTCAACAAGCATTGGAGATAGATGGTCTCTATCTAATTCCCTTTTCAACACCAAAGAATCCTCTAGGAACTTCATTGACAAGTACTGAGTACTTAACCATTTTCACACATTCCTTTATGAAATTGAGGAACATTTCGTTGAAGACAAATATTTTTAGTAGTTGGAAAAGGAAGTGTCAAGTCACTTTATCATAAGATTTGGGGATATCTAGTTTAAATTTTTTTTCGAAGGTGTTACTCTTGTCAATAGTGTAAAATTTCATGAGTGAAAAAAACATGCAATATTTAGTGCCCTGGCATAAAACCTTTCTAACAATTACTGATCATTTTCCCCAAAAGAGGTTTTATCCTATTGACAAGTACTTTAGTAAATATCTTATAAATAGTATTATAAAGGTTGATAGGCCTAACATTAGCCATGTTTAAGGGATCAATATTTTTAGGGACAAGTGAAAGGAAAGTATTATTTAGTTGTTTCAATAATTCATCAAATTTTGAAGAAGTATTTAGCTACCAAGAAAACATCCCCCCCAACAATATCCCAAAATATTTTAAAAAGGCTAGGGGAAACTGTCATGTCTAGGAGCCTTAAATGCCCCTATAAAAAATTTGTAGCCTGAATTTCCTCCATAGAAACTGGCATTAAAAGAAGGGCATTGTCTTCCTTGGATAAGGTTGTAGGGATGTTCAACAGCTTGCCTTCTAACACTGCAGAATGGTTAATATTTGGTTTCATCATAGAAGATTGAAATTAATTAGAATATATCTTCCCAACCTATTCATTAGTAGTACCCTTGAACCAATTTTCATCAACAAGTATAGAGATTGAATTCCGCTTTTTGTGTTTTAAAGTAGATAAATGGAAAATGTAGAGTTTCTATCTCCTGCTTTTATACACTAAATTTTGGATTTATAAAATATTTCATCCTTCTTTAAAATATTAGTCTAGTCAACATGTAATGCCTTCTCATCTTGAAAACTTTCCTCATCTACATCACCACTGGCCATTTTAGCTTGAATATCCTTAAGATTTATAGCTCTATATTTTTCTTAGAGAGAAACACATCACGAAAGACCAACCTATTCCATCCTTTCACTTTATTTTTAATATCTATTTAGCATTGAATTCACCCTAAACATACTATAATATTGAATGGGGATACTCCACCAGTTAAGGATGAAATATTTGAAGCTAGGATGTGAAGCCTATTGTGCCTATAACACACACGCCCTGTTCGGAATGGGGACCCTATCTTTTCGCTTGTACTTGGTCACTTTTGCTTCACCTTGTTTTGTGTGCCCCTATTTTGAGTTTTAAATTGTCAAGGAAATCTCAATGATTCATCTTGAGTTAGCCACATTTTTCTCCCCACCAAAATTTTCAAAGTCCTAAATCCCTACGGGATTCCCTTGGTGATTGCCTTCAAGTCTTCAAAATTGGCATCTTTCAGCCAGTGTGGGTCCTTCCCTATGGGCCGCCTTATGCGGGTTTCCTTCCTGTCGGTGTTGTTATGAAAAATGGTCTGAAGGTGTCTTCCCACCTCATGGGATCCATGACCACCTTTATCATTTCTCACTGCCTTCCATTTCCAATGGCCAACGCTTGACCATCTTCCTTCCTGTAGACTCCACCGTCCCGAGCTTTGATTTCGAAGTGACTGTTCACCAACCCAGATGGCTGTCATACAAGCATTGATGAGGGAATTAAATGCCATATTTCCTATAAATACTCCTTCTCAACCTATCTTTTTCAAAACATTATTTTGCAGCAAAGTGTCAGAGGTCCCAGCATCTGCCTCTGTCATGCTTGCAACATCCATTCATTGATTCAAGCCACAATTGAAGGACATTTCATCCACGACTGTGCGGGATGACAAGGTAGGTCTGTCGTTGCCCTCACCATGTGATTTTTTCTTAGAATCAAAGATGATCAAATTTTTGTTTGATAAAACAATGAATCTAGGTGAACAAATGGCCTCACTACAAAACCCATAAATTGAAAACTTGAAGAAACTTAAAAAATGATGATATAATCACATGCAAGACTTGAAGCCCCATCATTGTTCTTAAGTGCGGTGGTCGTGCCCCTCGGGCCCACTTTTCTCCCTTTGTCGTGTGTTTCCCACACAAATGCTAACATTCAAAAATGACCGCCAACTTAATCGGGCCCACCTTCGCAAGGCGCTCCCTCCTCTTATCCGCTTAAAATTTCACAAGTTCAAAAGGGCACGTGCATCTGCCCTGTTGGGTTCGATTGTGCGGCTTTCTACGTACTAATTTCACATAGGCCCGATTGTTCAGAACTACCTTCATGACCCTTCCTCCCACCGAACAGACCCCGCCCTTGCAGTTGCCGCTATTTGGAAATACTTGCAAAATCATGAGTTCACACTGGCCCTTCATCTCCTTCGGGCCCACAATCGCGAACCTTCATCTGCGGGAGGCCCTTGCTATTCTACCATTTCGAACAACCATTTGATGTTGTCCTCTCGTCGGCTGGGTCCTGCTCCCCTATTTACCTTCCACCTTCGTCAAAAAATGAAATGAATGTGCATCTCCCTTTTGTGGATCCGGCCATGAGGGATGCCACCCTATCGCTGATGTCACTCTGCGTTTGTGACGTTGGGTCCTTTCACCTCCTAGATTCCGAGGCCTCTATGGTCATCCATTGGTGTTTTCAAAATGACCTTAGTCCTTTTCTCTTGCAGAACCTCACTTGTGGGCCACCTTTTGCGGATCGTTGTCCATCTCTTGTCGTCTTGAATGACGAAGTTCCCTTGTCTCCCTGCACTATGGAGTTTGCCACTCCCTTTGCTACCTGCGAACCAAAGTAGAAACCAAATGAAATTTATGGTCAATTCCTCCTTGCAAATATGACCCTGTGGGCTTCCCATGTCGGACTTCCACTTGGGTTTCACCATTCTGAATGACCAACCTCCCATGTCCTTCCACACCTTCCGGCCTACACTTGACCGCTATCCTCTAACCCCACGGGTCTCGCGTTGCGTGATTCCATCTACAAGATGTCATCCTTTCAGGACCATTTTAACGGTAGAGACCCCAAAACAGTTTCCAGCCTAGGGAAGTCCACACCCCTAGTCCCGCATTGCTTAATTTCCTCCAAACGAAAGACGAAAGGTAATTTTTAGAGGATTTTGTGATCTTTAAAGAATGAATTGTCTAATCTAACATTGTTTTGCAGGATCTTGGCTAACGTTCCTTGTATTTAATGCTTGAATCATTTACTTCTCCTTTGGTTGCACAATATATGGAGCCAAATATCAGATCCTTGGGGGCAACCTTTGAGAAAGACAAAGGGAAAAAGATTGCCAAAGCACCTAGGGGAAAAGAGGATAAAGACCAAATGAGGTACGAGTTCCAAGAGGAACCCATCAACTCGAAGGTCACCATGGACTAGAAGGAGATCTCAAACACTAATCTGGGACACATAGATATTGATGAATTAAAACAAAGGGTCAGACTCCACCCAACCACATAAAATGCCAAAAAAATCAAAGCCTATGGATTGGCTAAGGTTGTAGGATTCCCACTAGCTCTCATAGCCCCTGAACATGTAGTGGCCTATAGGGAGGCATACAAAGAAGAAACCAATAAAATAGTAGATAGAGATGAAAATTTATTGGCTAACTTATCTGCCAAGTCAATAAAGAGGACCTTTCGCATCCCTACCTTCAGGGAAATGGAAAAAAACTTCTGAAGAATATGGCAAGTAGATGTGCGATGTTGATCCCCTCACATGTAAAAATTTAATCAATTAATACTGGCTAAAGGACAAGAGGGGAAATGCCAATAAAGTGCCCCAAGAGCTTTTTTGAAGCAAGTTTTATGAAGATTACCATGATTTGGTAACTCTTCTAATTAGAGTTATGGGCCTTCGGACTTCGGATTTCTTTCAGGACTGGATGTTCTATTTCATTGAGGATATCATCTGAGGAGACACATATTTTTATTGGGCTGGGATGATTAGTGATTGCTTGCATGAGCAGTTTGTGGTAGTAAAGAAAACCTCAAAATTTGACATGACACTGTACCTTGTCTACTTGCTCGCTGACCATGCCCAATACAGGGGTTTATCTGTGGCACCGAATCGAACTCCAGAAAGGGTACTAAAGGTGGATGATATGTACCCTCAAATTCAATACATAAATTTTAAGAGGGACTACTGTAGAGTCAACAACTCCTTCATAAGCCACATCATCATAATGCTTGGGGGTGACCTTGAAAGGAGAGTCTCACACAATGAAAATTCCTTCATCCACAAGTTAAGATTTTTATTTATATAGTTTCCTAAATTCAACTACATCCGAGCCGAGGGTTTTTCTGATAAACCATACAAGTTCCCTCGGTACCTAAATGACCACATAGTATTGCTCAAACTCTCATGATAGCTACAGTGAGTGCACACCCCCTTGAGTGATAAGAATAGAGCAGGGATTCCTTATCCCCTCTTGTTTGGCCAAGGCATGTACAAGCTCCATACATCTCAATGCGTAGAATATTTTGACAAGGAGTTGAATGGCTATAACTTGAAGTTTCAAATGGCTCACCCACGAATGGACCCATATGGCAAGATGAAGAAAATGGTTGGATTAGAGTATGCCCACTTGCATAATGTTGAAGAGTTTTGGGATAATTGCAAGGATGGCAAGGAGGTGTGTATGCGGTAGTACATGTGCATGATGACCTACTTCGTCAAGGTGGTTAAACTATTTCCTATACTAGAGCAAGTGGTCAAAGAAGAGGGCATAGTGGTGGACACAAAGCATGACGTTGTCGCCAACTTACCGCTACTGTTGATAGCTTGGATCGAAGAAAAGGTAAATCAACTCAAAATTATTACAAATCTTGTTGAGACAAGAACCAAACAATGGCTTGATGGGTAGATTTACCAATTAATGCAACAAGGAGTGAGTCTGACGTATGGGGAAATGGAAGAGTCAATGGAAGGTGAGACTGATAGTGCCTTTGATGCTTCCTCAAGAGGAGAGACATCGGAATCTCCTTCGAACAAACAATCAAAGAAGAGAAAGGAGGCGGTTGAACATCAACCTAACTCTAAAGAGTCATCGAGGAAGGCTCCAGAAGTTGGAACTTCAAAGAAGTCAAAGAAATCGGGCAATTTCATAGGGATTCCCACTATTCAAGAGGACACACTCCATGAGGGAGAAGAGAAATCAAAGTCCCCACCTATTACACTTACTGTACCAGCCATAGCAACTGCTACTATTTTTACTCCCCCGCCTATCTCACAAGCAGTGGTTGCCACCTCCTCGCCCGCGGTGGAAATTTCAGTCCACCTTGCCTCCACCTCTCCTATGGCCCAAGTTATAATTGTGGATTCCTCATCCACCAGTACTTCCCCACTCTCTTCCTCATCCATGTCTCCCAAATTGTCTTTCCCACCTGCCACTGCAGCTGCAACGATTCCCACTCTCGTCCTCCCAGAATCTTTCACCAAGTACATGAAGAACATGCCCTCTGAGCTCTCTGGAATGTTTGTGAACCCTGCAGTGCATGCCGCTTTAGCTCATGCCATAATTGGTCTCCCCATCCCTCTTCCTCCTTTAGAGCGTCCTACAATGGAGGCGACAATGAAAATTTCTAAAGAATTGGACAGGCAACAAAAGGAAGCGGCCAAGAAATTGGAGGAAGAAGCAGATGATAATTATGAGCATCCTCCACATCAACATCTAGTAATTGATGAGGTCGTCCATGAAAAAGAGGAAGAAGAATCCTTTGAGGAAGACAATGATGAGCTGAAGTATGTCATGGAGACCTTTGATCTCGACCTCAAGGAGGATTTGGCTCGACAACTCAAAGATGTTGAGGAAGAAATTAAAAAATTGCCTACTATTGAAGAGAAAGGTGCTGACAAAGAAATGAAGGACATTGAACCTCCAATGGGGGAGTGAGATCAAGGCCCCAAATATGATGAAGAGATGCCTCCCCTAGAAGAACAAGAAGAGGGAAAGAAAGAAAATAAATAAGAGGACAAACCTGAAGAAGAGGCTGAAATAAGAAGAAGCCCAGAGATAGAACGTCGTGAAGAACACGGGCATGAGGAGGAAGAAGAAGAGAAAACTTTTGAGAAAGAAGACAGTCCCAAGGAGCAGATAGCAACTAAGTCCCGAAAGAAGGTAACTATATTTATTCAAGACTCAGATGAAGAAGAAGGGGAAAAGCCAGAACAAGAGGCCTGAGGAAAAAAAACATTGCAAATCCAACACGCCTGTGAAAAGGAAGGTGATCATGAATCACCAAAAGCGGAAGCTTAGATGCTCGAATGGCTTGAGAAGAAACTAGAAAAGAAGAACCCAACCTCGATAGATCTGAAGGAAAGTCTGGAGGTCATCTTGGATTGACCCCAAATTAGCACAAAGAAGAAAAAGAAGCCAAAGGTTAGATCTCAATTGACTATGGATGCAACCAGATCGAGAATATTACAAATTTCCACCCTGGTAATGGGTTAGGAAGGGGTTAGCTAAAATATCTCTACCATTGACCACAAGACAACCATAAGAGAGAAAAATATTGACCATCTCCAGGGATCCGTCGCCACCATTGTGCACCAAATGAACAAGGATAAGACCTCTACAGAGGAGTTAAAGGCATAAGTGGCAGATCTAACAACATATATTTAACAATGGTCTTCAATGGAAGAGCTCTCCACTACTTCATTAGCTCCCCCATTGCTGCTATTAGAGGAACATATCAGCAAGTTAGAAAAGAGAAAGAGATGGACCAAAGCTATCGAAGATTGGTTTCGAGAGATCCTCTACAATGGGAACATGGGCATTGGACGTGATGTTAGGGCAACAAACAAATTCTTAGACGTGTGAAATTATCTCAAGGATATAAGGAAAGTCTATCCTAAATTCCTAGGGGTATATAGGATCACGTATCCTAAAATTGAGGTGATCCTCAAGATGCTCGAGAAAATGGTAAAGAAAGAGCTTGCTCTGGTGGAGGGCGATTTTTGGCTTGTGGAAAACTGGAAGTTGGGCCTCGATCAAGAGAGTTGAGTTGTTGTAAAGACATGCTGCTGGAATATTAATAGAAACTCATTGACTTTGGTGGATTATTGAGTTCCTTTGCATGTTTCATGATTCTTCTTCTTTTAGTGAATTTGAGTAGATTTTCTTTGCTATTTTATGTGTTTCAAGTTTGCTTTAGTAGATTAGTTAGATGTTGTTCATTGATTCTAAAGATTGCTATGGTGTTGAACTCTTCTCAATCCATAATTTTGGTTGCATATTGATGATATTCAACTGTGTAAAGTTAGTCTGAACTTTATGTTATTGCTGCACTTAAAAATCATCTCTTTATTCATGTTTATGGTGAATGAAAAGCTGAAATCTGTAGTCCCTTGAATATTGCACTAGTTTCATGACACTATAGACTTTATTCTTTAAGTGGAATTAAGTCTTGGGAAGGCTGGGTCATTGTAGCAACCTCCATTATCACTATTCATTGCTAGTTTCACATCCAGGAACCTCTTCTCCTTGCCCCTTTTTGATTTTTTTAATAGTGACTTTGAACAAGGTTCATTGCACATTGTAAAGCCAAATATGAAGCTGAAATAGGAGTTTTCGACTATTGCTTGAACCTACAACAAATGTGTAGCAAACTTCCCATCTTGAAACTCCATCAAATGAACCAATTCCTCCCAATTTAACTTGCATAAGTCTACCCTGTGATTACCGGCAAGATCACATCTAAAACAACTGAGACATTCCATGCATGTCATGACTTGACACCTAAGAGACCTTGGGGTAGTGATTAGTAAGTCATTTGTAGATTTCTACGTTTCAAGAGAGGTGATGCACCTATGCATTACTCGTGTTGAGAAAGTGCTAAAAATACCATCAACAAAATTTGCGCTAGAAGGAAGGCCTTATTTGGGCTAAGCTAGATCGAATTGGTTCATTCTCCCCTAAAATATTTTATAGAGTTCTAAGATCAACACCAAACAAAGGGGAATTTCAAGAGCTACCACCCCCTACCCAAGCTAGAAAATGGGAAGCATCCGCCTGTAGTGCACCCGACTTGTCCACTTTACCTTCATCCTCATCCTCTCCTTCCATCCACTTGCCTCCACCATCTCCTTCACCTTTGTTAGTGCATATCTCCCCTCAACCATTCCAAACAACCTTCTAGGCTACTGCCTCCCATAGCATAGGCGTTGCCTTCCAGCCCAACACACCCCCATTCTTGGGTGTTGTCTCATTGACTGTTTCCCCTCTAGTATAACCTTAGGTTAGTCTAGCACAACCTCCACCTCCCATGGTGGGGATAGGTAACAATCCATCTCCCTTGTCCTTCAATGTCTACCATTATATGTTGAAGAACCTGAAGGGATTTTGCACGAAGTTTAATCCTTGGGATCCACAAAGGAGAGCCAAAGAACACGTAAAGATCTTTCAAATAGCCTTGAACGATATGTAGATCATACATGAAGACATTGCATTCTAGCTCTTCCCTTATTCCTTGGGAGATGAGGCCTTCTATTGGTACATCCACTTGCCGACAGGATCCATCAACACGTGGGACCTTTTAAAGGATGCTTTCTTGAAAAATTTCAAGATCCAGGTTAGTCTCTCGGAATTATACCAAAATTTTATGGCGATTCAGAGGGAGATTAACGAGCCGATCAAATCTTTTAATGAAAAATTTCACAGGGCTTACATGTGACTATAGATGCCCTATGTGGTTGATGATGCTTATGTCTGCCTAGTGTACTATGCAGCCTTGGACAACCTCACTTATGGCTTAGTGAAAAGAATGACCCTACCACTCGAATAACTGATGAAGGCCTATGCAGAAGAAGTTAAGGCAAGTATAGATTTGGGAAAAAACATTACTGGTCCGTTTACGTCATTGGGGCTAGTTGCCCATCCGTATCAAGTCCAAGGGATTACTTAGGCTTTGGGACAACACACACCCTTGATGAATCCAATTCCGCAACTCATAATGGTGCCCCATCCGGGACAACCATTGAATCAGATTCCTCTCGTGCCTCAAATCTTGTAACCCCAATAGTAGAAAGTCCATGCCGAGCCTCCCCAAGTGTCAGCGTACCTTCAAAATTATGAGTTCCCGCCTACCCATCAAAATCAACCGGTGATGCAGCCGGTCTTCCTTTAGAATTCAACTTTGCAGCCAAACAACTTAGAAAAGGACCGAATCGATGAGTTAACGAAAATGATCAAGAAAATGTCAACCAAGATAACACACTTAAGGAAATAGAACAACTAGCTACAAGTATCTCAAAGAAGCATCCAGGCCAACCTCAATTGTGACAACCACAACAACTGTGACACTTGTTATGTCGGTGCCTCTTCTGCACAAAACTATGACAGAAACTAGAATTCAGAGAAAAACTTCAATAGAAGGCCTTCCCAAAGACAAAATCGGATGTGGAACACCAAAAAAAATAATGGTGGCATTCCCATGCCTCTTGACTAGCCCAACAACAATGACAAGACCACGAGTGAGGTATACCTGGTTGAGGCTACCTTTTCTGGTTGGTGTCATATCCATAAGACAAGCGGACATTCCGAATTGGATTGTCCGAAGTTCCAGACAGCCACTGAAATATTCCAGATAGAGGTCCAAAATGAAGTTAACAAGTTAGGATGCAGAGACATCATTCTGTCTGAACCATAGGATTCCTTGGTGTTGGTGGTCAACCAGGCCCCTTTCCCAAAGGTCGAGAGTAATGTGCCCGAGAAGGAGACTATTGCTGCTTGAAGTGATGATAAGGTAGATGAGGTAAGTACCAAAATTCCTTTGGCTCAGCTTTTCAATTCAGTAGATAATGGTCTAGTAGATGAGGAAGAGCCGACAGAAGATGAAGTTCAAATGTTTCACCAAAGGACTACACTGTATGATCTAAGGAATAGACAGGTGGGTGGTCAAGTTAGTGGTCCTTTCACCACCTCCACCCCGCCCAACAACTTTAGCACCCCTCCTGACCCAAATTCTAGAAACAACCCAGGCTACCCACATGTACCTAACTAGTACTTTAATAGAAATAGGCATCAAGGTCAAAACCAAAACCAACCTGCTGGCCCCTCCCAGAATGCCCCTTTCGAAGATAAAATTGAACAAATAGGGGAATATGTAGCTGAGGAATTTAAGAAGGTTAAAATAAGTTTGTCTTCCTTTTAATTTCTCAAAGTCCCGATAGCTAGGAATTCCTTCTTCAAAATGATCAATGGGAATCCTTCATCCAAACCAACCCAGGAAGTACCCACCAAAAGGGTCTCCTTTGAGGACTCATAGAGCGAGCCTTTCATGTGATAGGTTTTCAATAAGAAAGCAGACCCACCTTCAAACCAACAAGAAAAAAAATAGCCTACTAAGGAACCAAATCAAGACCAAACCCAAAACAAAGGCAATGATAAAGACAAAGGTCAGGTGGCCCAAGTGGACATCTCTAGGGGAATATTTTAGGGAAAGTTGGAAACCCCTCCCTTCCTGACCACCATCATAATATTTGGGATAAATTTGCACAATTGTTTGCTTGACTCAGGAGCCTCTGCTAATGTCATGCCCCTGTCAGTGTGCAAAGCTTTGGGAATAGTCCCAACTCCCTCACGGTGCAAGGTGACACAACTTGACAAAACAAAAATCAACATAGTTGGTGAAATCAACAGGATCCCTATGCAAATTGCTATTGATCCAAGGATACAACAAATGATTGAAATTCAGGTTGTTGATATCCCAGATACCTATGACATCATCTTGGGCAGGGATTTCACACGGGCATTGAATGGATATGCTGCCACATACTATTCTCACTTATGGCTATCATGGAAGGGGTTGCCAAATCAGATCCATATAGACTGAGAACCATGTATGAAATTCATGATTACAGAATACAACAACATGAATGAGGTGTTTTTTGCTGAGAAAAAGTTGGGGAATTATTGCGAGGAGAAGACAAATGAGGAGGTCCTCCTTGTATTGTGTAGCCCGCCTATCAGCTTAACCCACACGCATCAAAGAATAGAAATGTTGATTGAATCAGATGATGAGGATTCTTATGAGGATGAAAACCTTGGATTGCTAGAGGGATTCCAAGATTTCATGGAAAAGTGTGTACAAGATGAACTCAATTTGGGGGCAAGAATGAATTTTCAGGAGATCTTGTTGCCTAGTTGGTGTAGGGTACACAATGTTTCCCACTTTGAATTCGAGTGTTACATGTGTGAAACAAGAATTGAGCACATTAGAGCACACGTCACCCCTAGAGGAGAGATTCAACAGGTATGAACAGATCAAGGCCATATTGGGCCTGCGCCACTTCCTAAGGTTATTGAAACAAAAATGCCAACAGTAGTACAAATCAAGTCTATTGATTCTAGGGTCGAGGATTTTTCCAAGTTTTGGATGCTATGTTTCAACGGATCCAAATCCAAAGAAGGAGTTGGAGCTGACTTCAAATTAATCAGCCCCACGAGTAAGTCATATTTTGCTTCCCACAAACTTCAGTTTTATTACACTAATAATGTGGCAGACTATGAGGCGTTAGTCCTTGGCCTCCTAATGGCATTAAGGAAGAAGCTCAAAATTTTACAAGTATTTGGTGACTCAGAGTTATTCATGAAACGAGTAATAAAACTCTACTCCTACTATGATTGAAGACTAACCAACTACATGCATAGGGTATGGGATCTATTAGAAAGTCTAGATGCATTTAACATTCAATTGATCCCACACTCCCAAAATTATGCTGCTAATGCCTTGGCCTAGGTGGCCAGTACTCTACAGCCCCTGTCATTGTCTGGCCTCAAGAGATTCACTCTAGAGTATGCCTTTATCCCTTTTGTGCCAGATAATGTATTTGCGACCCAAATAATTGATGAAGCTGAGCCTGAAGAGGTTGAGCTAGATATAGAAGGGGTCATCAACCTCAAGAACAACACCATTCCAAGAGGTATGGTCCAATTGGAATGGATATATGATTTGAATCAGATTAGAGATCAAGATCAACAAGTAAAGAAACACTCCATCATCAATTAGTGTGACACCCACAATCTTAGAACAACTGAGTAAGCTAAGAATGTATTCATTGGCAAGGTGTGCACACCAGAAGAAAAAAAAGGTATCTTTGATTCTTTATGGAAGTATCATGATGTAGTTACTTGGAGCTATGAGGATCTAAAAACCTATGACACGTCAATCATCACACACACTATCCCTCTTAGGCCAAATGTTAAACCATTTCGACAGCGGCAATGCCCCATGAACGCGTTGCTGGAACCAATTATTTACAAAGAGGTATAAAAGCTATTGTCCACCAAAATTATATTTCTAGTCCGACAATCCATGTGGGTGGAAATTATGGTTACGTTCAAGAAGAAGAATGGGGAAATCAGGTTGTGTGTGGATTTCATAACCTCAATCGAGCTTCTAAGAAAGACAGCTATCTCGTGCCCTCATTGGATGAGGTATTGCAAATAGTTAACGGTTCTCAAATGATGCCCTTCTTGGATGGGTAGTCCGAGTACAATCAAGTGATGGTGCAGTACAAGGATAGGCATAAAACTACGTTCAATACCATGTGGAGAACCTTTGCATATAGAAGAATTCCTTTCAGGTTGATCAACACAGGCACCACCTTCCAGCGTGCTATGGACATTTCCTTTAAGGACATAATTGGTAAGTGTATCATCATCTATATGGACAATCTTATGGTATTTTCCAAGAACAGGGGAGACCATGTCTCCGATGTATGTAAGGTATTCCAGAGGTGCAAGGAATTCGACATATTCTTGAATCCAAATAAATGCATCTTTGGAGTTACAAAAGGTAAGTTGCTTAGGCATGTTATTTCAGAATGAGGAATTTCCATAAATCCCAAGCGCAACCAGTCTTTTTTTAAGATCCAACTTTCGAGTAGTAAAAAAGAACTGAAATATTTCTTCAAAAAGATAAACTTCATCTAGAAGTTCATCATAGGCTTCACTGAAATCCTCAAGCCACTCAACGCAATGCTGAAGCAAGATGCCAAGATTGAGTGGACATCAGAAGCGAAGCAGGCCTTTGAGGAAATCAAAAAATAAATTGTCGATACCCCTATGTTAGTTACTCTAGATTATCTTAAGTCGTTCTACATTTATTCCTTCACTTCACACTACTCTTGCGCCAACATATTAACCTAGAAAGATGATGAAGGAAATGAACACCCAATTGCTTTCATGAGTGCTCCATTGAAGGATGTTGAACTAAGGTATCACAATTTGGAAAAAAAAACATATGCCCTCATCAGAGGGGTCAAGTAGTTTAGACACTACATTCTATAAAAAAAATTATTTTCTATAGTGCCTAACCCAACAGTGAAGAAACTGCTGATGCAAAATAAATTAGGAGAAAGAAGGGAAAAATGGGTCACCTTGTTATAGGATTATGACATGGAAATCCAGCCAATGAAATTGGTTAGAGGGCAAGCACTCAACCAAATGATAGATGAGGTAGAAGTTGAAGCAGGACCCGATCTTACAGTTTGGGAATATCAACTTGAAGATGTCTCGCCAACGGAGTGGTACGATGATATTGTCTACTATTTTCTAAACCATTGATGTCTGTCCCACTTGGAGGGAGTCCAGAAGAGTGACCTTAGACTGAAGAGCAGTAGTTATATACTGAAAGGATCCATACTTTATAAGAAAAATCATGAGGGGATCTATCTCAAGTGCTTGGGCAAGGAAGAAGCAGTGTGTGTGTGTTGAAGGAGTTCCGTGAAAAATTTGGTACTAGTCATGGATCGGGTCCCTATATTGCTCATCAAATCATACGAGTAGGATACTATTGGCCCACGGTGTTCAAGGATGACCATAATCATGTTTGGACCTGCCATATTTGCTAGACCGCTATAACCAGAGAAAGGAACGTTGTTGTCCCATTGCAACCTATCTTGTAGGTAAGACCATTCATGCAATGGGGTCTCGACTTCATTGGTTCGGTAAGCCCACCATCTTTTGTGGGTCATAGGTAAATTCTAACCACCTTTGATTATTGTACTAGATGGGCATAAGCTATTGCATGTAGGTAATGTACTATAGAGGTAGTTGTTGATTTTTTGGATAGTGTCATTGTAAATCATTTTAGTTGCCCCTATGCTCTCGTTTGCAACAATGGTCCCACTTTTTCCTTGTTAGAATTTGCTAGTTGGGCCTTCGATCATGGTATCTCCCTTAAATTATCATCCAACTACTATCTCCAAGGCAATGGCCTTGCTGAATTCACAAAGAAGAACTTGTTCAGTCTCATCAAGAAGTTGCTTGATAGGAATCCCAAGGACTGACACACCCAACTCCATTTTTCCCTTTGGGCATATCATACACCTCATAAGGTTTCCTTAAAATATTTTCAATTTCACCTCATCTATGGATTAGAGCCCATGTTTTCGATTCACCTAAAAATCCCCACTCTACAATTCATCAATAATTTCTATGAAGAAGGGGACCAAAGGGAGGCTCGCTTAGCTGAGTTATTGCACTTGGAAGGAGTACATGACTGTGCCATTGAATATTTTTGCAAACATCAGGGTGTGGTCAAATGATGGTTCAACTGTCGAGCCAAGGTGAAGGCCTTTAGAATCATTGATCTGGTCCTATGTTGGGACAAGGCCCATGAGAAGAAAGGGGGACATGAAATTTTTGACAAGCTATGGCTTGGCCCCTTTCAAATTATTGAAATCATCAGAGATAATGCTTTCTGCTTAAAGACTTTAATTGGTGAAGATGTCCCATTGGCTATCAATCGACATCACCTTAAGCATTGTTTCCTCCCCTAAGCTATTGTGTCTCATCTCTTGTAAATATCTATACATAGGCTAGGTTAAGTCTCCCTTGCTTCGTTTTTTTTCCTCACTTTTTTTTTGCTCATCCCCGACCATTTTTCTTTGTTGAGAGTGTCCTTGGCAACTGATGCGGTGGCCATGCTCGGTTTGACGAACGGTTCATTTTGCTACGCACTCTTGTTTGTTCTTTGGATAAGCCTTCATTCTCAACTATCGATTTCTAAGTGCTTACGGGAGTTGTTTTCCTCCTTTGAACTTTGAACTAACCTAGGATTGCACCCTTGTTTGAATATTTTTACACTTATCATGGATCATACACAAAACACACTTTAAATGTTTCCAGAAAATTGTGTGGTAATTGCTAGGAAGGCTAGACAAGTGAAAAATCTTAAGTCTGCTCCAATGACTACTGTTATTCCTAAACACATTATGAGCTTTAGTGCTTACATAGTTGAGCAACAGAAAATAAAGTACTACAAAGAAACATCAAAAAGAAAAGGGAAAGAGAAGTCAAAATTATGCAACTGAATGGGTGTACAAATAACTCTATCAGGGCTATGGATGTCCAACTGGTAGGAGAGCTATGTTTGTGGGATCATAATGATAACTCTATTAGGGCTATGGATATCTGACTGGAAACAAAGCAATGTCCATGCTACTTTTGGGGTTAGACAATCTAGGTAGCTTGTCCTTGCCTGATCAGTAGTTGTCTGCGTGATTCTTGAGGAAAGAAAATGAACTCACCTCACATACACTTCGATAATGATCTCGTGACATGATTCAACCAAGGATCCCATCCTCAACTTGCTTCTTAATTCAGGTTTGGAAACTAGCCCTTGGTCTCTGAAACCATAAATTTTGGGTTCTGAATGAATACTTATCCTTAGAATGCCAAGAGCATTCTCCCAACGAAGTCACCATTTGTTGTACCTATAACACACATGCCCCTTTCAGAATGGGGACCCTTTATTTTCGCTTGTGCTGGGTCACTTTTTCTTTGCCTCATTTTGTGTGCCCCCAATTTTGAGTCCTAAATGGTCAAGGAACTCTTAATGAATCATCCTGCGTTGGCCAGTGCGGGTCCGCCCATACGGGCCACCTTATGCGGGTTTCCTTCCTACCAACGTCATTCTAAATGATGGTCTCAAGGCATCTTCCCGCCTCAGAGGATTCATGACCACCTTTGTCATTTCTCACTATCTGCCATTTCCAATGGCCAATGCTTGATCACCTTCCTTCTTGCAGAATCCACCATCCCAAGCACTGATTTTGAAGTGACTATTCACCAAACCAGATGGCTATCATATGAGCATTAATGAGGGCATTAAATTCCATATTTCCTATAAATACTCTTGTGTGGTAGTCGTGCCCCTCGATTCTACTTCCCTCCCTTTGTCATGTATTTCTCGTGCAAACGCTAACTTTAAAAAATGATCACCATCTTAATCGGGCCCACCTTCGTGGGGTGCTCCCTCCTCTCGGCCGTTGCTCAAACCCAAAAATTTCACAAGTTCAAAAGGGTACGTCCATCGACGTTGTCGAGTTTTAGTGTGTGGGATTTTGCATACAAATTTCCCATAGGCCCGACCATTCAGAATGACCTCCATGACTCGTCCTCCCCCTGACCAGACCCAACCCTTGTAGTCATCGTTGTTTGGAAAAACTTGCAAAATCATGAGTTCACACTGGCCCTTCCTCTCCTTCGGACCCACAATTGCGTACCTCCGTCCATGGGAGGCTGTTGCTCCTCTACCATTTTCAACAGCCATTTGATGTTGTCCTCCCGCTTGGCGAGTCTCACTCCTCTATTTTCCTTCCACCTTCGTCAGACAACGAAATGAATGTGCATCTCTGTTTTGTGGATTTGGCCATGCAGGATGCAACCCTATCACTACTGTCACTCAGCAACCATCAAATCACGTCCTTTAGCCTCCCAGGTTCTAAGGCCTCTATGACCATTTGTTGGCATTTCAAAAATGAGCTAAGTCCATTTCTCTTGCGGAACCTCACTTGCAGACTGCCCTTTGTAGACCGTTGTCCATCTCTTGTCATCTTGAATGACAAAGTTCCCTCATCTCCCTGCACTACAGAGTCTGTTACTTCCTTCACCGCCTACAAACTGAAGTAGAAACCAAATTAAATTGATGGATGATGACTCCTTGGGGATCCAACCCTACGGGCTTACCATGTCAGATTTCCGCATGGGTTTCATCATTGTGAACAACCAACCTCTCACATCCTTCTCCACCTTCTGACCTGCACTTGACTGTTGTCCTCTGACTCTGTGGGTCTTGCATTGTGGGACTCCTTCTGTGGGATGCCATCTTGTTAGCACCATTTTAATGGCAAAGACTCCAAAACATTTGCTAGCCTAGGGAATTCCGCACCACTAGGCCCACATTTCCTAATTTCCTCCAAAAGAAAGACAAAAGGTAATTTTTAGAGGATTTTGTGATCTTCAAAGCATGAATTGTCTAATCAAACACTGTTTTGCAGGATCTTTGCTAACGTTCCTTGTATTTTATGCTTGAATCATTTACTACTCATTTGGTTGTAGGATATATGGAACCAGCTGCCAAATCCTTAGGGGCAACCGCAGAGAAAGATAAAGGGAAAATAATTTCCAAAGCACCTAGAGGAAAAGAGGATAAAGACCAAATGAGATACAAGTTCCAAGGGGAACCTATCAACTCGAAGGTCACCACAGAATGGAAGGAGATCTCAAACACTAATTTGGGACAAATAGATATTGATGAATTAAAATAGAGGTTGAGACTCCACCCTAGCACATAAAATGCCAAAAAAAACAGAGCCAGTGGATTGGCTAAGATTGCAGGATTCCCATCAGCTCTCATAGTCCCTAAACTTGTAATGGCCTTTAGGGAGGCATACCAGGAAGAAACCAAGAAAATAGTAGACAAGGACTGAAATGTGTTGGCTGACTTGTCTACCAAGTCAATAGGGAGGACCTTTCACATCCCTACCTTCAGCGAAATGGAACAAAATTCTAAAGAATATGACAAGCAGATGTGGGATGTTGATCCCCTTAGGTGTAAAAAGTTAATCAATCAATACTAGCTGAAGGAAAAGAGGGGCAACACCAATAAATTTCCCCAAGAACTTTTCTAAAGTAACTTTTATGAAGATTATCATGACTTGATAACTCTTTTGAGCAGAGTTATGGGCCTTCCGAATTTGGCTTTCTTTCAAGACTAGATGTTCTATTTCATTGAGGAGATCATCCGAGGAGACACATATTTTTATTGGGTTGGGATGATTAGCAACTGCTTGCATGAGTAGTTTGTGGCAGTAAAGAAAACCTCAAAATTCTACATGACATCGTACCTTGTCTATTTTCTCGTTAACCATGCCCAATACAGGGGTCTATTTGTGGCACCGAATCCAACTCTAGAAAGGGTACTAAAGGTGTATGATAAGTACCATCAACTTCAATACATAAATTTTAAGAGGGACTACTGCAGAATCAATGACGCCTTCATAGGCCACATCATCAGAATGCTTGGGGGTAACCTCGAAAGGAGAGTCTCACATAGTGCAAAAGCCTTCATCCGTTGGTTCAAATTTTTATTTATACTATTTCGAAAATTCACCTACATTCGAGTTGAGGGTTTTTTTGATAAACCATACAAGCTACCCCGGTACCAAAATGACCAAATAGTATTGCTCGAACTCTCATGGTAGCTATAGCGAGTGCACAACCTCTTGAGTTATAAGCATAGAGAAGGGATTCCTTATCCCCTCTCCTTTGGCCAAGGCATGGACAAGCTCCATACATCTCAATGCACAAAATATTGTGACAAGGAGCTGAATGAGTATAACTTGAAGTTTCACACTGCTCACCCACAAATGGACCTATATGGAAAGATGAATAAAATGGTTGGATTAGAGTATGCCGACTCACATAATGTTGAAGACACTACATGTGTATGATAGCCTACTTCATCAAGGTGGTTAAATTGTTTCATGTACTAGAGCAAGTGGTTGAAGAAGAGGGCACGGTGGTGAACCCAAGGTATGACATTGTTGCCAAGTTGTCACTATCGTTGATAGATTGGAACAAAGAATAGGTCAATGACCTCAACATTATTATAAATCCTATCGAGGCAAGAACCAAACAATGGATTGATGGGCAGATTTCCCAATTAATGCTGCAAGGAGTGACCTTGATGTATGGGGAGCTCAAAGAGTCAGTGGAAGGTGAGACTAATAGTTCCTCTGATACTGCCTCGATAGGAGAGACCTCAACATCTCCCTCGAACACATGTTCAAAGAAGAGAAAGGAGGTGGTTGAACATCAACCTAAATCTAAAGAGTCATTGTGGAAGGCTCCAGAAGTTGGAACTTTGAAGAAGTCAAAGAACTTGGGCAGTTTCATAGGGATGCCCACTATTCGAGAGGACTTGCTCCACGAGGGAGAAGAGCAACCAAAGTCCCCACCTATTACACTTGTTTTCCCAACTGCAAAAAACACTATTATTGTTACTCCCCCTCCTATCTCACAAGTAGTGGTTTCCACCTCCCCACCCATGGTGGAAATTCTAGTCCACCTTGCCTCCACCTCTCTTATGGCCCAAGTTATAACTGTGGATTCCTCACCTGCCACTACTTCCATGGTCTATTCCTCATCCATGTCTCCCACATTGTCTTTCCCACTTGCCATTGTAGTTGCGATGACACCCACTCTCATCCTCCCAAAATCTTTGACCAGGTACATGCATAACATTTTGTCTAAGCTCTCTGGAATGTTTGTGAACCTCACAGTGTAGGCCACTTTAGCTCATGCCATAACTGGTCTCCCCATCCCCCCTCCTCCTATAGAGCATCCTACAATGGAGGCGAGAATGCAAATTTCTAAAGAATTGGACAAGCAACAAATGCACAAAGATGACAAACATTGTTAGTGTTAGATCAAAATGTAAGCAAATATGAGGGATTCCCCATGAAATCCATTTGTTAATAAACTTAAAATAGGAACAAGGGAAGAACAACTAAAATAAATGAAAACAAGTCCTAATTAAGTGAACAAATTGATGATCCCATGGGGGAATTGGTGCCAATGGAGTTTTGCAATTGGCCCTTTCCCAATTCCTAAGTAGCAATGATATGATTGATGAAGAAATGGTCAAATCTCTAAAGAGATTTGAGCATAACCTTGATGCAAATGTGAAAATATGGTGGATGCTTGGATGAAATGAGAAAAATTAGTTCTCAATTGGAGAGAGTAACTTTGCATGTGAATTGTGGATGAAGGTTGAGAGGAGAGGTTTCCAATTTATAGATTCAAATCTTGGAAGAGATAGTGGAAATAAACAATGTGGGATAAAAGATAATCCAATGGCATTGTGCCACTTGTCCAAATGTGATTGGATGAGGAATGTGCAAGTTTTGGCCAATGTGCCAATAAATGCAATTAGGTGGCATTTCAAACTTGAGAAATGACATGTTGAAGAGGGAAAGGGAATGAAGTTAATGTCACTTGGCTCAAGGTCAAGGACATGTAAGAGGCATTGAATGCCTTGTTGGAAGGACCAAGTCTACTTGGCCTTTTTGAATTCAAGTGAAGGAATATTCCCTTTTGATGCTTTGTGAGGGAAAATAGAAGAATTAATAAATCAAAGTATTTGATTTATTGTGCAACTTGCATTCTCTAGAGAATTTTAGTGAGAAGGATTAATTTAATCATGGATTTGATTAATTTAATGAAGAATTAGGTGATGTGACAATTTTAGACTTAGATTTATGAATTAATTTAAGTCAAGAATTGAGAGGAAATGACTTATCAAATAAATGATTTGATTTATTTAATCAAGAAGGAACATGTTAGATTAAATCAAATAAGGTTTAATTTATTTAATTTAATAGAAGGACTTTAGAGATTTTAATTAAATAAAATGATTTATTTAATTAAACAGATATGCAAAGGTTTATTAAATTAATTGATTAATTTAATCATTGAAAGGAGAAGACTTAATCAAATAAATAATGATTTATCAAATTAAGGGATAGAATGTAATGAAATGTTGAGAATGTGATTTAGGAGGAAATGTTGTTAGTAAATCAGGATCAGGTGTGTCAAAATGAATTTGTACTTTTTCCATGTCTACATTTTGCCCCTCTTTGAAGCAATGCACTCGTTGCATTGATTCAAAGAATAAACTGTTGTGATCAAAGTTCAAAATTTTTTGATTTTTAGATGCCCCACTGCTGCCCTAGTGGAACGATATTGCTGGATATTGCTCCCTCGAGAGACCGGACGAAAATTTTGATTTTTTGGATGATCTCGCGAAAGAAAAAAAATAAAAAATGACAAGGTGCCCGACAGGCTAGAAATGCCCCAGAATACCAGAAAAATGCATTAAAATACTAGAGAGGACGCAAAATGACTCTCAATTGGATGAAAATGGGTTTGGGAGACCAAAACTCTAGTTGGAAGGTCAAATTAGGTCAAAAAACCCTAATTTTTAGGCTTAAATAGACCTCGAGGGGTCATTTTCAATTCATTTTGCAATCTTTTGAAAATTTCATATTTTAGCTTTGAGTCTCGGTTGAAATGGCGCAACGATAGCTTCCCAAGCATGTATCGGAGAGAGTTCGGACATATCAGCGGCCAGTCGGCGCAGGACCTGTGGTATGTACCTCTATCCAACTTTTAATTTTATCGGTTTACATGCATTAAATAGGGTTAAGGTCTTGCACAAAATGCGTGGTGCCATATGGCACCGCGAAAAGTGTTTTATCGCAACCGCGCGGTCTTGTATTGCATCGCATATGCGAAGTGCATCGTACGGGCCACTTTGCAATTTAGCATTTGGTTACTCAAAAGTCGTCGCATGTCCCTACTCCACCGCGCGACGTAGTTAGGAAATTAGGGTTTGTGCCAAATAGGACCGCATATGAAAAGTGCACCGTGCGGGTCACTTTGCGATTGTCAAAATGGTAAACTCCACTACAGTGGTGTAGTTTGGAACTTTCCAAACTATGCCACATTTGCCAGTTTAGGGCAAATTTAAACTTTGAAACTTTATTTTTTTCTGACGCGACAAGCTTCCTTGTGCAGGAGGAGCCTGGTGTACTTTATTCATGGGAGCATCGATGGCTGGTGCTTAGCAGACTAGGGGCTATGCCTGAGTTGGTTCAGGAGCACCTTGGTGCCATCGGTCTTTGGTATGTTGTGTACGTCCCTCCTGTTCGGGCTCACCTAGGCATGCTTACGGCTCTGGCGGAGCGATGGCATAGTGAGACCTCCTCCTTCCATCTTCCTACTGGCGAGGCCACTATTTCTCTTGAGGATGTATGGGGCATCCTCCGATTGCCTATCCATGGGACCCGAGTCATCTATGATTCGGATGCCGGCAGAGAGGCCTATTACGAGGTGATGCAAATGGATGTGATTGAGTTTTGTGATGGTCAAATCAACCTAGAGATATATTGCGACGACGTGCACACGTACAGGTTGATTATTGTTGCCATTATCTCAGGGCTTATAGTACCTGATCGGCGAGGCCGATACTTCAGTCCAGGATGGGGACTGGCATGGGATCAGATGGTTCACCAGAGGTAGTGCTTTGCTTGGGGACCGATATTGCTGGCGTCCCTCTATAGGGATCTTCATGAGTTTGCGTACTAGGATAGTAGGTCTATCAAGGTTGGAGGTACCTTACTACACGTCTGGGCATGGGAGAGCATTCCAGTACTTCGCTAGGATATCACACAAGTTCTCCTAGAGATAGATGATCCCCTTGTTTGGCGGTACGGTGGGGCATTGATGCACTTTTCTTTCACTGGCACAGGTGGT
Source organism: Sequoiadendron giganteum (assembly GCA_007115665.2). Lineage (NCBI taxonomy): Eukaryota > Viridiplantae > Streptophyta > Pinopsida > Cupressales > Cupressaceae > Sequoiadendron > Sequoiadendron giganteum. The sequence goes on along the minus strand of CM021102.1, from coordinate 47,616,776 downwards.
ATTCCGCATTGGCAGCGAGTTCTTGATGATATGAGAGAGTTCATCTGGAGACCGTGGATGGGTGTTGGTCTGTGGCGAGATGATGATCAATAGCTCTTCTTTGCTCGGTAGGACAGATTGATGTAGGGCTGAGAGCACACCATGATTGAGAGATATCTTCCGGAAAGGGTTGCTCGTTAGTTTGGGGAGGTACAGGACAGGCTCGATGACCAGTATGTGGCCATCTTTGCACGTACGACCAAAGAGATAGCATGGGGCCAATCCATTTCGGCAGCTGAGGTGGTGTCCTCTTTTAGGTAGTTAGTGGCTCAACCATAGCCATATGATCAGGGGCCAGCAGATGTGGGGGTCAGTCCAGCCTACAGGGCATGGTTCAGACGTCCACTCAGATTGACAGTTCCAGGGGTAGTTGTTCCACGGCGTAAACGCAGGGGTAGGGCAGCTGGCAGAGGGCGGGGCGGAGGATGAGGTGGGCCACCTCCTCATCAACACCTCCCAAGGATGAGGCACAATAGTCACCTGTCCGAGTAGGAGATCAGGATGGTTAGCCAAGGGTAGATCCTCAGCAACAGCCAGCAGGGTAGCCGACAGGGCAGCCAACATGACAGCCAGTAGGACAGCTAGCAGGATAGCCTGATCACAGAGATGCAGTGATCCAATAGCTATAGGGGTAGGTACAGGTTTTGACTATGGAGAGAGACCAGGCACGATCCGAGAGGGATCAGGAGATAGGCCGACAGTGACAGTTATAGAGTGGAGCGTCCTCCTATCGGGCCCGATCGATTGATATTCGAGATTACAGAGAGGCCATCAAAGAGGCCGAGTACTATCAGCACCATTACTGACAGGTAGTCCCGTCAGACCGCAGAGTGCCAGACTTTTCCTAGCAGAAAGGGAGGCGACCAGCAGAGGCACATGGTAAGAGACAGGACGAGGAGGGCAGCAGCCAGTAGGGCCCACCCCCCTTTTGATCACATGATAGTTTGCTTCATTTTTGATATACGGGCTGCAATATTTTGGCCTCATTGTATTATGTATCTGATGGACACCTGATCCGATTTTGTATCATAACAGTGATTTTTTGATGATATATATGAGATGATTCATCCTTTTATGATATGTATGGTGCACATGTTTGGTATGCAGATGTATGTTTATGCCAATGTATGATGCTATGAGATGTATGTAATGGATGTATTTCTTTTTGTATATTTTTCGTGCTTTATGGATGTAATGTATGATGGTGTAATGATATGCAAATGGAAATGGATGCACATGATGATGTATGCATAATGATGATGTATGATGTAATGTTGTGCTTAAGATCTTTCAGAATAACAACTTTATTTTATTCTTCGCATCTTAAGATAATGATATGATGCCTTGTGATTTTGATGCTAATGATTATGTGGATGCAGGGTGTATGCATGGGTGATGCTTTTGATTACTATTATGATACCATGTTAGTGTGGAAAGAAGATAGAAGGAATGCAGAATTAATGAATTAGTTAGGATGGAGATGGTGATTTGCATTGCTAGGAATTGAGATTTTCAAAGGGTCAATTGCGTTATGTTTGATAACACACATAGGTATGATGCATCGAGGTATATAAAGGACCACGATGGCATTTGTACCTAATGTGATGTACCTTGACTTGACAATCAGATAGGAGTATTCTCGTTCATACTTATCATACATACATCATTCAGGATGCAGTTCAAACATTCTAAACATCTCGGACCAAAACACAAAAAAGAAAGCTTTCCTATGTGGTCAACAAGATACCTAAAATATCCTCCCTACAAACAAAACAAAACATGCACAGCCAAGTTATTTCACAAGTGTATCTCACAAGCACAACAGATATAAATATAATGATCGTTGCCCCATTTCTCTCTCTAAACCTATTTTTTTTAGGCATCATCGAGAGGTCCTTGAAATGAGTGCAAAATAAGATAAGTCAAAAAGACCAAGATAAAGTAAACAAACAAGCTAATTTTCTTCATACCGCTAGCCAAGACTAACTAATATGAGGGGTACATGATGCTTATGTCCATCACAGGAAAGCTTCATCCTAGGACATGTTGTGATCAGGGTTTTGGTGGGATTGATTTGGTGACAAGCCATTGATACTCCGACTTGATCAACTTGCTTGCTTACTGAGTTAGTCTATGAGATTTCTGATGATTAAGTGCTCACTTTAGAATCTGCTAAACTTGCTTCTGATCGACTCACCGAAGGGTGAAGGTGACGATTGATTTATTATGAGTAATGAAAATCATGGGTGCAAGTGAGATGAGACGAGTGCGCCATTTTTGTTTTTTCAGATATTTGGATGTTTCTGTTGTTTTGAAAAGTGTTTTGAGGTTGTTTTCAATATTTTCACATTTTTGAATGTTTTTGGTATTTTCAAGATTTATGACAAACAGACTAACTTAAAGACCTGTCCTAGGGGTCTCGGGAGCTGATCCATAGATTAGCTTTGCCTACGTTATACACGTAGAGACCACGTAGTTCGACTGACGATAGACTAACTTGATGATAAGATGGACAAACGGGTTGCCATTTTATTATTTAAAGGATTGACTTAAGATGCAAACTTAGAAGGGCAAAGGTATTGCCAATGTGATGAATGCCTAAGGGCTGACCCTAACTATCTTGAGGGCTGATCAAAGATCAACCTTGCCTATGTTCAAGCTCAGAGATGATGTAGTTCGACAAGGTGAAAAATTGACAAGACTCAATGATGAAATTTTTGAAGATTTTTCGATATTTCAACATGTTTTTGGATTTTCAGATTGATTTTGAAGAGGATGATAAGAATATACATGAATCTGATCTGATGTAGGTAGGAACATGCCCCCAGTGTGATGTGATAGACTACTTCGATAAAGGCAGGATGAACTGACCTTAGGAGTACGCCAAGTAGCACCATGGCAGAAAATATGGACACCAACTCAGGCTATGGTATGGATGCGAGTGGATGGGTGGATGAATGATTCATTGCGGTGTGATGGAATGAGTGAGTCATGTAGATCCTGGTAGATGGGGAGTGCTTTATTTACACTTGGTGCCTGTTTGCCAGGTTTTCACCAAGTTACTTGCCCAAAGCACCACCGAAGTGGTTTTCACTAGATGACGAATTTTTCTTTTTACTATTGTAAATCCTTTTTTTGATTTTTTTGGATTTTTTGTATTTTTTGATTTTTTTGGTGTCACCAAGATGCGTGTTTGCCAGGTTTTCATCAAGGTAACCATTTTTTCAGGACTTTTTCTATTTGTTTTTGTATTTTCTGGTTTTATACCTTGCAAGAGTTAGGCATAAAACTTTTTGAGGTGAGAGCTATTCAAGGGATCCTGCAGGGGCTTGCCTTCTAGTGTCGACAACTGATATGCCCCCGATTTGTAATTCGCAGTGATGATGAAGGGTACCAGCCAGTTGGGTTCAAACTTTCCTTTTGTATCTAGGTTTGGCACATTCTTTTGGTTTTCTTTCAACACAAGGTCACCAACTTGGAAAGTGCATTGCCTGATCTTCTTGTTGTAGCTACATTTCAGGTGGTTCTGGTAAACCTGTAGATGATTCAAAGCATCCATGCATCGTTCATCTTGTAATTCCAGCTCATTCAGTCTTGTAACTCTGTATTCCTCATCTATGATGAAGTTTTGTAGTGATATCCTCAGTGACGAGAGTTTGATTTCAATAGGGAGGATGGCTTCTGATCCGTAGACCAGGGAGAATGGGGTGGCGCCTGCTGGCATGTGGATGTTGGTGCGGTAGGCCCATAAGGTGGGATTTAGCTGTAGATGCTAGTCACGACCAGAGTCATTCACTATTTTCTTGAGGATTTTCAGAATGGTTTTATTTGTAGCTTCTGCTTTGCCATTGCCTTGTGGGTAGTATGGGGTGGAAAAACGGTGCTGGATTTTGGATTTTTCACATAAATCACGGACATCGTAAATTTTGAAGGGTGTCCCATTATCAGAGATAAAGGATTGAGGAACACCGTATCGGCAAATGAGGTAGTTCAGGATGAACTTGGATATTTGTTTTCCTATGATGTAGGTCATGGGAATTGCTTTGACCCACTTTGTGAAATATTCAGTGGTAGTGATTATGAACTTGTGGCCATTGGATGAGGTGGGCGAGATTTTTCCAATGAGATTGAGCCCCCACTGTGAAAAGGGCCAAGGTGTAACAATGGGGTGTAGTTCCTGAGTTGGTGCATGATTAAGCTCTCCATGTTGTTGGCATTGCAAGCATCTTTTGACAAAGTTGTGTGCCTCTCTCTCCATTGTCGGCCAGTAGTACCTAGTTCTCAGCAACTTCTTAGCCAAGGTCATACCACTTGAGTGTGAACCACACATGCCATTGTGTACCTCAGTCAGAGCAATCAAGGCTTCCTCAAGTTTTAAATAATGTAGCAAGGTTCCATCGATACTTCTACGGAAGAGAGTCTCTCCTAGGATGACGAATCATGAAGACCTTTTGACAAAGGTTCGCTTTAGGTTTGGGGTGATGTCAGTAGGGAGGATTCCTAACCTTAGGTAGGTGTATATGTCATGATATCAAAGATCACCAGGACCAATGAGTTCACACGCGTATTCTGACTCTGGTACCTCGAATGTGGGTACAAGAAGCTGTTCTACGAGGAATTCATGTTTGGAGACGTTGCGAGGAATATCCAACAAGGATCCAATTGTTGCCATTGCATCAACTGCTCTATTGTTTGTCCTTGGTATCTGCTCAAAAGTGATTTCGATGAATGATTCTTTGAGGCTCTCTACCACCTTTTTGTATGGTGTGAGCTTATCATTCTTCATTTGGTATTCACCATTGACTTGGTTGATGATAAGTTGTGAATCCTCGTAGACCTTTAATGCCATGATTCGCCACTGTGCTACAATCTTGAGACCTATGGTTAAAGCCTTGTATTCCACAATATTGTTGGTATAGGGGAATGCTAGTTTATATGATCTGGGTATACAGTCCCTTGTGGGGTGATGAAGAACACACCAGCTCTTGATCCATGCTGCGTGTGGGAGCCATCGAAGTACAATTTCCAGTGGTCGGCTGCACCAAGGTTGAAAAGGGACTCATCTGGGAATTTTGATATGAGTGGTTTGTCTGTGTAAAGGGGAGCCTCTACTAGCTGGTCCACAATGGCTTGTCCCTTTATGGCTTTTCTTTCTACATACTCGATATCATGTTCAGAAAATTTCATTACCCACTTAGCCATTATTCCTGTAAGCATTGCCTTTGACAATAGATACTTTAGAGGGTCTATCTTGGCAATCAGCTTAATTTGGTGAGCTAGCATGTAGTGTCTGAATTTCTGAGCTGCAAATACCAATGCTAGGCAAGCCTTTTCTATTGAAGTGTAATTGAGCTCGTGCCCCACCATTGTTCTGCGGATATAGTAGATGGCCCGCTCAGTTCCCTTTTCATCATGTTGAGCTAAAAGGGCGCCAAGGACTGCTATTGTTGCTGATATGTATAGGATTAATGGCTTCCCGACAATTGGTGGCATCAACACAGGTGGTGTAAGTAGATATTCTTTTATTTTACTGAATTATTACTCGCACTTGTTGTCCCATCTAAATGCTACTCCCTTGTGGAGCAGGTGTGAATAGGCAATCTGCTTGTTTTCCAGTTGTGCTATGAATCTCCGGATGGACTGGAGTCTACCTTGTAATCCTCTGAGTTGCTTTAATGTCCTTGGTGCCCCCATGTCAATAATTTATTTTACCTTTGCAGGGTCCACCTCTATTCCTCTCATTGAAACTATGTATCCCAACAACTTTCCCAATTGTACCCCAAAGACACACTTCTTCGGGTTGAGTCTAACCTTGTATTGTTCTAGTCTATCAAAGATTGCACTTAGAGTTGCTATGTAATCTTGTCTCTTCTTTGATTTAGCCAATATGTCATCCACATAATCTTCGACTGCTTTATGGATCATGTCATGGAAGATCAATGTCATGGCTCTTTGGTATGTAGCTCTTGCATTTTTCAACCCAAATGGCATCACATTCCAGCAGTAGGTGCCCCAAGGACATGTGAAGGCTGATTTATGCTGGTCCTTCTTTGCTATTGTTATCTGATTATACCCCGAGAAACCATCCATTAGGGATAGCATCTCATGTCTGGCCATCATGTCCACTACCATGTCAATGTTGGGTAGTGGAAAATCATCCTTAGGACATGCTTTGTTTAGGTCTCTGAAATCTATACAGATGTAGATGCCCCCTTTTGGTTTTGAGACAGGTACAAGATTTGATACCCATTCTGGATAGTCGATCGGGCATATGAAGCCAACATCCAGAAGTTTCTATAGCTCAATTTTGATGAGTAAGGCTATTTGTGGGTGCATCTTTCTTAGCTTTTGTCTGATTGGTTTTTCTTTGGGGTAAACAGCCAGATGATGAACCATTACCTCAGGATCCAGACCTAGCATGTTAGCATAGGTCCATGCAAAATTTACTTTTCTTTCTTTTAGGAATGCTGCCAACAATTCCTGTTCTTCTACTCGAAGAGACTCTACGTAGAAGGTGATTTGTGGTTCTAATTTCGTTCCTAAGTTGACTAGGTTGCACTGTTCTGCCAATACTGCTGATTTCTCCTTATGTAGAGCAGTAGGGGGAGATTGAATCCTTCATCCTCTGGTGCCTCAGAGAGGTTTTCACCATTGGATGCATTCTTTATTTTTACTATTCTATGGTTAGAGAGTGCCACAGTGTAGTTTTCAATCAATAACTCCAAGCTTATTCTCGATATTTTTCTATTGCAACTGAAGGACTCAACCGTCTCCCCATAGTATGCTTGTGTGTCTAGTGTGATGTTGAATCCTACCTTGTGATCCCCACATGGGATTGTATCCCTTAGTCCCATGAATTCTGAGAGTGCCTCATCGTTTTCGAATGAATCAAGAATCGATGGTCCCCGTTGGTCGTGATCGATGAGTTGGGGGTGTACTAAGGTGATTTGGTGGGTTGGTTTGTTTGACTCCGTAGTGGAGGCGCTTATCATTAATAAGGTGGAATCTTCGAAAATCCTAGGGAGACCTGCTATGGTATCATCATCATCACTACTGGGACAAATATCAATGATGTCAAAGGTGTAATTATTGAGTGGGATACCCAAGCAAACAGGTAGTCTAGGAGTGGTTGTTGTTACCTAAGGAGAGGAATTGATTGCTCTTCGGGGAGTACCTCTGCCACGTATAGTTATACTTTGAGGAGTATACCCTAGGCCAAGGTTTCACATTCTTCTTTCTATGATGATGGGCTCCAACCGTCCATCACTGTTCCTTCCCAAGCTCTCATTCCTGTTATAGCCCATACCAAACATCAATTGTAACCCTCTATTAGTTTCCTCCATGGGTAGGTTGGGAGTGGGTCTTTCATCTTGGTATAGCATGTTTGAGATGTCCTCCTCATCTATATTCTCCTGATTGAGATCCCCCTAGCCGTGGAATCCAGAGGGTTCTGCTCTAATAGTGCGGACAGGTGTTTGAACTGGTTGGGGTTGTCCATGTGACCTAGGAGATTGTGGTAATTCTCCTACAAAAAATGCATTTCTCTTCATTCTATAGTCACCGCATCCATTGTCTTTGATCATGCCTTTGATTTTGGATACGTTAGGGATGGCAGGTGTCTCTGTCATAGAAGTGGAGGTGAGATTGGATGGATCTATGTATGAAGTAGACGGTCCTTCATCATTTTTGGGCACTTGGGGAATTTTATAAAACTTGGCTTCCAAGTTTTTGCATTAGGCAAAAGGTTCAGGATCCCTATATATAGTGACCTCCTCATTCTGATGTGAGAATTTAATGCACTGGTGATAGGTCGAGGCCATTTCCTTCATTCCATGGATCCATGGGCATCCCAAGAGGATGTTGTACGGCTGGTCGAGGTTGAGGACTTGACAGGTGGTTTCCATGGTTGCCGGCCCCACTTGAATGCGGATTTTGATAGTACCCTGAGATACTCTTTCTTGGTCGTCATATGCCCTTATTGTGATGCTTTTGTTCTTATTGATGGAATCCTTGGCGAACCCCAATTTCTTTATGAGTTTGGAAGAACAAATATTAAGGCTTGCACCTCCATCTACCAGGACTCATTTGACTTTATTTTTGTGGATTAGGACTTGGAGGTGGAGTGCACGATTATGAGATGGCTGTGGAGGGAAATCTCGATCCGAAAATGTAATGAGATTTGGGGTAATGATGTTACCCACCATAGCCTGGAATTGCTCTATGTCGAGGGTGGCGATGATGGTAGATGCAGCTAGTGCTTCATCAAGGATCTTCCTATGGGCGGTGAAGATTTTTAATAGCTCCATGATGGAGATTTGGGCAGGTGTTCTTTTCAGTTGGTCAATGAAATTGTAATCATAGGGGATGGCCTTTGTATTGGAAATGGGGCTCTTAGCACGTGCCCCAGCAATGGTAACTTTTTCACCTTGTGTGGTGTCTCCACAGTCATTGTTGGCTCCCTTCATATTTATTACGGTGACCATTTCGTTGACGCATCCAACTATCTCCTCATATACTAGACTAGCGCTAGCATACTTTTGCTTGCCCTTATTATTCCCTTGATTATTTCCTTGATTGTTCCCTTGGTTATGGTTCGGCATCGGATTCGTGTATATCTTTAGGTCTTGGTTTCTGATCGGCTGCTCGATGTTGATGACCTTATCATCAATGAGGTCTTGGATGATGTTTTTGAGTCTCATGCAATTTGCAGTGGTGTGTCCTTTGACTTTGTGAAAGTCACAAAGGAGGTTCTCATTATACCACGAAGGCTTGGTCATGGGTTCCGTGTACTTCTCAGAGTTAGAGACTTTGATTAGATTCTCCTTGACCAGCTTCTTCATTATGGAATCGATTGATTCACCCAGAGCTGTGAATTTCCACTTGGGGGGAAACTTGTTATGGGGAGGCGATCCTCCTTGATTTCCCACATTATTGATTTGATTGGTGGAAGATGGTTGTGGCTGTGCTACTACCGCATTAGTCTGCACATTGTTGTGATTATGATTTTATGGTTGATGATAGTTTTGAGTATTCTGCTTAGGGGCACTGATGACCACCTTAGCATCGACCACACCATTATTCATGATATTTTTGTTCCTCGACCATGTTTGAGGTTTATCATTGTAGTTGTTAGACGGGCAGTTATCCTACGGTGGAGTGAATGTTGGTGCACCTCCTCACACGATAAGGGCTCTTTCGGTGTTGAGCGCCTTTGGGATTAGTTGATCATACAATGTGATGCACTGGATTTTTAGGTAGAATGCCAAGTTTTCATCTAGATTGGCTATGATAGTGCAAACTTGTTGTTCCTCTGGCATGGTCCACTTGCTCTGATTGGCCTTGGATTGCCATCTTTGCAAGAATGATGCGAATAACTCTCCTTTTCGTTGTTTGAGTGCAGATAGTTCTTCTAGACTGACATCCACACCCATGTTGAAAGCGTAATTTTTAAGGAAAGCCTCCACTATTTCTTCGAATGTTTTAATGCCCGTGAGTAGGTGAGAAAACCATTCCATAGCTGGACTAGTCACGCTTCAGGGGAAGAGTCGCATTAGATACGTGTCATCATATGTGACCTCCATGTAGTGCACCTGAAATTCCCTGACGTGGTTTTCAGGGTTGCCCGTTCCATTGTATTTGTCAAATTTGGAGATCTCGAATCCCTTTGGGAGCGGTACCATGGTAAGACTTCTATTGAATGGATAAGGGCACAAATTGCCTGGTGTCCTTGTGGTTTTTCTTGCTTGTAAGTCCAACACTTGCTGCGAAAGCAGTTTGATTCGTGTTGCGACATCCTTGCTCGGATCGAGAGGTGGGATGAATGAATTGTGAGGTGTTCGAGGTGTTTGATGGGTGGGGATAGTACTAGTAGGCATTTGTTGCAAGCTTGGTTGTGCGTTCAAAGCTTGACGGTACACCTGCTTTTGCGTCAACAAAGCTTGTTGTTAATCTTGTTGTTGTTGTTCCAACAACGCTTATTGTTGGTCCATCTGTTGTTGTTCCCATGAAGCCTGTTGTTGATCGATTTGCTGTTGAGCTACTTAAGCTTGTTGTTGGTCAAGCTATTGTTGCGCCAACAATGCTTGTTGTTGGTTGAGCTGCTATTGTGCCAACAAAGCTTTTTGTTTAGCTTGTTGTTGTGCCTAAAAATCTTGTAGGGCTTGTTGGTAGGCTTGCAGATGGATCGCTTGCAATTAAGCTTGATATTGTGCTTGTGCTTGTTCTTTGGATTGTGCCTGGGCTTGAGCTTGAGCTTGTGCTTGTGCTTGTGCTTGCACTTGAGCTTCAGCTTGAGCTTGCGCTTGTGCTTGTGCCTGGGCTTGAGCTTGGGCTTGAGCTTGCGCTTGCTACTTTTGCTGGAGTACTCTCTATTGGTTGGCCTTTTGAAGGGTTTGGATTAGTATGGTGAATGAGTTTTCCGTGTTGGATTTTGGTGGTATTGGTGGTGGAACGGGAATTATGCCAACCATTATGACAAGTGGGGGGATTGTGGTAGTGATTGGGATTTGGTTTTTTGGTGGGGTGGTGGAGATGATTGGTCCTTGAGATGGCATGTTTTGGGATATTTGAGGACCAATTGCGATGGTAGCTTGTATGGTTGCCACTTGTTGTTGTGATGATGTGGGCAAGAAGAGGGAATTGGGCGTGATGTTAGGTTCAATGAAAACATCGATGCTGATAGGAGGGAAACCCAATCCAAGAGGTGATGTGGTTGTAGATGGAAATGGGGGTAGTGGTGGTAGGCTATCCCTGAAAGAAAAAGGATTAGCGACTTCAATTGCTCTAAATAAATCACCTTCTTCTTGTGGTAAAGAAGTGGGTATGTTTAATGGATAAGTTGGCGAGGCATGAAATGAAGATGAACCAGCAGGATTATGAAATGCGAGTGGAATGTATGGGTGCAATGGATTTTCCAGAACAGACGTAACTGGCGTGGTGGTGATGACTACTTCTTTGTTAGCCACAAGGCGGTGCTTTTGCAATTCTTGGAACATGGCACTCCCCTTGTCCACATTCAATGAGGTTGGTGTGATGACCGATGTGGTGCAAGGTACTTCTTGATAAATATTTGATATTGGGGATGCATTAGAAATAGGCACATCTGTACTAGTGCTCGCGTCGAGGTTGGGAGGGGGCGGGACCCCTCCTCTCGCTATTGCATTTAGGTATTTGAACATAGCACTGACAATTTTGTGGTTCTCTAGATTTTGAACCATCTCCATGATTTCAGATTGTGTCATCCCCATGTCTTCGTTTATGATGTCCTCTTGATGACTCTCCTCTTGAGGATTTTGTGATGATGAGGGAGATTTTCTTGGGGGATTGCTTGATCTTGCTAGGTTCACTTCGGTGTTTAAATGACTCATACCCATAGAAGTTGATATTTCTCTGATATTCTCCATGTCCTTCTTGTATTGAGATCTTGTTTGGACCATAAAAAGAAATAGTGATTTGTTCGATCCTAACCCTTTAGGTCCAAAAGAGAAGAACTAGGGAAGCTAAGAGATCAAAGATGATGGTAATGGTGATGAAATAAATGGATGATGTGAGTGAATGAAACCTTTGGAGAACCTTTGAATGGTTATGCTAAACTTGTAAGGGCTTTTGAATTGATTGATCGTGATAATTTCACTAGATGCGTTAAGTCAAACAAGATTATTGTGAAGTTGTATTCCTTAGGAAGTTGCGTTATCCTAGGGGGAACTTGCACAAATGGATGAATTGGCTAAGTGTGTTAAGCCAATGTTATCGTGAACTAGTAGGCCTTTAGGAAGTTGTGTTATCCTAAAGGTAAATTCGTCCAAGAGATGGTGACTATTTTGGCTAGGTGTGTTAAGCCAAGATAGGGTGGTTTTGTTTTAGCCCTCTAAATTTAGCATGATGATTTTTTCTAGAGTTCACAAAAGGTTTTGATGATGAAATGAGATTTGGTTAATGGAGGAATGAATGAGAATGACAACTTTGATCTTGAACCTTATCCTAGACACGACTCTCTCTATAAAACCTTGGTATTGAAGAACATGCTAGACTTCCTATGGGAGAAAAGAAAACCTTTCGAAAACTTCAGGATTTTGTTGACGATAAAATGCATACAATGTGGGATTATTCCTTGAAGCTTTTCTGTTAAAGTTCTGTGCAAGTCTTTCTCTGAATTCAAAAAATCTCTCAAGGCACTACTCACGAGCTTTTAGACTAAGCTTCTTGAACTTTGGCTTTGGGATTTTAATCTTGAGGGAAATCATTTGAAACAACACACATGAAGTTGAAATTGTCTTTTATCTTGGTTTAATGAGCTTCTTTTTATCAAAGACACTTGCTTGCTTAAGTTTCAAACTATATGTCTAGTGTCCCATTCTCTTTTTCATCCCAGAAGGTCCATTGTGTGGAAATCGAGGAAAATAGGGAAAAAGCTCCTTATGTTTAACCTTATTGAAGACAAATGACGGTAGAATTTGTGCACTTAGAAACCTCTAGGAATATGATCCCTAGGGAAAGCAAGAGTGTCCAAATTCGTCAAGAAGTATTTGTTTCTTACAAGGGGTTTCAAATTTCATTTTTTTGTGAATCTTTGTTTTCAAATGTTTTCAAGACCAAGCAATGTATTCCTTCCAAGCACTTTTACACTCTTAGGATGATGAGGCAATATCTTGTTGGGTTCCCACTTGGATAAATCCAGCTACGCATATCTTGTGCGAATGGTTAAATGCTTGACCACAATGGCTCCCCTCCACGACACTCACTTATTCGGGTCAACCAAGCATTAGTACCCATGAATCTCCCATGGCATACTTTCCATTTCCACAACAAGACCGCATGTATAATGTGGGGCGGCTTCAAAGGACATGACCTTTTGCACCAACAAGATAGATAAGGTTTTGGCCTTTTTCTAAACAAGGGGTTCTAATTCGGGCATTCCGTTCGTGGGGGATTATCCAACATCGACGAGAGTCCATTGCTGTCCATTTCGTCGGAATAATCCTCGTGATATTGGCCTTTGTTCCAATACCCACACTTATATCCCGAGTGGAAGTCGCTTGAATTTAGCATGTTCCTGGTTGGGTCATTCCCTTGGGTGATTAATTTTTCCCACAAGGCAGGCCCTCTAAGTTAAACAAAAGCAAGCTAACATATCCCGTCATTTACACAAACTTTGTTGAAAAACAAAGGGGAAAACCTCCGCAATATGTCGTGCTCACACTCGCAAGTTTCGTTCAATTTTAAAATGCCCATATTGAAATGCTTTTGATTCTCAAGATCGCTGTGAAGCACGAGAGAAGCGCATATGCATTTTAAGTGATGTTAACTTGTGAAAAAGATTGCAAAACATAGAAAACACTTGTTCAGTTTAAACCTCAAAGAAATGATGAATTCTTTTTAAGCACCAAATGGAAATGTGAATTTGTCTTGTTCAATTGTTACCTTTTAAACAAAATCTAGTGTGTTTGCCTAAAGTTCTTTTTAGCCCCTTGGCAACTTTTTGAAAAGAAATTTGATTTTGTTAATTTTAGGACCCAAAGTAAAACTAATGTCCTAAAATCAAAGAACTTATCAAATCCTTTATAGAGTGTTAACAAACACTTTAGTGTTTAAAAACACTTTGTAGAAAACTAAACATAGTGCCATATAAAAAGAAAATAAGTTTGTTTGTTCTTTTCAAACCCAAAGTAAAATTAGTTTTGCTAAGGTCAAAGATATTTAACAAACTTTCCTAAGGAGTGTTAAAGAACACTTTTAGTGTTTAGGAACACTTTGGTTTTGTGAACATGGTATCATGATGGATTTCTTTCTTTGCTTTTCCTCTTCTCCAACCCGCAAAATGACAGAAAAAAAAGAGCAAAAAATACAGCAAACCAAGTTAATGTTAAAATTTTAAAAATTTATTCAAATTTTAAAAACAGACTGCTTCCTGTGGCGGAGTTTAGCAGGTGCGGTGCTGTTTAGAGAAACAGGCGGTGCTATACAGCGCCACACGGTCGACTGTATGCGGTGCTCTACAGAAATAGGGACCGCGAGTGTGGTGGAGTTTGACACGCGGTGGAGTTTGGATGCGGCGAAAGTTGGGTAAATTTCAAATTTTAAACACGGGAAGTAGTTGCGGTGCTATATGGTGCCGCGGGTTTCTAAGGGTGTGGTGCAATACAGCGCCACATACGAGCCCATGGTGTAATAGAGGACCACGTGCCTATTCCGTGGTGCAGTTTCCTATATGTGAGCAAAAAATGTGAGAAAACCGTGGAATGCCAAAGAAAAAACATGATAAACATGAGATTCCCCTCCCTCTAGTGCCAAAATGTGAGCTCGTAAACCTGCAAATGCGCAAAGACGACAAAAATTGTTAGTGTTAGATCAAAATGCAAGCAAATATGAGGGATTCCCCATGAAATCCATTTGTTAATAAACTTAAAATAGGAACAAGGGAAGAACAACTAAAATAAATGAAAACAAGTCCTAATTAAGTGAACAAATTGATGATCCCATGGGGGAATTGGTGCCAATGGAGTGTTGCAATTGGCCCTTTCCCAATTCCTAAGTAGCAATGATATGATTGATGAAGAAATGGTCAAATCTCCAAAGAGATTTGAGCATAACCTTGATGCAAATGTGAAAATATGGTGGATGCTTGGATGAAATGAGAAAAATTAGTTCTCAATTGGAGAGAGTAACTTTGCATGTGAATTGTGGATGAAGGTTGAGAGGAGAGGTTTCCAATTTATAGATTCAAATCTTGGAAGAGATAGTGGAAATAAGCAATATGGGACAAAAGATAATCCAATGGCATTGTGCCATTTGTCCAAATGTGATTGGATGAGGAATGTGCAAGTTTTGGCCAATGTGCCAATAAATGCAATTAGGTGGCATTTCAAACTTGAGAAATGACATGTTGAAGAGGGAAAGGGAATGAAGTTAATGTCACTTGGCTCAAAGTCAAGGACATGTAAAAGGCATTGAATGCCTTGTTGGAAAGACCAAGTCCACTTGGCCTTTTTGAATTCAAGTGAGGGAATATTCCCTTTTGATGCTTTGTGAGGGAAAATAGAAGAATTAATAAATCAAAGTATTTGATTTATTGTGCAACTTGCATTCTCTAGAGAATTTTAGTGAGAAGGATTAAGTTAATCATGGATTTGATTAATTTAATGAAGAATTAGGTGATGTGACAATTTTAGACTTAGATTTATGAATTAATTTAAGTCAAGAATTGAGAGGAAATGACTTATCAAATAAATGATTTGATTTATTTAATCAAGAAGGAACATGTTAGATTAAATCAAATAAGGTTTAATTTATTTAATTTAAGAGGAGGACTTTAGAGATTTTAATTAAATAAAATGATTTATTTAATTAAATAGATATGCAAAGGTTTATTAAATTAATTGATTAATTTAATCATTGAAAGGAGAAGACTTAATCAAATAAATAATGATTTATCAAATTAAGGGATAGAATGTAATGAAATGTTGAGAATGTGATTTAGGAGGAAATGTTGTTAGTAAATCGGGATCAGGTGTGTCAAAATGAATTTGTACATTTTCCATGTCTACAGATATCAATTTTATTCTCTAAAAGGTTATTTTTCAAAGATAATTGCGTTTGAGGGTTATTAAGCCCTCTAATGTTCCAAGAAAGAATCTTCATTTATAGTTATTTTTAGAGGACCTCTCCAACTATCTTTTCCTACCAATGGAAGTTTACTATATTGGTTCTCTTTATCTTATTTATCATTAGGAAGGATTTCCAACCTTCATCTCCATGCAAACATCTATTTTTTTATTTTAACCTTTCTTTTTGGGGGTTGACCATCCATCTAAGTCAAAGGAACATTGACTAGAAACTGGTTTATTTGGATTTTCACTCAAGGATTTAGGTAAATTAACCTTAATTTCTAATGTACCCATCAAAGCTTCAAAAAATGGAGTGGAATTTGCGAAGGAGATCTGGCCGCTATGGTATTCACTTGAGATTTCCCAATCTTCTTTCTCTTCAATTAAAGGGGGTGTGGGGGACTCCATCCTTAGGGTCTCTAATAGTGCTTCCTCTTGATGTTTGTCTTCTAACAAAATGCTTTCCTTCGTCATAGGAGATTAAGTGTGAATGATATTTATCTTAGGAATGCTATTTTTTTCTTCATTATCCACAATTTTAGTAGGGGGAGTGAGGATATTTAGCACGTCCTCCTTAAAGGATATCCCTCTAAAGTATCTCTAGGAGTAACCAAAGGCTCTTTAAGCTTTTAGTTATGGTTCAAGGGGGCTTTACAATTATTAATTAAGTTTCTATAATTTGATAATTTTTGACATAATATGATAGCATTTTCATTGAAAATTAGTTGTGACCACTTCCCAACTTGGAATCTAGAATGATTAAGTTTGGTAGTCTTATAGATATCAATATTCATATAGAAATAAACAAAAACTAACCTATAATTACTTATTGTTATATTTTCTACCATAATAAAGTGTCCAATAGAGTTTCCAATCCATTGAAACAAATTTTCATCCCAAAAATCAAGAGGGAGACTAGGTAGCCTGACCTAGATAGGAGTTATTTTGTTCAAATCTACAATAGGGTCAAACCATGGATTCTATATGCATGAAGATAAGTTATCTATGTCATATATCCAAAGGATCATAGTAAGGATGAATAGAAGGCCATCCTTGGACATGAACTTGAAGAGGAAAAGATCCCTCACCATAACACTCACTTCTAAAGTAATTTTCAAATGCCATTTAGTAGTAATCCTATAAGGAAGCTTAGGTAGAAAAACAAATTTCTACACTAATCTTGAGAGGAGGATAATACAAAAATTTATAAATATTTAATAGTTACAAAAACTTAAACATAAATATCATGCATACCACAACAAAATGATTTACGTAACCCTTTCAGGAGATAAACCCCACACTCCAAAAGCTACCCAATATATTATTCGGAAATCACAAAGATTATAGTATACTTGCAGAGAAATCTTCTCATAGGAGTATCACCAACTAGAGATCTAGAGGCAACACAACCACTATCAGACTCTTAGAATACATCATAATACACAACCGTAATACAATGCACCCTCACAAATTTGGTTACCTTATTTAATTGAAAGGTTGAGACACATTTTCTTGATTCCAATGTTAAAGCATGTAAATAGTGGGGTGAAAGGATAATAATTTACCCACCAAGGAATACTCCATTAAGGAGGTGATTTTTTTTTATCATGGGGTCATGAAGCTTTATTTTTGTTCCATTTTTTGACTCAGATTAATCGAGTAAAGAATTATCACACACGTCATCACCTCAACTACCCCCTACAAGAACACATTTTCAAGCCTTGGGAACTAGAACAACAAAATTCATAGGTTCAAAGTTGTCTAGCAAAGTTTCAGTGAAGAGAGATCCCCCAAAACTTGATATACCATCTAAGGAATGCACCATTTGTGCAACTAATAAAAAATGGAGGGAGGGGAGGGGGTTGTCACATGGTTGAAGCAATTAAACAATAAAATGATCAAATTCAAAGACATATTTCAATGAAATTTAGTAAACATTGCCAAAATGATTCAATTAACATGAAAGAAATATAAATTCTAAACAATTGAATACAGTAGCAAGAAAACCTCCAATCCCATTGTGGATTGAGTGCAAATTTGGTGTGATATGGATGTGGATTGGTCAAATTTTCCTAATCCATGTTGTTGCAAAAGCTTGGTTGATGAATGAGGATGATTCACAAAAGAGGGGTTCTCAAATTGCTCAAAGGTGAGTAGTCAATTCAAGAGAGTAAGTTTGCATAAGGGTTGTGAATCCTTTTTATGTAAAGATGCTTGGATTTTATAGATTTTTGAAATATTTATCAATGGTGAGGATTCAAAATTGTAATCAAGGGATGAAATTGAACTAATGATATGAGTGTGGGTCAATGGATGGATCAAGGGTAAATAATCCATGAAGGTGTGGATCAAAAATTTAATCAAGGGTCCATAATCCATGAGAATTCAACAAATCCCTTAAATTTAGGAATTATGTTGGAGTTATTATTCATGTGGAGGGAAGAATTTGAATTTTAAAAGGGAATATTTCCTGATAATATTCTTTATGCAAGTTGGAGGATTGGAGGAAAATTAATTAAACAATTTGGTAAAATCATTTAATTGTGCAAGTTGGAAGAAGCAAGAGTTTTAATTAAATAAATGAGTATTATTTAATCAATGAGGGAAAATGGAATTTAATTAAATAATTTGACATTATTTAATCAAAAGAGGAGGAATTAGCATGAAGGTGATGAATTAATCAAATAAAATTAATTATTTGATTAATAGGAGAAAAAGGTGAATTTAACTAAATAATTTGATATTATTTAATTAAATAGACGAAACGGGTGAATAATGAGAGAAATGGTGTTAGTAAGTGAAATCAATGTGTGATATACTCAAGACATTTTCAGGTGTCTATAAGGGTTAGTGAGACCCCCATGACTATTGGGAACCATGTGCAAAGAAGGTTAAAAATTGCAAAGCGAGAAAAATTACACACCGAAAACTAATGTGACTTTAGTGTTACTGCAAGTCAATTATTTAGTTTAATTGTGTCCATAAGACATATTGAATCTAGTCCACTCACAATAAAATACATCATAAAAATTAATCCCATCAAAAATCTTAGACAACTCCATAGTTAACAAGAAAAAATCCAAGCAATCAAAAGATTCATCTCACAACATGCAAATAAATATCAACTATTCACATATCTACTCAAGGACATGGTCTTTCACTAGAATAAGGAATGACATCAAGCTTTTGTGAAGCTTAAATAATATATCTTAAATCATCTAGTGCTACTTCCACTTATTCCTAGAAACCCATTGTTAATTTGCATTTAAGTGGTATAATTTTGTATGGGAGCCCTGTTGGCTCAACATGATGAGTAAGGAATAGAAATGAAGGGAAAAGAATGCAGATCTACTGACCCAACAGTGTGGAATACATTCCCTTAACACCTTTACTTTAGGGGAGAGAAGCAAAAATGAAAAACTAACAGTTTCAAAAACTTATAGAGATGCATACAACCATGGCAATGAGAAACCAGAAAGATAAGCAAACAAAGATGACACAGTATTTACGTGGGAAAACCCTTTCAGGTAAAAAACCCACCACACAAAGTCAAATCTATTGTATTACAGTAATGAATCAATTACATACAATAACTAGACTTCTTTGTTCAGCTCACAATCACCCAGAGAGTTTCAGATTTATTGTTACAATGTTTTTACAACATACAGTTCAAAACCCTCCTCAAAAACTCATGTCCTTCTGTTCTTCAGTTCACAACTTCAAAATTGCTCTGCAACTTACAACTTAACTCTTGACTTTTCTAACTTATGAGAAATAACAAATCTCTCATCCATATGCAACCGACTCAGAAGAGCAATGAAGTCCATCCTCAAATCACATAATTGGTTGGATGTGACAGATTTCCTGCAACGAGCCGACTTTGCATTCAAAGCCATTACTCAAAATGGTTGAGCTCGCCACCCTTCGTTGACAAAAGAAACTACCACAATAACTATCTTGATATCCATCCAATCACTATTCAACCAGGTGCCATGCATCCAAGACCCATCAACAATCGCAGCTAACAGAGCAACCAAAACGATGAAATAGACATCGGGCGCGACCAAGACTTCAAGTAATTTCTAACACTGTCAGAGCCGGAGTCAGAACAGGAGTCGAAATAGGACTCCACCGAAAATACACACTACCAAAGTCAGAGTCGGAGTTAGAGATGGAGCTGGAGTCGAAACATGACCCTACTGAAATTTCAGGTTCAGGAACCATTTCGGTTCTGCGTCCACCCACGGCAAAGGGGAACTCATCAAAAATAGTTATGACCGAGTAAAGTCAACCCAGGGTCAAACCAAGACTTGAGCACAAAAGACCAGAGTTAGAGTCGGACTCGGGGATGGAACAGGAATAGAAACAGGTTTTTACCAAAAGTCCAAGATCAAGAACCAATCCGATTCCGTTTTCGCCTCCGCCAATTGCAAGAAACAACAATCCAAAACTAGGACAAGGCAGAGGAAAACACTCGGAGGAGAATCCAAACATCCAAAGGAACTAGATCATAAAAGCAGGAGTCGGGCATGGAGTTGGAACAAAAACAGAAACAGGAACCTGGCAAACGGACATTGCCAACTTCCAAAACTGGTTTTGCCTCCGCTAGAACCTGCGAAACAAAGCAAGAAGAAATAGACTGTAGGAAGCGGAGTCGGAGTAGGAACGAGAACCAAAACTCGGAACTTAGGAAAACAGAATAATGGCAAGTTCCATCCCGATTCCGCCTCCGCCAAAACTTTGCACACAACACAAAATCACCAAGGCATGAAAACGAGGACTTCAAGCTGGAAGTTGAGATATAATTTCTCAACAATCTCCCACTTGGTGAACACTTCCAGCTTCCTCAAAACATCAAACCTTACTGTCTATCATAGGCCCCAAGGCCCATGGATTCTGTGCACCATCTAAACTTGTCTGTGCTAACTGGCTTTATCAAGGAATCTGTAACATTCTTCAAGGTCTCAACCTTATCCATACTGACCTTGCCATCTTCAACCATATGGGTTGTTGGTCCTGGCATGGAAGGTTGGATTCTTTGCCAAACAAATGGCACTTTGACTGTCACAGCAGATTGAAATCTACTCAGCATTAAATCCAATGTCTCAACACAAACGCCTCAGCTGCACTGCCTCCTTGCAAACATGAGTTGCTATCATGTACTTTGCCTCTGTCGTGGATAAAACAACTATAGCTTGTCGCTTACTCATCCAATTGATTGCTCCACCATTAAGCATGAAAGTGTATCCACTGGTGGATCTTCTACTGTCAATGTCCCCTACCCAATCAGAGTCAACATATCCCTAAATGCAAAGAGCCCTTTGTGATGCAACCATATTGCCATGGTAACACAAAGCATAATCTGAAGTACCCTTCAAATACCTAAACACTCTCTTTACAGCATCCCAATGTGATCTCCCTGAATTTTCCATAAAATGGCTTAGAACTCCCACTGCTTGGGCAATGTATGGTCTTGTGCAAACCATAGCATACATCAAACTGCCTACTCCACTTGCATAAGACACACTGGTCATGTCCTCCATCTCAGTAGCAGACTTTGGACAGTCTTCAGTAGATAGTTTCAATCCTTGCATGATTGGAACAACTAGCTGCTTGCAATCAGTCATGTTGAACCTCTCTAGAACGGTTTTCACATACTTACTCTGACTGAGCCAAAGCTTTCTACTTGTTCTATCCCTGGTTATCTCCATCCCAATAATGTACCTTGCTGCTCCAAAATCTTTCATTTTGAACTTAGCAGACAACTGAGTTTTAAGATCAGAAATCATTGCCTTGCTATTACCAATGAATAACATGTCATCCACATATAGAGTAATAACAAGCACACAATCATTCTCACATTTATAATAAATGCAATGATCAGATTTTGATCTAACAAACCCAATTGACAACACAAATGTGTCAAATTTCTGGTACCACATTCTAGGAGATTGCTTTAGACCATAGAGAGATTTATTTAACTTGCAAACAAAATTTTTTTTACCTCTTTCAACAAAATACTCAGGCTGGGACATGTAGATTTCTTCTTCCAGCTCACCATGGAGAAATTTTGTCTTCACATCCATCTGCTCAATTTCATAGTCATACACAGCTGCCAATGACAACAAAAATCTGATGGATGTCATATTTGCTACAGGGGAAAAGATCTCTCCATAATCAATTCCCTCAATTTGGAAAAAACCCTTTGCAACCAGTCGTGCCTTATACTTCTCCACACTATCATCAAGGCCTGTCTTCCTTTTGAATATCCACTTGCAGTCAACAGGCTTTTTCCCTTTAGGAAGTGGTACCAACTTCCAAGTATCATTCTTTTTCAAGGAATCCATCTCCTCATTCATGGCTTCCAGCCAAAACTTTGAATCAGCCATGTTGATTGCTTCTTTCACAGTCCTAGGCTCATCAGTGCTGGTAATTAAGGCATAAGCATAATTTGAATCTAACATAGAGAAACCATACCTTTCTGGTTGCCTTCTTTCTCGTGTAGATCTCCTTAGAGGCTAAGGTTGTTCTTCATCATCAGAACTTCCAGAGCTGCTTGAACTCTCCTCAATCTCAGGTACACCATGCAGCTCTTCCCTTTCTGGAGTTTGGGGAATCTCAACTGCATCCTTCTTCTTGTCACTTTGAATTGTCTCAAGATATTGATCACTTACTAGAGGTTTCAGCTCACAAAATATCACGCTTCTGCTATACAAAACCTTCTCAGTAACAGGGTTCCAAAGCTTGTATCATTTCACACCAACTCCATAGCTGATGAGAATACATTTCACAGCTTTGTTATCCAACTTTGATCTCTTTTCATTTGGCACATGAACATATGCCTCACAGCCAAATACCCGAACATGCCTTAATGAGGGTTTCTTACCTGACCATGCTTCCAAAGGTGTCTTATCAACAAGCACTGGACAAGGAGATCTATTAATCAAATAACATGCTGTAGCAACAGCCTCAGCCCAGAACTTCTGCTCCAAACTAGCACCACTCGGCATACTCCTTGCCTTTTCCATCAGTGTCCTGTTCAACCTTTCAGCAACTCCATTTTGTTGTGGAGTGTAGGGGGTTGTCTTATGCCTTTTAATTCCATGATCAGTGCAGTACCTTTCAAAATCTGTAGAACAAAATTCACCTCCATTGTCTGTCCTTAAACACTTTATTTTCCTTCCAGTATGATTTTCTACCAAAGATTTGAACTCTTTAAAACAACTGAACACTTCTTATTTACTTTTAAGAAAGTATACAAATGCCCTTCTCGAACAGTCATCAATAAAAGAAACATAATATCTAGACTTTGATAACGAAGGAATATTAACTAGACCAAACACATCAGAATGAACATAATCCAGTATACTAGGAGATTTGTGAGGACTAGAGGAGAAAGAAACACGGTGTTGCTTTCCATAGATACAATGTTCATAGAAATCGAACTCAAGGTTACAATCATCAAGCCCTTCTACAAGGTTTTTAAACCTTTCTCACCTATGTGACCAAGTCTATGATGCCATAACATAGTCTTCTCTGCTAGGAGTTTTACCTCCAAAGCATTTATAGATAGTGAAGAGTCTTCATCTTTCTCTATAAGTGCAGAATTACATGACTTTATAGAGGCACTGTTACAAAGAATAGGTTGTGCATCTAGCTTGTACAGAGTGCCAGTACGAACACCCTTAGCTAACACCATTGCATCTCTAGCCATTTTACATCCCTTACTAGAGAAAGAAACTTCTACACCAACATCATTTAACTTACTAACAGAAAGAAGATTTCGAGCCAAACCTGGGATGTGAAGAACACCACCAATTCCTTTGACTCTCCCATCAGGAAACTGAATTCTGACCCTTCCTCTGCCAACAATCTCCAGCGTTGAATCACTTGCCAAGTATACTTTTCCACCATCATACTTCTCATACTTTGAGAACCAATCACTATTGGATGTCATGTGAAAAGAGGCACTTGAATCAACTAACCAAACATAATCTGATGCCTGAGTTGTCAAGGTTGCTGCAATCAAGGCATTTGCATCACTTTGAGAAGATTCATTGTCAGAAGCATTCTTCTTCTTCTTCTCCTTGCAGTCCTTCCTGATATGACCAGGTTTCCCACAATTCCAACACTTTACCTTGAACTTTTTACCAAGAGACTTTGATCTCCCTTTAGACTTTGATTTCGACTTGTTGTCTTTCTTCTTGCCTTTCTCTTTTGTTCTACCTTGAACAGAAAGAGCATCTTTGGCCATCTTAGAAGATTTCCTTCACATTTTTTCAGACAGAAGTGAAGCAACCACATCATCAGTCTTGAAAGCAGTGGTTGTGCTTCCAATAGCCATCACAAGATGATCCCAGCTATCAGGTAATAAAAACAACAAGAGCATGCAATGATCCTCCTCTTCAATCTTTACACCTATAGATGCCAGCTGAGTAACACTCATATTAAACAAGTTCAGATGGTCTACAACAGATGCACCTTCATCCATCTTCAAAGAGTACAACTTCTTTCTCAGGAACAACTTATTTACCAAGGACTTTCCTTGGTAAATATCATCAAGCTTCTTCTATAAAGCAGTTGCAGACGTTTCCTCATGAACATTCAGGAGCACAGAATCGGCTAGACTCAGCCTTATCAATCCATTTGCTTTTCTATCAACAAGATCCCAAGCTTCTTGGGTCATAGTTTGTGGCTTAGTTCCAGACACTGCAATCCAGAGGTCTCTATCCACAAACAAGTCTTCTATCTTGAGTTTCCATAACTCAAAGTTTCTACCATTAAACTTCTCAATATCTATTCTACCAGATGTACTCGCCATCTCACAACATAAACAAGTTCAACAATGCAAGTCTCCCACTGAAATAGTATTAGCGCAAAAAACTAATTTACCCTAACAAGGATAACATGAAATGGCCAAGCTCTGATACCACTTTGAAGGGAAAAGAATGCGGATCTACTGACCCAACAGTGTGGAATACATTCCCTTAACACCTTTAATTTAGGGGAGAGAAGCAAAAATGAAAAACTAACAGTTTCAAAAACTTATAGAGATGCATACAACCATGGCAATGAGAAACCAGAAAGATAAGCAAACAAAGATGACACAGTATTTACGTGGGAAAACCCTTTCAAGTAAAAAACCCACCACACAAAGTCAAATCTATTGTATTACAATAATGAATCGATTACATACAATAACCAAAATTCTTTGTTCAACTCACAATCACCCAGAGAGTTTCAGATTCATTGTTACAATGTTTTTACAACATACAGTTCAAAACCCTCCTCAAGAACTCATGTCCTTCTATTCTTCAGCTCACAACTTCAAACTTGCTCTGCAACTTACGACTCAACTCTTGACTTGTTTAACTTATGAGAAATAACACATCTCTCATCCATAGTAACCAACTCAGAAGAGCAATGAAGTCCATCCTCAAATCACACAACTGGTCGGATTTGACAGATTTCCTGCAACAAGCCGACTTTGCATTCAAAGCCATTACTCAAAACAGTTGAGCTCACCACCCTTCATTGACAAAAGAAACTGCCACAATAACTATCTTGGTATCCGTCCAATCACTATTCAACCATGTGCCATGCGTGTAAGACCCATCATCAATTATAGCTGACAGAGCAACCAAAATGGTCAAACAGACATCAGGCGCGACCAAGACTTCAAGTCATTTCTAACACTACCAAAGCCAGAGTCGGAATAGGAGTTGAAATAGGACTCCACCAAAAATACACACTACCGGAGTCGGAGTCGAAGTCAGAGATGAAACTGGAGTTGAAACATGACCCTATCAAAATTTTAGGTTCAGGAACCATTTCGGTTCCGCGTCGACCCATGACAAAGGGGAACTCATCGGAAATAGTTATGACCAGGTAAAGTCAACCCGGGGTCAAACCAAGACTTGAACACAAAAGACCAGACTCGGACTTGGACTCGGGGACATAATAGGAATAGAAATAGGACTTTACCAAAAGTCAAAGATCAGGAACCAATCCGATTCCGGTTCCACCTATGCCAACTGCAAGAAACAACAATCTAGAACCAGGACAAGGCGGAGGAAAACACCCCGAGGAGAATCCAAACATCCAGAGGAACTAGATTGTAAAAGCAAGAGTCGAGCGCGAAGTCAGAACAGAAACAGAAATAGGAACCTGGCAAACGGACATTGCCAGCTTCCAAAACTGGTTCCACCTCCGCCAGAACCTGCAAAACGAAGAGAGAAGAAATAGACTGTAGGAAGCGGACTCAGAGGAGGAACGAGAACCGAAACCCGAAACTTAGGCAAATAGAACAGTGCCAAGTTCCATCCCAGTTCCGCCTCAGCCAAAACTTTGCACACAACACAAAATCACCAAGGCATGAAAACTAGGACTTCAAGTTGGAAGTTGAGATATAATTTCTTAACAAGAAAGAGATATACTATTTGATTCAAAATTTAGTTCTATATGAACTCAATTAAACCCAAATTGAAAATGCATGTCTAGCTATAGTTTTTTCTTCTAAAAAAGTATGTCATTCTATGGTCAACAACATATCATTACAAATGGGGCAGCCAAGGGTAACCCTAGGCCTACAGGTTATTGGGGGTGTTGAGGAATGATATTGACAGGTTCTTGGATGTGGTGGCACTCCCATTGGGAAGTCAGAGCAATCATTGTGTGGAAGCTGAGGCTACATTCATAAGTATTAAATATGCCTTGAAAAGGAGATACTCAAAACTTTGGGTGGAGGGAGACTCTTTATAAACATCATCAACTACTTATGAGGAATCCAAAAGCCTACTTGGACTATCGATCAGTTGATTAAGGATACTATTATGATGTTGAGATCTTGTGAGGAAAATCGTGTTTCTCACATCTATTGAGAGGGAAACTCATTGGCATATTTTTTTGCTAATGAGGCTATCAAAATTAATGAGTATAAGGCATGGGAGGAGTACTCCCTCCTTCCCAAGGGTGCTAATATTTTAATGTGAAATGATGGATATGGTTGAGCTTATTTGTTGGCTTTATATTACCATTAGTACCTGCATTATAGTCACATGTTTTGTGGGTATCAGTTTGCTTGTTGGCTCTCAGTCGAACGATTCTATTTGAGGCTTTTTGTTGTTGGTTATTGTCAACATAGGAGGTGATCGAAGTAGAATTGAGCCCCATTCCTACACTAGTTTGAGAAAGAATAGGAAAATTTGGAGGATCCTCGAGCATGGTAACTTCATTCCTGTTTTAGAAAGGTTGCATGGCCACGACCCCAAGGCTTCAAGAGATTTTGTTTCATATTGGCATAATTGTAAGCTTCAGTTAAGGGAATAGTATTTGAGATCAATGAGGAGTTTATAGTTGTTGTTACTAGGCTGCCTATGGTTAGTTGTAAATTCTTCAAAGATAAGAAGAGAAATGAGTAGGCTATGGCTCAATTATTTAAGGATGATGAATGAAAAATACTTATCAAGATGTTGTCTTGGGGCTACGAGTGGGCGTCTCTCAAGAAAATATTGGTGGATATTATGGAGATTACCATTTGCTATGTGACCCTTGAAAATAGGTTTACTACAATCTTAGGCCACCATTTCACTATCTTAAATCATTTTAGACATGGGATATGTTGTGCACTTTTGCACACACAGCCCACCTTAGGTAGGGACCCCCTTTTGGGATTTCTTTCATTTCGTGTTTTTGCTTTGGGTTTGACCTTTTCCCCTTAAGGGATAGGTTCCTTCAATTTTTGGCTTTAAGTTCACTTAATTGAACTAAGGCTCTATCTCCACTGTAGATGCTTTTGGTTCCAATACTTTGATCTCAAGTTACTCTTGGAACTCCAAAGTTTCACTAAATTTCACTTGGGATTGAGATTGGGTATGTTATATTGGGCCTTAAGAATTTCTTCTCTTGGCATATTTTCTAAAGGAATTCACCTTCAGAGATTGTGCTTGTAGACGGATTTCCTAAATTGTGCTTATCTCAAGAGAATCCATCAGACCCCGGATTGTCTGAAGGGATGATCTTTTGTAGAATCCACCCTTAGCTGGATTCCCCGAAGACCTATCCATTCGAAGAATCCAGCCCGAGTCAGATTTTCTAAATCCTTCTCCACGTCGCTTTTTTGAAGTCCTGGGAGTCATTTCATAACATTTATTGATGGTTAGGCATCATACCTAGGAGGAATTTTTTATCATTTTGGGGTCTATTAAGGTATGATTTCACCCTTTCTTTTCATTTTTATATTCTTCCTTGATTAGAGTGACCTCCATTTTCTCACAAAGTTTAATGTTGGTGATCTCGGCATTTGCATTTTGGATTTTCAATG
Organism: Sequoiadendron giganteum; assembly: GCA_007115665.2. Lineage (NCBI taxonomy): Eukaryota > Viridiplantae > Streptophyta > Pinopsida > Cupressales > Cupressaceae > Sequoiadendron > Sequoiadendron giganteum. Next base: position 47,588,813 of record CM021102.1, on the reverse strand, counting down.
ATCTTCACGTGCTTTCTTCTTGTTGCCTTCAATTTTCCTCAGTTCAAAGGTATGAACGCTTGAATATTTTGTGATTTAAATTTGATTTTATAGGGTTTCGGTGATTCAATGGCATGTGCCTCCATGGTTTGTCTCCTAATAGTCAGATTGATTTTCAAAATGTCATTCACATGGGTCTATTTACTTGTGCATGGTATGTTTGGGGTTTGATGTTGAATGGTAGATCTTGAGGGTGTCCATGTCGTCCCTTTGTGATTCCTTGGAATTCTTTTGATTTTTTCAAATTAGGGCATTGTTAGGGTTCTTTTGGGTCTTCTACAATGGCAAGCTAGGGAACACGAGATTTTATAAGAACTAGGGCTTGCTTCCATGGTTTTTGACTGCAATTATTGGGACCCAAATTCATTTGTAACATTTGATTTGTTAAGCCCCGACTGAATTTACCTATGTCCTAGTTTTGGTTGGAGGATTCGAGTATGTGGTGATGATGTTCATAAAGCAAGTCCTCAGGTAGATTTTTTCTTTGATTCTCGCCTATGGTTTGTATTGAATCATTTTGAGCTGGGGACTATGAGTTGAGAGTCGGGTTCTTCAAAAATTGAACAACCGAAAGGGGTGAATGACAAATTTCATAAAATCCACCCTTGGGTGGATTCTCTAAAAGTGACTTCTATTGGAAAATCCATGCCCATGAAGATTCCCTAAATCCATTGTACTCTCAAGACTTCGAAGGGTGATAGGTTTAGCTCAAGGCGTTAGGAGGGCTTTAAGATTGGTTAGGGAGTGGCTTCATGGCGTGAATTGAATGTTCTAAGTAAGATTTGGGAAAGTTTGCATCCTTGGGGAATTTTGTTGTTTCATGGATTATCTGAGTGTTTGGACATTCATGAAATCTATCCATCCAAGAATTCTCTGAAATCCTCCAGAGGCTTTAAAACCCAAACTCTTGATTGAGCAATGCACATGCATGAATCCGACTTGACCCTGTGAGCAATATGATTGCACAAGGTGGGTGAGTAAATAATGACTTAAGTTTGGGGTTGAGCTGACATCCTCAAGAAATCCTTCTAGCTTCAGATTCCTCGAACGTCTAGGCACTCAAAGAATTCTCTCCTCTTCGAATTATCCAAAATCCCTTGAGCCCTCAAAATTTTGAACTCTATTGGATGGATATGAATGTTTCAACTTGGTATTTACATGATAATGCAAATGCTCGCATGATGATTTTAATTGAAATTTGAATCAAGGTTATGCTAAATTGGCCCTTTTCAAAGAATTTGTTCCCTCATGGATTCCTCGAGTGTTCGAACCTTTAGAGAATCCGCCGAGAGGCTAATTCTCCAAAATTTGTCCGTTTTTGAAATCCTTGAAGTATGGAATATCTTGAGGTCTCACAATGCTTCACTTTATGCTGAGATTTTATGGCTTTCATGATGCTTTCAAGGTTAATTATGTAATGATTAATGAGTTTTAATGATAATGTGGTTGGATTAAATATTTTGCTCAATACCATGGTGATTATTGCTTCTTTCTAACAGATGCAGGTTGAGACTAGTCTAGCGAAGGGATCCAAAGAAAAGACATCAGAGGTTGGTCCTAAGGAACCTCATACCACAGTAGAGAAGATGAAGGATGATTTCAAGGGGATCTGGCCAAATTCTAAGATCCTTTCGACATGGAGAAAAATTGGTGATACGAACATGGGGCATGTTGACTATGATGACTTCAAGTAGAGAATGTTTGGAAATGTACCCATTTAGCTGGCACAAATCATTACCCACATAGGATTGGCTCAAGTGATAGGGTTTCCTCCCATATTGCAGGGTCTAGAATTTGTATTGGAATGTGCTAAGCACTATGACTCAGAAAGGAGGATCATCATTGGACCCCAGGGAAGAATCATAGCAAACTTGGTGAAAGAATTCATTGTAGGAAATTTTAACCTTGGGTCACACCAAAAGTTGGTGAAGATTAACATAAAGGATGCAAAGGACCCTAATAAGGCACTATTAATGATGAACAATAATTGGATTGCAAAACCAAAATATCATTACTCCAAGCTTCCCAAAAAATTGTATAGAAGTGATTTCAAGGTGGAGTATAATGACGTGATAACTCTCTTAGGCAGGGTGATGGGATTGGAGGATGCTTTTATATTAAGAAGTTGGCTGTTCTATATCATATCCTATATTGTAAAGGGGACACATTACCACCGGGCAAGAATTATAAGTGATAATTTGGATGATCAACTCAAGAATGTAGAAGACACAAAAAGGTTTACCATGAATTCCTATTTGGTGTACATGCTATTTAGAAAAAATAAGTATAAAGGTTTAAGTTGCAAAGGAGCCCTTAGTTAAGACAAAATATGTGATGTTTTCCCTTAGCTTCATTTCAATACTTCTAATTATAGGAGATTAAATGACGCATTATTCATGTACATTGTAAGATTATTGCAAGACGCACTACATGTTAGAATTTTAGCTGAGGCCATGGAGTTAATAGGAAAATATGGCCAATGGTTTATCCAATTTAAAAAGTTCACTTATATAAAAATACAAGGATCACCAACAATACCATTTAGGCTACCAAGGTAGCCCACAAATAAGCTTATCCTATTGGAGGTAGCAAGGTAGCTGGTGGAATTAAACACAGTGGTAAAGGATATGCATAAACTAGGACTTGGGCCAGATTTCCCTTTGAGGATTGAAGTTTTAGAGGCCTTCCCATCCATTTAAAGTGCTCATTATGCTGAAAAGTAAATGGGATAGTACCATTTGTATTCACACACAAAAAGGGTCAATTTTGATCCTTATGGTATTGCTCAGAAGCAAGAAAACAAAGAATATAGGCACAAGATCCACATAGAGGATTATTGGGAAATTTGGAGAGATGAATTTGAAGTTATCAGGAGAAGGTGCTCAAGGTTGTTCTTGAGGATGATTAGATTGTATAAAATTTCCCAAGTCCCAGACCAAGTGGTGATGATGAAGATCCTCTCCAGCACCATGACAATGAGCAATATAAGGATAAGACTTTTCTTGTTGTTAATTGGTTTGAAGATGAGGTTGTGGATCTTAATATAATCAATGCTCCTATTTTTTAAGATACTATAAGCTATGGGTAAAGAAAAATATCTTAGAACTAGAAGCAAATGGAACAAAATTCAGCTATGATTTGATGGGAGACCTTGAGTCTTATTCAAAGGAGGAAGAAGAAACAACCAAGGATACTACATAAGAGATCCCTTCAAAGGAGGAAGGGGACAAGTCTCAATTTTTTATCAAAAGAAGAACTAGAATCCAGGCTAAGGGAAAAGAGAAGAGACAAGCTATGGAAAAAGAAAGAAAGCATTCAAAATAAATTGTTGAAGAAGGCACTGAAGAGGTCCAACCCTCTAAAAAGAGAAAGTTAGTGACTGAGGGCCAGAAGCAAGCCAAGGCCAAGAAGGCCAAGGTCACTGAAGAGGAGACGACCCAATCTAAGGTCGTGGATATTGAGAGCTCTTGAGAGAAACAACATGTCTATGTGAGAAGATGTTCTCCTAAACATAAGAGAACTCAAGAAGAGAGCCTATATAAAGAGAAGAAGGTGACCACTAAACATGCACCTACTGATAATCTCATGAAAGGTACAAAAGAAGAAGCTACTAGCAATAATTCTCTCATTTATTCTCCAATTCATGATGTACAAGAAAGCAATATCTCTGGTGTTCCATATCACCCTCAAGAAAAAGAAGGGAATATCTCCAATACTCTACAGGAAGATACACCAGAGGAAGAGGTCTCTACACCAAAGGATGGGCAGCTAAATGATTTTGTCAAGCAATTGGAAGAAGGGGAATACAAAATAAAGAGGCAAACTTTGAGGTTACATTGGAAATGCCTTCCCAGCCTCCAAACCAAGAACACATTGATACCCCACACATTGAGGTTGAAAATGATGATAAGCTTGATGAAGATAAGCTCGATGAGGATAAGCTTAATGGAGGTGAAGATATAATGGATAAGGATGTAGAGCAAAAAAATCAAGAAAAGGGTGATGTGAATGTGGAGGTTGTTTAGGATAGTTCTCACCATGATCAATCAGAACAAGATACCTCCCAATAGAATGCAGAAACAAAGCAACCAGCTACCCAAGAATGGCTTGAGGAAATTTTGAAGAAAAGGGAAATCATTGTAGAGGATGAGATCCCTAATTGGGATAAGTTCTTGGAAAGTTGGGGACAACCAAAGGAAAGGAAGAGAGCAAGAATTATCTTCAAATTCTCTAGAGATGAATTTAATAATAGGTTTATCCATGTGGCCACCCCTACATAGAACAAATTTAAAGATGAGGTAAAACCCTTTGATTATAAAGCTCAAACTATCAACTTGGGTCCTACCACAAAAGACCAAGAAAAGGAAGAATTTTAGGAATCATCTCAGGCTATCTTAAGGAGGTTGGACAAGGAAACTAAAGAGAAGGATAAATTGAAGAAGAAATTGAGGAGGTTTATAAATATGTCCAACACTTGGTTAAACCACTACAAACACAAAGCAACAAGAGTTCCTTATTTTTAGAAGGACTGCTATCCAAGGAGATAGTATCATAAATTGAAAGGTTGAAATATTTTGTGAAGTATACTCAAGAATGGTTGCAGAGTGTTAGTGAGAGAGGGGATGCCATGATTGAAAAGTATTACTAAAGTATGAAAAGGAATCCTTCCTTTCTCAGGACATGGTACAATTTCTCCTTGATTGTAAAAAATTGGATGATGCTATTGTCAAGGAATTGGAAAAAATACTCGAGGTTCTTACAGAAGTTTTGGTAAAGGAAGGTATCCTCATGATGTAGAATATTCACAAGGTCATGCATTGGATAGAGGCCTCCAGGTTTAGTAATGAGCTCAAACTGAAAGCACCAAAGAAAGTATCTAAGGCCTAGGGTAAGGTCAAGGATATTTTTGATAGTTGCAATGCCTTTCTAGAAATTGTCACTTGGAGGAAGAAATTTCATGAAAATAATTTAAATGTCAAGCAACTGTAGAAGTGTTGGCATGAGTTTTACTCTACGGGTGATAGTGGGCCTATTGTGAAGGATCAAATTGAGGATGCTACAATTTAGATATCTATCTTGGATAGGTACCCGAGCCTTTATTTTGATTGGGAAAAACCTTGAATACATCAGCAAGAGAGTTAAATTTAATAAAGGAAAGAATTAATTTAATTTCAATCCCAATCCAGATCGACCTAGACACGGTACTTGAGAAAATTCAAGAAATTTCTAGAAGGGGAGTAAGAGAAAAGGATAAATAGGGTGACCAAGCTGGATGACCTTGAAAAGTGTGCCACCCACAAAGACCTAGGTGAGGCCCCAAGTCAGCCACTTCTTGAAATTTGTGCCCAAAAATGCATTTATGTTAAGAGGGTTGAATTTTGGGCACACCTCCAATATTTTATTGTATTTTGAATTAGGATGGAATTTTAAAATGCTAAGGTCGGCCTATATGGCTGCCCTAACTTGTAAACACTAATTTGGGCCGACCTAAGGATATAATGCTATAAAGGGAGGTTTTCTCCTCATTTGAAAGTGTTAGATAGTTAGTGAAAAGTTAGAATTTTAGCTAGAAATTCTCGAGAAGTACTGTAATATTTGAGATAATTGGATTGTTGCAAGTTTTGGTGAAGTAAATACAAGTTAAGACATTGTTCTTTGGTGTCATTCTTTGTGTTATTCATCTATGCATGGTTCTTGTGTTTCAAATTCTGATAAATTGCTTTAAGTAAGTTATTTTTTGGATAATCTTAGAACTAGTTCCAGTTCAATTGTGTTTATGATATAGTATTTTAAGTGTTTGAGCAACCCTTGGTCCATACTTTTGGCAACTTATTGATTGTGAGTTGTGTAAAGTTAGCCTGAACCTACATCTTATTGTGCTTAGTTCAATTGTGGGTATTTATTCATTTCAGTGCCTTATTTGGGTTGATATGTGAATGTTCCATAATCTAAAAATCTTTATGCCTTAGGAGATTGCACTATTTTTGTGATATTGTAGATTTAATCTCAGTTTAGTAGGAATTGGTTTTGAAGGGTTGGTCCATTTTGAATGCTCTATTGTTTTCATGATTGATTTTAGGAGTTAATCTAGAAGCACTCTCTAAACCCTTATATGTTTTGCTATTTCTTTAAATCTAGGTTAGTTTTAGGACTGAAAAGCATCATTACATTGCTATATTTGATAAATTGGAGAGATTTAGCACTTTATTGTAAGGCCCCCTTGTGATTACCAACATTTTAACATTATCTTTGAGCTATTTTATTGCATTGTCAAGAATTGACATTAGAGACCTTGGGGTTATCTCTTGAGGCTTGTTGATAGAGATTTACCTTTCAAGAGAGATAGGATATTATATTATGTTTGAGTTATTGTTGTGTAGAAAACACCATCAAAATATTGGCGCTAGAATGAGGGTTGATTCAACAAAGCTGGAGTGTTTTCTAGCAACTATATCTCCATAGAGATTCATAAGACAAACCATATCAACACCCAAAGGATATTTTCAAGAGTTACTAGTCCCAACTAGGTCAAGAAGGTCTAGACAAAGGGGAGCATCATCATCATCATCTACACAATCGTGTTCTCCAACCTTATCATCATCAAACCCTTCATCCTCATATCCCGAGGCCATTCCCATCTAGCAGTTTCAACCAAATCCTAATCAACCACTACCACCTTCACCACCACCAATGACCTTCTTGGTTGATAACCCTTCACCCCTATCTTTCAACAACTATAATGTCATGCCCAAAAGTCTTGAGCACTTTTGCACTAAGTTTCATATCAATGACACCAATAGGACTGTTGAGGAGTATATTAGGATTTTTTGGATTGCCTTGAAAGATAGGCAGATTTTTCATGAGGATGTATCATGTAGGTTGTTTCCCTACTCATTAGGAGAGGGGGCATTTTATTGGTACAATCACCTTCCATCCGGTTCCATCACCAACTAGGATGAAATGGAGACTGCCTTCTTACATAAATTTAGGATTCCAATTAACCCTAATGACTTATACCATCAATTCATATCAAATAAGAGAGAAGGCAATGAACCTATATGATAATTTAACAATAGGTTTCATAGGGCCTACTCCCAATTGTAGTCACCATACACAGTAAATGATGCCTTGGCTAAAGAGGTTTATTATGAGGCACTGGATAGCCTTAGTACAACATTCATTAAGTGGAAACATCAACCCCCTGCTATGTTGACTGATGCATATATTGAGGCAGTTAAAGCTAGCATTGACTTAAGGAAGCACATGTCTTGACCCTTGCCTTCATTAGGACCTGTTTCCAATCCAGGACAAGTCCAAGGATTGAACCAAGATTTGATAAATCAGACCCCTCTAATGAATGCAATCCCTTAGATTCCCTTAGTTCCTCATCCAGGTCCTCCACTGAATCAGGCTCAACCACTTCCTCCTTATTTGCAGAACTCGAGACAAACCACATTTCCCAATCAGCAGTCCAATATCCTAGCCTATTTACAATGCTCTGAAGTGTTGAGCCAATCACTCGCTAATGCCCCACCCCAGAATAGCACTAATAAGGAGAGGTTGGATGAATTGACTGAGCAAGTGAAGAAGTTATCTACTAAGGTTACTATCTAAGGAATCAAAATAGTCAACTTCAAGCTGCACAAAGAAGTACATAGTCTAACTATGGAAGAGACAATAGGGACTTTGCTTATGGTCAAGGACAAAATTTTGAAAGAGGACATGGACGAAACTTATTCGAGGACAAGGTCAGGGGAAAGATTATGAAAGAGGAAAACCTTCAGGGAAAAAATTTGATAGGAGACCACCAACAAAACAGAATAGGGCCTAGAATACCAGACCTAATAATGTAGGAGTCGCTACACCATTGGACCAACCTATTAATCCAAATAAATCAACTAGCATTGTCCTCCTGATAGAAGCTACTTTACACTAATATTTCCAACTTCACAAAAGAACCCAACATTTTGAGTTCGAGTGTCCTGAATTCCAAACAGCTGCAGTCATATTCCAGATGGAGGTACAAGATTCCATAAGAAGTTTTTCATATAGTCAAAAAATTGTTCTATTAGATCCCTATGATTCACCAATGCTAGTGTTGAAACATGCTCCTTTTTCCAAGAGGTGAAGAGAATGAGCCTGAAGAAGAGTCCACAAAAGAGTGTGCAAAACTATAACAGGTATGAAAGGAAGAGTCAATATCATAATTATTTTAAAATGATGGAACTATTGACAATGGCCCTTTGGATGAAGAAGAGAAAATAATAGATGAAGTCCAGACATTTCACCAAAGAACTGTGTCATATGATCTATGGAATAGGCAAGTTGGTGGACCATTTACCACATCTTCACCTTTGAACAATTTCAACACTCCACTTGATCCTAATGCTAGCAACAACCCTTCATATCATCATGTGCAAAGGCAATAATTCTCTAGAGGAGGATCTCATGAGGCACCAAAAGGAGAAGTTTCCAAGGATCCACAAGGAACACAATCTAGAGGTAACTAGTCCAACATGACTGTGTTTCAAATGAGAGAATATGTAGTAGAAGAACTCAAGAAAGTGAAGGTAACTCTCCCAAATTTTGAGCTGCTAAGGGTTCCAACCATTAGTATTGATGTGTTGGGTTCTTTGAATGATCATTCACCTACCAAATTGCTACAAGATTTTGTTGCTAAGAAAGTTGGTTTTGTCGAGCCATTGGTTAAGGATACGCTTGAAAGGGCACAAAACTCTCAATCAGCTCCAAGTTAGAATGCCCAAACCTCTAAAGAGAAACCCCCAATACAAAAAAAGGATAAAAGAAAAGAAAAGGATAAAAATCAAGTGGCTAATGTTGATTCTCCAGTGAGTTTATTCAAAACCAAGCAAGACACTCCTTTGTCTCTAATTTCTATTTGTATATTTGGAAAAAAGGTTTGCACAACTATTTATTAGACTCTGGAGCATCAACGAAAGTAATGCCATTCTCAGTCTGCCAAGCTCTAGGCATTACCCTTGCCCCTTCCCAATGTAAAGTGACTTAATTAGACAAGACTGAGGTCACAACATTTTGGGTTAATTGAATATGATTCCAATACAGGTAGCATTAGACCCGCGTGTGCAACAAGTTATCAGAATTCAAGTGGCTAACATACCAGATTCCTATGGGCTAATTCTTGGAGGGGACTTCATGAGAGTGCTCAACAGGTATATCTCCACAAATCATTCTCATATGTGGATGCCTTGGAAAGGAATTCTCAATCAGATCAAAATTGAATGGGAATCTAGATTAAAATATCTAATTATTGAGTACCAAAATACATCCAACAAAGTCCTAGATTTTGAAGCAAGTTTGGGAAACTATATCCTAGTGGCTACTATGGATGAATTAAGGGCAGAGGAAGTTCTAATGATACATGATGTTCCCAAGGATTTAACAAAATATTCCAATAGTGTTGAGGCATTAATGGAGCCAGATGAAGATTCTAAATAGAGTCATGGTAATCTGGGTCTGCTAGACAATTTTGAGGAATTCATTCAGAGGTGCATCAAAGATCAAATCAGTCTTGGGAGGAAAATTAACTTTGAAGAACTAATACTACCCAATTGGTGTAGGGTCCACAATGCTTCTCATCTAGAACTCGAATATCATCTCTGCTAGACCGTGGTGAATCAAATTAAGTTATGTATCAATCCACCCCCATCAGTCATACTCAAAATGCAAGAAGTTCATGAGGATCAAAAAGTGAAACAACCAATTGTACAAGGTGATCCTTTTTCAAGAAGAAGTGGAAGTACCAAAGATTCTAAAGGTATATATTCTACTAAAATATGGACTCTACGGTTTGATAGTTCTAAGTATAAGCAAGGTGTAGGAGCTGGATTTGAATTAATAAGCCCACTGGGTAAAACCTTCTTCATTGCCCATAGATTTCAATTTTAGTGCACTAATAATGTTGTTGAGTATGAGGCCTTAATACATGGATTACTCATGGCTTTAAGGAAGAAGGTCACAATACTACAAGTATTTTGGGATTCTAAGTTGGTGGTCAAACAATTTAGAAAGCAGTAATTGTGTCATGATAGGAGAATGACCAATTACAGACATAGAGTGTGGGATCAGATTGAAGGATTTGATGCATTTAACATTTAGTTGATCCCTAGGAGCAAGAATCATACTGCAAATGCCTTAGCATAGGAAACCAATACTTTGGAACCATTATCCTTGTCAGGGCTAATGAAATTCTCAGTGGAACTCACACCAGTGCCTTTCGTACTTGACAATGTAACAAATTTTTATGTGTTTGAGGATGAAAAACATATTTTAGATTTCATTACTAGTTCTGATGTATTTACTTCCTAGATAATTGATGAGACTGAACCCTAGGAGGTAGAACTAGACGTGGAAGGGGTCCTCAACCTGAAGACCAATACTATTCTAAGAGGGATGGTGCAATTAGAGATGATTTTTTACCTTGACAGGATAAAGGATTAGGATCAACAAAAAAAGAAAGATTCAATAGCCAACCAATGTGAGACATACAACATGGGTACTCAGGAGGATGTCAAAAATGTATTCATAGGCAAAGTGTGTAATCCAAAATAAATAAAAGGTCTAATAGATGCATTACATGCATATAAATATGTCATAGCCTAGATTTATGAATATTTGAAGACTTATGACACATCCATAATCACACATACCATTCACTTAAAGCTTGGTGCAAAGCCATTTTGGTAGAGATTGAGGTCTGGCATTCCAATAGAGACAAAGGCCTATCAATGCATTGTTGGAGCCCATCATTCAAAAGGAGGTACAAAAAATGTTGTTTTCCATAATCATATTCCCAGTTAGACATTCAACATGGGTGGAGAACTTGGTCCCAGTTCATAAAAAGAATGGAGAGATGTATTTTTTGGATGAATATTCTGGCTACAATCAGGTAATGGTGCAATATGAGGATAGGCATAAGACCGGTTTCACCACCAAGCAGGGCACGTTCGCTTACAAGAGAATTCCTTTTGGGTTGATGAATGTGGGGGCCACCTTCCAAAGGGCTATGGATATGGCATTTAAGGAAATAATTGGCAAGTGTATTATTACTGATATGGATTATTTGATAGTTTTCTCCAAGAATTGAGGTAATCACATTTCCAATTTATACAAGGTGTTCCAGATATGTAGAGAATTTTGCATCTCCCTTAATCCTAAGAAGTGCATATTTGGAGTAACAAAAGGGAAGCTGTTGGGACATGTGATCTAAGATCAGGTCATCTCAATTGATCTAGAAAAAAAGGAAGCTATACTGAAGATACAACCCTCTTCCAACAAAAAGGAATTTAAGTCTTTCTTCAAAAAGATTAATTTTGTTCAAAAATTTATCACTGGCTTTGCAAAAATTGTTAAGCCCCTAAACACAATGCTAAAGAAGGATGCAAAAGTCAAGTGGACTACTAAGGCCAAGTAGACATTTGATGAAACAAAAAGGGCCATAGTTACTGCTCCTATTTTAGTAAGTCTTCACTATACAAAGCCTATTTATATATATTCTTTTGCATCAGATCATCCCTATGCCAGCATGCTAACACAAAAAATAGATGAGGGGAACAAACACCTGATTTATTTCATGATTTCCCCTCTTAGAGATGTTGAACTGAAGTACCCTAATGTGGAGAAGCAAGCTTATGCATTGGTCAGGGGAGTTAAGAAGTTAAAACATTATATTCTAAGGAATAAGGTCTTTTCTATTGTACCTGACCCAATAGTGAAGCTCCTGCTAATACAGAATAAAATGGGCGAGAGAAGAGCCAAGTGGGTCACTATTCTACAAGAGTATGACATCGAAGTTCAATGAATGAAGCTGGTGAGAGGACAAGCTCTAATGCAAATGATGTCTAAAACAAGACCAAAAATTGTAGCACAACAATATCATCTCTAGGATGTGTCCCTTGATGAGTGGTATGATGACATTGTTTACTACTTGTTGAGCCAGAAATGCCCTGATCATCTGAATACAGTACAATGAAGGGTGTTTTTCTTGAAGAGTGATGGTTACATGTTGCAAGGAGGCATCTTATACAAGAAGAATCATGAGGGCATCTATTTGTGGTGCTTGGGGAAGGAGGAATCAGTTCGTGTGATGATATAATTTCATGATAGATACAACACAAGGTATGGTTCTAGACCTGCTATTGCACATCAGATCCTAAGGGTGGGATATTATTGGCCCACTCTATTTAAGGATGCACACAACCATGTGATAAATTCCCATGTCTTCCAGACTTCTGATACCAAAGAGGTGTGTTATGCTCTTCCACTACAACTTGTCATTGAGGTAAAACCCTTTGCACAGTGCGGTATAGACTTCATCAACCCAATCAACCCACCATTCTCTACAAGAAATAGGTACATCCTTACTATTACTAATTATTTCACTAGGTGGATTGAAGTTGTTGCTTGCAAACAGTGCATTGCAGAGGTAGTGATCAATTTCCTTGAATCGGGTATCATTAATTGCTTTGGTTGTTCATTTGCTTTGGATTTCAGACCTAGTCCTTTATAGGGATAAGGCACACAAAAATAAAGGGGAGCATAGTAAATTTGAGAAGTTGTGGCTTGGCCCCTACCAAATCTTTGAAATCCTGGGAGACAATGCTTTTTGCGTCAAGACTATCGCTAGAGTGGATGTCCCATTGTTAGTCAATGGGTAGAATTTGAAGCATTATTTCCTTTCCTAAGTTTTTTCCATCTCATCCCTATAAATAATTAGGGTAGGTGGTTTCTTTCTTTTGGTTGGTTTAGTTTTATTTTCACTTTGTTTTGGTTTGTTCGTGTGCTTTCTTTTCTTTGATTTTGGAGGTTTCCATGTCCTTTGGTTTGGGGAGTGTCTGATTTGCACAAATATCATTTATCTGGGAGTATTTGAAGTATTTCTTTTACAAAATTTAATCATTTTTTGAATGGGTTGGTAGAAGCGCTCTATTTAGTGGCACATGGTTTGAAAAATTAGAGTGGATGAGTCATTGGATTAAGTTAGTTCTAGAATGTGCTCAAATATTACATTTTACACATCTTAAGAATCTTGAGATTGTTGTAGGTTCCTTGAGAGGTCTTGTTAAGTGAAAAATATTATTTCTTCTTTAGTTCCACTGTGATTCTTAGCCCTGAGTATGAGCTTCATTGCTTATAGGTTGAAATAAAAGGAAGTGAAAAGAAAAGAAAGAAAAGAAATAAAGAAAAGGAAAGAAAATATTAAAAGTTGAAATAAATTCAACCTTTCAAGAGGATCTAAATAAATCTATTCGTGTTGTGGATGCTTGGCTAGAAGTAGAGTTATTTTTGAGAGAATCACAGTGATAACCTCATCGGGGATATGGACGCTTGACTAGCAATGAGGCTCTATCCAAGTTGATTTTCGAGTTAGAATCATTCATGTAGCTTAACTTGACTAAACTTGGTTTCTATAGTAGCTAAGGGATGGAAATGAATACATCTCCACGCATTGGAATTTTCAACATAGGAAGGGCTTTCTTTTCCATTGATGTTGAAGCCATAGTTCGTGGGTGACCTAATGTGAGGATCAAAACCAGAGATTCTAGGCTCTTGATTCCAGTTTGTCATTTAAATTCTCTGGAGAATTTCCCCTATGAAGTCTCCATTTTTTGTGTACTTTTTCACACACACCCCACCCAAGGTAGGGACCCCCTTTTGGGATTTCTTTCATTTCTTGGTTTTGCTTTTGGTCTGACCTTTTACCCTTAAGGGATAGGTTCCTCCAGTTTTTGGCTTTTGCTTCACCTGATTGAACTAAGGCTCTGTCTGCACTATAGGTGCTTTTGGTTGCAATAATTCAATCTCAAGTTACTCCTAGAACTCCAAAATTTCACTAAAGTTCACTTGGGATTGAGATTGGGTAAGCTACATTGGGCCTTGAGAATTTCTTCTCTTGGCAGATTTTCTGAAGGAATTCATCTTCAGAGATTGCGCTTGTAGATGGATTTCTCGGATTGTTCTTATCTCAAATAATCCGTGAGACCCCCAATTGTCTGAAGGGATGATCTTTTAGAGAATCTTCCCTTATTTGGATTCCTCGAAGACCTGTTCGTTTGGAGAATTTGACCCCAACCATATATTCCAAATCCTTCCCACCATCACATTTTTGAAATCTTGGAAGTCATGTCATAGCATTTATTGATGGTCAGGCATCGTACTCGAGAGGAATTTATTGTCATTTTGGGGTCTATTAAGCTATCATTTCACCCTTTCTCTTCCTTTTTACATTGTTCCTTTATTAGAACGACCTCCATTTTCTCGTAGCATTTAGTGTTGGTGATCTGGGCATCTGCATTTTGGATTTTCATCGATCTTCATGTACTTTTTTCCTATTGGCTTTCATTCTCCTTGGTTGAAAGGTATGAACACTTGAATCTTTTGTGATTTCAATTTAATTTTATAGGGGTTCGGTGATTCAATGGCGTGTGCCTCCATGGTTTGTCTCCACATAGTTGGATTGATTTTCAAAATATCATTCGCATGGGTCTATTTACTTGTGCATGGTATGTTTTGGGTTTGATGGCGAATGTTAGATCTCGAGGGCATCCATGATGTCCCTCTATGATTCCTTGGCATCCGTTTGATTTGTTCAAATTAGGGCATCATTAGGGTTCTTCTTTTGGGTCTTCTATAATGGAAAACTAGGGTACACAAGCTTTTATAAGAACTAGGGCTTGCTTCCATGGTTTTTGACTATGATTGTTGGGACCCAAATTAATTTGTAACATTTGATTTGGTAAGCCCCAATTGCATTAACTTGTGTGCTAGTTTTGGTTGGTAGATTCTAGTATGTGGTGATGATGTTTAGAAATCAAGTCCTTAGGAAATTTCATAGATTTGTGCTTTGATTCTCACCTAGGGTTTACATTTGAATCATTTTGAGGTGGAGATTATGAGTCGAGAGTCAAGTTCTTTGAAAATTGAACAAACAAAAGGGGTAAATGGAAAATTTTATAAAATCTACCCTTGGGAAAATTCTCTGAAAGTCGGTTCTATCATAAAATCCATGCCCATGCGGATTCTTTGAATCCATTGTACTCTCAAACCTCTGAAGGGTGATAGGTTTAGGTCAAGGTTTTTGGAGGAATTTAAGGTTGGTCAAGGAGTGGTTTCATGGCATGAATTGAACGTTCTAAGTTAGATCTCGACAAGTTGGTGTCCTTCAAGAATTTTGTTGTGTCACAGATTCTTCGAGTGTCTTGACATTCAGAAAATACGTCCATCCATAGATTCTCTACAATCCTCTAAAGGCTTTAAAATCCAAACTCTTGATTGAGCAACACACATGCATGAATCTGACTTGACCTTGCGAGCAATATGATTACAAAAGGTTGGTGAGTAGATCATGACTTAAGTTTGGGGTTGAGATGACATCCTCAGGAAATCCTTTTGGCTCCAGATTCCCTGAACGTTTAGGCACTTGGAGAATCTACCCCTCTAAAGATTATCTGAAATCCCTCGAGCCCTCAAATTTTAGAACTTTGTTGGATGGAGATGAATGTTTCAGCTTGGTCTTTATATGATAATGGAAATGCTAGCATGATGATTGTAATTGAACTTTGACTCAAGGTTATGCTAAATTGGTCATTTTTATAGAATTCATTCCCTCGTGGATTCCTCGAGTGTCTGAACCTTCAGAGAATCTTCCAAGAAGTGAATTCCCCAAAATTCGTCCCTGCGTGAAAATCCTTGAAGTATGGAAAATCCTGAGGTCTCACAATTCTTCACTCTATGATGATATTTCATGGCTTTCATGATGCTTTCAAGGCTAATTATGTAACGATTAAGGGGTTTCCATGATAATATAGTTGGATTAAATATTGTGCTTAATACCATGGTGATTATTGTTTCTTTCTAATAGATAAAGGTTGAGACTAGTTTGGCAAAGGGATCCTTGTAGAAGTTGTCAAAACCAACTTCAGACTCCAAGATCACCTGCATGCAAATGGATACCTATCACAAGGAAGAGAATGGATGGAGAAAACAAACAAGGGTTTGAAAAAATACTCAACCATAAAGAAAGTATTGATTGATTGATAGATGGATAATTACAAAGAGTACATATGCCTGATTATATAGACAAGTGCTAAACCTAGAATGAAAAGGATGTTGTCAAGTGTTCAAATCACACTTCATGTGACAACAAGAAACCCTAACCAACTACCTAGGGAATGATAACAAGATGGAGATAAGTTCTAGAAAAGAAAACTCATCTTCTAGAAGGGAATCTTATCTCAACAACTTTATTAAATGATTAAATGCAACTTATGACTAATATGATTAATTAAAACCTAAGTTAACTTATGCTAGTGTAATAATTAATTAATTACACTAACACCCTCCATAAGTGCAACTTAGGGAGACTAGATAAGCATGCACCCAAAACTAAGATGAATGCAAGAAAGCATGAATGGGTTTCGGCAACAAGGCCTGATCAAGTACCCATGTACAAATGCAATAATGAAGTAGAGAAGGAAAAACCAGTGGGACAACCCCCCCATACAATGAGATGACTGCAACAAAGAAGCACTGGAACACCACTGTGGAGTAACACTGGAACCGCAATCCGACAAACAAGGAAAGATACTTCGATCTACAAGAAACCATATCGGAATCATAATAATGCAACAGTAGACCCGATGTCATGGAACACTTGAAAACACCAAACTAGAACAACCCTAGAATCCATAAAGCAACAGTAGATGAAAAGATGATGACAGAATCTGGAAGCCGTGAATCTCGATGTCGATGTCAAACTAAGACTAAAACTTTTCTATGAGAATAAGTACCATAAAGACTCAAAAACATTAACCACAAATTTAGTGGCCCTCAAACTGAGATGGATCCGAAATGAATCTAATATGTGTCAAACTAAAACAAAATATGGCAAAAAAAAACTAAGAAACCAGACTACAACTCATGTGAGTTGTCATCAAAACACAATGAAGATCAAAGTGCATGCACACTCTAATCAGATTATTATGCAAGAAACCCCCCTGATGGAACTTTATATCAGTTCATTTATTACAATACCCAATGATTGCAAAAGGAGAAAATGCCTAAATATGCATAAATTAAAAACAAAATGCAAACCTATTCCATGCAAACAAAAAAGAGTGCATGCACAAACCAATGTTTACATCTGCCTCCACGATGAAAATAACTTCAGATTTATGTAGATGACTAAATTTGAAAGCATGGCCTACACCACTATGAAGTGCTCGAAACAAGCTCTCCATCAATATCTCGTTTGCCAAAAACGAACATTGTGGCCAAAAGTTATGAATTTTTGAAAAACTGAATTCAGCTTGCAGGAATGAATTTTCTAGGAAAAAATGTTTATTTCTAACTTGATTTTTGAAAAATCTACTCACTCTTTGTAGACAAAAATGAAAACCCATAAATATTTTGATGCTAGAAACAAAACCCAGAAATCGTTTTTTGATCCAACAAGCAGAAGATGAAAAATTGATTTTTTTTAAACCTTCAGTCAGGAGAAAAATAACGCGCACCATTTTTTCAAGAGTGATTTTCTCCAGATCTGTGCAAGATATGCAAAATCTAAAAGATACCCAATTCAGATTTCGACACTACCTACAAAACCAAAAATTGTTTTTCCTGCAAATGAGTGAAAACTAGATTTTTGAAGCAAAAAATATGACGGCTCTAATAAAAAACGGCATGCAACAAACCCTTGTAGCTCCAAATAGCTCCAAACTCTTCAAACAAGAACAGGCATGTAGCAGAAAAGCTCTGATACCATGTAGAATTTGTCAAAACCAACTTCAAACTCCAAGATCATCTGCATGCAAATGGATACCTATCACAAGGAAGAGAATGGATGGAGAAAACAAACAAGGGTTTGAAAAAATATTCAACCACAAAGAAAGTATTGATTGATTGATAGATGGATAATTACAAAGAGTACATATGTCTGATTATATAGGCAAATGCTAAACCTAGAATGAAAAGGATGTTGCCAAGTGTTCAAATCACACTTCATGTGACAACAAGAAACCCTAACCAACTACCTGGGGAATGATAACAAGATGGAGATAAGTTCTAGAAAAGACAACTCATCTTCTAGAAGGGAATCTTATCTCAACAACTTTATTAAATGATTAAATGTAGCTTAGGACTAATATGATTAATTAAAACCTAAGTTAACTTATGCTAGTGTAATAATTAATTAATTACACTAACAATCCTAAGCAAAGACATCATAAGTTGGTTTTGAGCAACCTCATATTAGAGTAGAGAAGATGAAGTATGATTTCAATGGGATTTGGCTTGAGTCTAAGATCCTTTCAACATGGAACAAAATTGGTGATAAAAACATGGGGCATGTTGACTAACATGACTTCACGCAGAGAATGTTTGGAGATGCACCCACTCAGCTGGCACAAATCATTACCCACATAGGATTTTCTCAAGAAAAAGGGTTTCCTCCAACATTGTAGTGTCTGGAACTGGTATTGGAATGTGCTAAGCACTATGACTCAGACAAAAGGATCATCATTGGACCCTAGGGAATAATCATAACCAACTTGACTGAAGAATTCATTATAGGAACTTTTAACATTGGGCCACACCAAAATTTGGTAAAGATTAACATCAAGGATGCAGAGGGCTTCTATGCAAAGGACCCTGATAAGGCACTATTAATGATGAACAATAATTGGGTTGTAAAACAAAAATCTCATTACTCCAAATTTCCCAAACAACTGCATAGAAGTGATTTCAATGTGGAGTATAATGACATGATAACTCTCCTAGGCAAGGTGATGGAATTGGAGGATTCCTTTATATTAAGAATTTGGATGTTCTATATCATATCCCAGATTGTAAAGGGGACATATTATGACTATCCAAAATTATAAGTGATAATTTGGATGAACAACTCAATAATGTACAAGACACCAAAATGTTACCATGACTTCCTATCTGGTGTACATGTTGGATGGAAAAAATAAGTATAAAGGTTTAATTTGTAGAGGAGCCCTTGGTCAATAAAAAATATGTGATGTTTTCCCTCAACTCCATTTCAATACTTATAATTACAGGAGAGTAAATGATGTATTCTTCATGTACATTGTAAGATTATTGCAAGATGCATTACATGTTAGAATTTCAGCTGATGCCATAGAGTTAATAAGGAAATATGGCCAATGGTTTATCCAATCAAGCTACCAAGGTACCCCATAAATAATCTTATCCTGCTAGAGGTAGCAAGGGAATTGGTGGCATTTGACACAATGGTAAATGATATGCATAAACCAGGACTTGGGCCAAAGTTCCCTTTGAGGACTGAAGTTGTGGAGGCCTACCCATCCATCAAAAGTGCTCATTATGTTGAAAAGGAAATGGTACAGTACCATTTGTATTCATATATGAGCAAGGACAATTTTGATCCTTATGGTGTTTCCTAGAAGCAAGCAATTAGAGAATATAGGCACAAGATCCACATAGAGGATTATTGGGAAAATTGTAGAGATGAATTTAAAGTTATTAGGAGAAGGTACTCAAGGTTTCCCTTGAGTATGATTAGATTGGATAGGATTTCCCAAGTCCCAGACCAGGTGGATGATGATGAAGATCCTCTCTCACACCATGACTATGAGAAATACAAGGATAAGCCACTTCCTATTGTTAACTGGTCTGAAGATGAGGTTGTGGATCTTAATGTAATCAATGCTCCTATTTTAAGATACTCTAAGCTATGGGTAAAGCACAAGGTCTTATAATTGGAAGTAGATGGAAGAAAATTCACCTATGATTTGATGGGAGACCTTGAGTCTCATTTGAAGGAAGAAGAAGAAACAAGAAAGGATAGTACAAAAGGGCTCCCTTTAGAGGAGGAAGGGGATAAGTATTGATTTGTTATCAAAAGAAGAACTAGAAGCTAGGCTAAGGGAAAAGAGAATAGACGATGTGTGGAAAAAGAAATAAAGCCTTCAAAATAAATTGTTGAAGAAGGTATTGAAAAGGTGCGGCCCTCTAAAAAGAGAAAGTAAGTGAGTGAGGTCCAGAAGCAAGCCAAGGTCATTGAAGAGGAGACCACCCACTCTAAGGTGGTGGATATTGAGAGCTCTAGAGAGAAACAACATGTTGAAAAGAGACAATGCAAATTTTATTTGGTGTTGTCATTAATGGTAACACTAGTTAGTGATTTGATCCACACATCATCATTTGATTATACTGGAAGTCAGATCGAAGTTTTGTGATTAACTATCAAAGAAGAATAGAGCATCCGACATAATCGTGTTCATCGATTCACATGCACATTTATTGTTATTCCTTTTAGCTATGGATCTCAAGGAAGGTTGTTTGGTATATGATCTCTATTATTCTTGAATCTTAGAGCTTCGTATCGATTCTTGTGCAATATAGAAGATCTAGTTGATTATTTTTTTGTTTAACAGTGCATGAAGGCCGATTTGGTGGATGTAGTCATTACGGATATTTGAGGATTAATTGTTTAAGTATTTTTGTGTTTGAACATGTTTATTTGGGTCATCATTATGATGTCGTCGACTTTGATTGGTGCACATTGATAATTAATTATGGATTGGGCCGACAGTTTGTAAATATTTTTCCTATTTTGTTGGAGCTGACATGTAGCGATTAAATCTTTAGTTGTGGATATATATAAGTGATTGATTATATCATTTTGATATAAAAACGATGTGTTTTGGTGTGTGTTGCAAATATTACAAGGATTATGAAGCAATTATGCACAGTTTCACTTGTGCATAAAAGGATTTGTGATGTGATTCAAAGCAGACAGAGTTGAATCAGACAGAAGGTCAAGAATTCGATTGTTGAGCTTAACTGGAACTGTAATTAGGCATTAGTAGATGCTAATTTCTCAATTCAATTATTAAGATGGATTTAATTTGAATGTTTTGTAAGGTAGTGAGCATTTCTATTTTTGAGCAGTTAGCTTTAGGAAGTGTACCTGAATGCAAGTGCATTCCCATTTTGTAAACACTTATTTATGAGTATACTCATATTGTGGATTGGCCTTCCATAGTGGTTTTCCCCCTAACATGGTTTCCATGTCAAAATCCTTGTGTTATGGTGTTGTGGTTGTTTTTCTTATGTTCATACATATTTTTTTTGGTTGAATGTTATAAGTGCTTTAATGATCAGATTAACAAAGTGAAAAAATTTAGAACACTGATTCACCCCCCCTCTCAATGTTCCTTGATTCCAACAATTGGTATCAGAGCCTAGTTTCTCAGAAGAATTTTAACATCTTGGGGAAGATCCAGGAAAGTAATTCAATGGATTCAATCAGGCTTCAACAACAACTTTTTGTGGCCCTAGATGATCTTGATCGATCAAAATATGAAGTACAGGAATTGCAAGCAAGTCTCTTAAATGCTGAGAAATTCATTGAGTCATTGAAAGATAAAATCAATAAGTCCAAGGAGAAGAGAAGGGAACCTTGTGATCAGTTCAATCAGAAAGATAGTAAGAGCATTGAAGATGAACAATTGAGTCAAGCCCTAAAGGAAAAGACAGAAAAATGTGAAAAACTTACCAGAGATAATACAGTCCCAAAGCATGAGATGGAATCTATTATGATGAGGATGACCAAAGAGATTGAAGACAGAAAGAAGAATGAAGAGAATCTTGCTCAGTCTTTGAAAGATAAATTTGAAGAATGCAATAGAATTAATGATGGATTCATTAATTTGGCACTCGAATTGCATCAATCTAGAAACAATGAAGAACTTGAAAGATAGGTTGTTACCCTCAAAGGTGAACTTACTACTGCAAATGAATTCAAGGAGAAGTTCAAGATTATCTCCGCTAAGCTTGATGAACTGATTAAAAGTCATAGAACTGAAGGTGACAAGAGAGGTCTTGGATATGAGGAAGGAGAAAGTTCGAGATCTGGACAAAGGAGATTTAGGCAAGGAAGTCAAATGAACAAATCTGGAAGGTATTTGGTACGACAACCTAATGCTCAAAGGTTCAATGGTTACTATTTTGGTTGCAATAAATTTGGTCATATGGCTTCTCAATGTAGAAGTAGAATGAATTCAAGTGGTCCATCATTCTTCATTCAATGCTTTAATTGCAACAAGTATGGTCATAAGTTAAATGAATGCAGAAATATGATGAACAACTCTTATAGAGATGTTAGATGTTATACATGCAATAGATTTGGACATATTTCTAACCAATGTAGATCAAGAGAAAATCAATGGAACAACTAGTCTAGAAAAAGAAATGTGGTGTGCTACAATTGCAAAAAATTTGGTCACATTACTAGATTCTATAGAAGTAGAAAGGGTCTGGTAAATCAAAGAAGAAACATGCAGAAGGATGAAAAGGAAAAAGGGAAAGTCACTATAGGTGAGATTAGGAAGAAAATGAAGAAGATATGGGTAAAGAAGAATCCCTCTATTGTAGGAAATGATTCTATACTAGCACCAGGTTCTGGTAATTCCTCTGGGAATTAGATTAAGGCCTCTAGCCTAGGGGGGTTCTCAAGAAAATCCTTCAAACCCCTTGTCGGTAGTTGGTACTGGGATATGGATGAGTGCAGTAATTGCATTGATGATCTATAGATGTTGCTGAAATAGTTGGATAAAGTATTTATGCAGAGTTGATGGTCCGCAGAAGAGTTATCTTTCATAGAGTATGGAAGCAGGGTATCCAGATGAGTTAGGGAAAAAGCATTTATTACAACAAAAGTTTAGGTGTGTGAATGATAAAAGGTCATTTATATTCTTCATTTGTCACTTTTCACTTTGAGAAGAAGAAGTTTGGAGAGCTTTGAAGCAAAGTTTGGCAAAGATTGGTGAAGATTCAAGTGTGAAGGCGATTCGGTGATCAAACCCCTAATCTGACGAAAAAGGTATTTATCAGGAAAACTTGTGAAATTGTGAATTTGTGAAAATGGTTGCTCCATTGGTATTTGATGTCAAGGATAGACCCCATCCAAAATTCAAGTGGAATCCTTTCAAAATTGTTGAGATAGAGCCCTTAGGTGCATTTTCATCTATTTCGTACGACGTCTTGCATATTGAAGACATTAGGGCATACATTCATGCAAAAATTGAGTTAGGGAGCTTGTAGTTGTTGAATTTGTATTCCAAACACATTATAGGAGAGGATTTATGTGTTAAACCTGAATTCAAAACCCTAAAGGAGAAGAAATTCATGCAGATTGTAAAATTTCTCATGTTTGAAGAAAGTGAGTAGGTCCAATATATTTTGAGCTGAGTTCATGCTTAATTTTTGTGGTTGAGTCAACCCTTTAAGATTACAAAAGAAGCCATAAGCATTTTTACTAGTTTAAAGTCCTCTGGTGGGTTGTCGATCTTGAAGTTTGTGAAGAATCAGACCACTACTAATGCAACTGGTTCAATGTATGATAAAAGAGCTATGAAAATTGATGATATTATTGATGTGAATGTCATATTTGCCTTAATGATCATTGGTTACAAGATCTATCATTCTAGCCAGGATAATTTTGTATCTAGTACAACTATCTATGTAGCATATCAGATGGTGAAGGAGAATGTAGAGTATGATCTATGTGAGGTACACAAAAGACAGTTGATGGAGAATCTTGGTAAAATCAAGAAATATAAGAAGAATTGCTTCAAATATGGAAATATACTATTGTGTTTGTTCTTTTACTTTATGAATGAAGTTTTGAGATTTGGAAAAGTACAATGGCAAGGTAATAATCCTGTAGCTGCTCAAATTAGAGACATATTGCACAGATTTGGTGATAGCAAGACAAGGAATATTACAATCAAGAGAAATAATTCTTAAGTCGATTGTGGAGAAGTACAAAGACTATCTATTTTATGGTTGACATTGATCAATGCTTGATGGAAGTTGTAGATCCTAGAATAGTGTGGATTATGCCTATGGGCTATGAGGTTGAGGAACATATTTTGGAAATGTATGTTGAACATTTGTTGAGTAAACCTCGGGATCCGATAGAAGAAAGATTTGGTATTTTTTAGAGAATGATATACAAGTGCACAATCAACTAAGAAATCTTGTGATAGTTCGAAGAGTAAGAAAAGAAGTGGAAGCCTTTGCAGAGAGCATGGGTATATCTGCAAAAGCTATGAGAGAAGCTAGAAGAAAGAGAGAACAAGTTGAAGTAGGAGAGCCAACTAGAACTGAATCTGCTAGTTCGGTAGTATCCATTTCCTGAACTAGATCTACAAGAATCTCTACTCTCCCATCCGGTCCTGCAAAGAAGTCAAGTCCTATGAAACCTCAAGCCAAGTCATCCAAGAGAAAAGGAAAAAGGAAGAATGACAAGAGAACAAGATTTTATGTTGTTGTTTCTGAAGTTGGAGAGACTGAATCTGATGAAGAGGTAAGAGAAATCAAGAAAAAGGTCACAAAGGAAACAATAGTCTCTAAGAACAAGCCCTCTGGTGAAGAGAAAGGAAAGAAAAAGATGAAAAAATTCAAAATAGGTATGTCTATAGAAGAAGTGGAGAATGCATTGATTAAGGATGGTGATCTTAGGCCTCTTTGTGAGTGGTATGACACCTTTGACAGTGTCAGTCAAAGAGTTCTTGAGGGAGCTTCAATAAAGTACTTGAATAATTTCAATGTGGCACTTATTGAAATAATGTCTCCATTACCCAAAATGTCTATATGAAGTTTTAGAAATGAGAAGAGTGAATGCAAGAAGTAAATATGAATATTTGAGAGAGTGCATTCTTTATGGTTTATGTCTGGTAATGTCTATTGGGGAAATGAAGTTAATTCTGAATGGTGCTAAAAAGGATTTCAAAAGAAAAACAAGAGTAAACAAGCTTATGATTGGTCGGACTAAAGAAGTATATAATGGAGATGTTTCATCTGGTCTAGTAATAGAAGAAGGAAAAGAAGATGCATTTGAGGACACTCTAAATCCCTTTGACATGCATGATGCTGAAATTCCTATAGAGACTGAAGATCCTAAAGTTGTATCAGTTAAAGAAAAAGAGATTCCTAAAGCCATGCAAGAATCTATAACTAAAGAGAAGAAGGATGAAGTGAAGGTGATTCTTGTGAAAGCAAGAGACACGACTAAGGCAGTGAAGGATTTTTTGGAAGAACAACATGAAGAATTTGATTGTGAACTAGTAAAAGGTCCTATCAACTTGGACACTTTATCCCCTATTCAGAAGCTGAAGGTAGCATCATTCGCTTAGAACAAGGCAAGGGAAGAAATTATGAAATTATATATTCAATATAGTGAGTTGTTGAATCTTGCATCTAGTATTCTAGAGAAGATCATGCCTTCTCATGTTAAGGATCCATTCGGTTCTCCCTCTGGTTAGCTAAAGAAGCTTATTAGTTCTATAAGTACTCATTTTGAGTCCCTTGAGAAGTCAAAAGAGGATAAGGTACAGAAGGAGTTTGATGCTAAAATGTTTAATAGGTTGAAAGAGATGATAGCTAATGATAAATATTTGTTAGCTACTTGTGTAAAGGATATTCAAAGTGCTTTGTTTGAAGGTGGTAACATTTATAAGTCATGTCTATCTTTATCTAAGTTCATTGAGGACTTTGAAAAGAAAATGAAAGAATGTGAGAAACAATTAGCATATATCACAAGCCTTCGATCCTCTAACCGTCTCTATTGGAAAGAAAGAAGGTCAAGTCATATCCCTACTTGAAAAGATCAAAATTTTGAAGCATGAAGAAGGTAAAATGGTTGAAAGGGTTTGTGATCTTAGAGGACTAACTGGTCCCAAGATGGAAACAATGTTGAGTGAATTGAAGGAAGCACAAGATGCTATGGCGGTCAATGATCCAGTGAACCTTGAATCTACAGAGATGCAATCTTACCTATTTTGTGGTCACCTGACTATCTTGGAGAGTCCCAAGAAGGGTTGGAACACAAGTTTGAGCTTGTTAAATAATTTTTTTGCAGATCTATTCAAGTTTATGTAAGTTGTAGAAGCTTGTTTGTACATATGCAGTTTGTTTATAGCAATTTTGATTGATTTTTGGTATGCGAATTCCTTCCTTTTCCATTGATGTCAAAGGGGGATAATGGGACAAAAAAAAATTCCTTAATAATCTCAAGGGGAGTTGTGTTTTTAAATTTTGAAGGGTGGCAGTGTATTCATGTTGGTACTAATCCGACAGTCATTTTTCACTAAGTGTTGCCATCAATGCCAAAGGGGGAGATTTTTGGAAAGAGACACTGCAAATGTCATTTGGTGTTGTCATTGATCGAAACCCTAGTCAGTGATTTGATCCACATGTCATCATTTGATCATACTAGAAGTCAGATCAAAGCTTTGTGATTAATTGTCAAACAAGAACAGAGCATCCGATAGAATTATGTTCATCGATTCACATGCAATTTTATGTTATTATTTTTAGTTGTGGATATCAGGGAAGTTTGTTTGGTATATGATCTTTGTTATTCTTGAATCTTAGAGCCTCGTATTGATCCATGTGTGAGAAAGAAGATCCGCTTGATTAATTTTTTGTTTAACAATGCATGAAGGGCGACTTGGTGGATGTAGCCGTTGCGTATATTTGAGGAGTAATTGTTTAAGTATTTTTGTGTTTGAACATGTTTATTTGGGTCATCATTATGTTGTGGCAGACTTTGGTTGGTGCACATTGAGAATTAATTATGGATTGGGTCGACAGTTTGTAAATATTTTTCATATTTTGTTGGAGTCGACATGTAGCGATTAAATCTTTAGTTGCGGATATATAAGTCATTGATTATATCATTTTGATATAGAAGCAATGTGTGTTGGTGTGTGTTTCAAATATCAGAAGGATTATAGAGTGATTATGTATAGTTTCACTTGTGCATAAAATGATTTATGATGTAATTCAAAGCACTCAGAGCAGAAGAGCAGAATCAAACAAAAGGTCAAGAATTTGATTGTTGAGCTTAACTAGAACTGTAATCAGGCATTAGCATATGCTACTTTCTCCGTTCAATTCTTCAGATGGATTTAATCTGAATGTTTGGTAAGGAAGTGAGCCTTTTTGTTTTTGAGCACTGGGCTCTAAGAAGTGTTTCTGAATGCAAGTGCATTCCCATTTTGTAAACACTTATTTTTGAGTATACTCATATTGTGGATTGGCCTTCCAATGTGGTTTTTCCCCTAACATGGTTTCCACGTAAAAATCCTTGTATTATGGTGTTGTGGTTGTTTGTCTTATGTTCATACATATTTCTTTTGGTTGAATGTTATAAGTGCTTTAACGATAAGACTAATAAAGTGAAAAAGTTCAGAACACTGATTCACCCCACCATCTCAATGTTCCTTGATTCCAACACAATAGGTCTATGTGAGGAGAGGTTCTCCTAAACATAAGATAACTCAAGAAGAGAGAGTGGATAAAGAGAAGAAGGTGACCACTAAATAGACACCTATTGATGATCTCATGAAAGGTATAGAAGAAGCAACTACTAGAAATAGTTCTCCCATTTCTTCTCCAATTCATAATGTACAAGAAGGCAATATCTCTAGTATTCCTAATCATCCTCAAGAAGAAGGGAATATTCCTAATACTATAGAGGAAGATACACCAAATGAAGAGTTCTCTACACCAAAGGATGGGCAACTAAATTATTTTGTCAAGGAATGGGAAGACAGGGAAATATAGAAAAAAGAGGCAACCTCTAAGGTTACAGTGGAAATGCCTTCCCAGCCTCCATAGAAAGAACACACTGATACCCCACACATTGAGGTTGAAGATGATGATAAGCTTTATGAAGATAAGCTCGATGAGGACAAGCTTGATGGAGGTGAAGATAGCTTGGATAAGGATGTAGAACAAAATCAGGAAAAGGGTGATGTGAATGTGGAGGTTGTTAAGGATAATCCTCACCATGATCAATCAGAATAGGATACCTCCTAGGAGAATGAAAAAACATAGCAACCAGCTACCCCAAAATGGATTGAGGAAATTTTAAAGAAAAGGGCTATCATTGTAGAGGATTAGACCCCTGATTGGGATAAGTTCTTTGAAATTTTGGGACGGCCAAAGGAAAGGAAGAGAGAAAGAATTGTCTCTAAATTCTTTAGAGATGAATTTAATAATAGGTTTATCTATGTGGCCACCCCTATAGAGAAAAAATTAAAAGATGAGGTAAGACCCTTTGATTATAAAGTTCAAACTATCAACTTGGATCCTACAACAAAAGAGCAGAAAAAGGAAGAATTTTAGGAATCATCTCAGACTATCTTAAGGAGGTTGGACAAGTACACTAAAGAGAAGGAGAAATTGCAGAAGATATTGAAGGATGTTTATACATATGTCGAACACTTGGTTAAACCAATACAAGCACAAAGCAGCGAGAGTTCCTCATTTTTAGAAGGAATTCTATCCAAGGAGATGATATCATAAATTGAAAGGTTAAAATATTCTATGAAGGATACTCAAGAATAGTTGTAGAGTGTCAGTGAGTGAGGGGATGCCATGATTGAAAAAGTGTTACCAATGTATGAAAATCCATCCTTCCTTTCTCAATACATGGCACAATTTCTCCTTGATTGCAAAAATTTAGATGATGCCATTGTCAAGGAATTGGAAAAAATACTTGGGGTTCCTACAAAAGTGCTGGTAAAGGAAGGTATCCTCATAATGCAGAATAGTCACAAGGTCATGGATTGGATGGAGGCCTTTAGGTTCAGGAATGAGATCAGATTGAAAGCACCAAAGAAAGTATCTAAGGCCCAAGGTAAGGTCAAGGATATTTTTGATAGTTGCAATGCCTTTCTGGAAATTGTCACTAGGAGGAAGAAATTTGGTAGAAACAATTTAAATGTCAAGAAGCTACAGAAGTGGTGGCATGAGGTTTACTCTCCAAGTGATAGTGGGAGTATTCTGAAGGATGAGGATGCTACAATTTATATATCCAACTTAAATAGGTACCAGGGCCTTTATTTTGATTGGAAAAAAAACATTGATAAATATGTAGGAGAGTTAAATTCAATAAAGGTGAAAAATAATATAATTTCAATCCTAATCTAGGCCGACCTAGACCCAATACTTGAGAAAATTCAAGAAATTTCTAGAAGGGAAGAAGGAGAAAAGGATAAAGAGGGAGACAAGGCTGGACGACCTTGAAAAGTGTGCCACCACACTGAGCTAGCCAAGGCCCCAAGTCGGCCACTTCTTGAAATTTGCACCCAGAAATGCATTTATAATTAAGAGGGTTGACTTTTGGGTTGACCTCCAATATTTTATTATATTTTGAATTAGGAGGGAATTTTAAAATGCTAAGGTCAACCTGTATGTCCACCCTAACTTGTAAACCCTAATTTGGGATGACCTAAGGATGTAATACTATAAATTGAGATTTTCTCCTCATTTGAAAGGGTTAGACAGTTAGTGAAAAGTTAGAATTTTAGCTAGAAGTTCTAGAGAAGTATTGTAATACTTGAGACACTTGGATTGTTGCAATTTTTGGTGAAGTAAATACAAGTGAAGACATTGTTCTTTGGTGCCCTTCTTTGTGTTATTCATATATGCATGGTTCTTGTGTTTTTTGTGTTTCAAATTATGATAAATTTCTTTAAGTAAGTTATTTTCTGGATAATCTTAGAACTAGTTGCAGTTCAATTGCGTTTATGATATAGTATTTAACGCATTTGAGCAACCCTTGGTCCATAATTTTAGAAACTTGCTAATTATGAGTTATTGTGTAAAGTTAGCTTGGGCCTACATCTTATTGTGCTTAGTTCAATTGTGGTTATTTATTCATTTCAATGCCTTATTTGGGTTGATGTGTGAATGTTCCATAATCTAAAAATCTTTATGCCTTAGGAGATCGCATTGTTTCTATGATACTGTAGATATAATCTAGGTTTAGTAGGAAATTATTTTGAAGGGTTGGTCCATTTTGAATGTTCTACTGTTTTCATGATTGATTTTAGGAGTTAGTCTAGAATCTCTCTCTAAACCCTTATATCTTTTGCTATTTCTTTAAATATTGGTTATTTTTAGGATTGAAAAGCATTATTACATTGCTATATTTAATGAATTGGAGAGATTCAACACTTGATTGTAATGCCCCCTTATGATTACCAACATTTCAGCATTATCTCTAATTTGTTTTATTGCATTGTCAAGAACTAACATTAGAGACCTTGGGGTTATCTCTTGAGGCTTATTGATAGAGATTTACCTTTCAAGAGAGATAGAATATTATACTTTTTCTGAGTTGTTGTTGTGCAAAAAATACCATTAACAAGTTGTTTATTTTATTTCATTTCATTTATTTCTCTTATCCTTGTTGGAGGTGTCTATGTATGCGCTTTTGAAAAATAGGAGGGTGTTGGTTCTGCATGAGGGTCTCATCTTGCTTATAATGGAGCATGTGAAATCCCTCATTATTTCTAATTCAATTAAGGGAAAGGAAAAGGATTTAAGTGATGATTCCTGCTCGACTAGTTCAGATACCAACATTGTTGGGGAGGAGGAGTGGAATGAGGAGGGTGAGTATGAGTCTTCTTCCGCTGTGGTCACCCCTTATAAGAAGAGAAATAAGGGAAAGCCTAAAGGAAAATGTGTTGCCAAGAGGATTACTCTTTAGGAGTCAGAGGCCCAGTCCGTTGGTAATGATATAGAGGTTGGTTATGGGGATTCTAGGTCTAAGGAAAATGTTGCGGCTATTGGGTAGGATGATGTTGAGGTGGGCGGTAAGGAGGAGGGTTCATAGGAGAATTTAGTGGTAGTGGAGGCCAAGGAAAAGCCTAGAAGGGCTTCCAAGTGCATTGCCAAGTTGAAGAATCAAGCATCGAAAGATGTTTTAAAGGATACCATGGAGCATTGCAAGGAGAAGGGTTTAGAGGAGAAGATTGAAATTGGAAAATCCTTAGTTTGAAACACACCAAGTGTGGAACCCTTTGGTGAGAAATTTGTGCAAGAAGAGGAGGGAATTAATCTGAGGCATGGAAAGCCATAACCTCTTAAAACTTGCTTTCAAAGGATTTTTTGTACCTAAATGATGGTACCAACTCAATGTTTGAACTCCTTAACATGGCAGGTGTGGGGGCCATTGGCACTTTCAAGTTAGCAAAGTGGACTCTTAGGAATTCAATAGGGTAAATATCAAGATCAGGGGATTGAAAGAAAATGTGCAAAATATTCCAAAGCGATCTGCCTCAGATATTCTGATTGATAGATTTATGGATCTTGAGTGTTGTTTTTCCCACTTCAAGCCCTTATGTAAGCAACATCTAGTTGAGTTGGAGGTTGAGGTTTTGGATAATAATGTGGACATCAAGAAACTATTGCAAGCTTGCCACATTTTTGTTAAGAATGGTATTGATTCCTTGGAGGTCCTATTCCGCAAGATTAGTGAGCTAAGAGATGACTAGCTCTACTTTACTGAGTTGATGGAGAAGGACCAAGTGTCTAAAGGGAAAGGGAAAAATATTGGTAAGGAGGATGTCAAAGGCCCTGCTACTAGAGGGAAGGATCACTTGAGGAAGTCCTTTGAGGATGAGAAAAAAGAACTATTGGACATGATTGACTTTCATAGGAACCAAGAACTTGAGGTGTCCAACACCTTAAGGAGCATGAAATAGTGTGTAGTTCTATGTTTTTTATTCTTGTTTCCCTTGTTGTTGGTTCTTTGTTTGTTTCAGACTGTTGTTTTGTTGTTTTTGTTGATGGTTGCTACTAATGGTTTAATGTTTCATCTTTAAGCAACATTTTGAATATTCAATTGTTAAGGGTTTCTAGTCCCTTCATAACCTATTTTCCCCATATAATCAAAACATATAATTACAAATACTTAATATTATACTAAATGGGTAGAACCTATTCCCCTCATATATGTAGCTAGTAATACAATATCTAAGCTCATTCTTAATCATGTTACTTTTCTACATGGTACCCCTTTTTCTATTATCACTAAAAATAGTAAATCCTTTAAGAATGATAAATTCAAATCCATCTATGCAAAATTCCATATCAAATATAAGTGATCCACTCCCTATTACCCTCAAGTTAATGGTCAATTTGAAGCTTCAAATAAAACCATCATTAAATACTTAAGAATATTGTTAATGATGTTGTTCAGGATTGGCATCTTCAACTTTGTCCTACCTTTCTTACAATACTAATACTCACACAACCACTAGAGTCACACCCTATTCTCTTTCCTTTTTATTTGAATCTATCTTACCCATTTAGATCAAACCACATTCTATGTATATCTCATTGCATGATTTGATCAATGATGAGGAAAATTGAGTTGCATATATTTATGAGTTGGAACTTCTTGATAAAAATGGTTCACTATGCTTGATTATTTAAAATAATATTAAAAGATGTTATAAAGGAGCTAATTTAATTGGTATTTAAAATCAAGAGTTTGAATTTAGCGATCCTTAAAGAAAAATAAGAAAACACCAATCAAGATTGTGAAAAGAAAGGAAAGTTTGAGCCTAACTAGTTGGGTCTTTATGTCATTATTGCCAAACTTGGATCAGGAGAATATCCATTGGCTAAACAATATGGTCAAGAACTAGATAAACCTATGAATATCCTTCATCTCAAATGCTTCCATGCCTAGAGGATCTAATGTTGCAAAAAAAAAAACTTAAAATAGTAAAGATATAAATTTCATCCATTGGTAAAAACCATTCTTATGGTGCCTTAGGCAAGTGACATGATGAAATTTTTTTTTTTGGCATCATGAGTAATCTATTTTCTATAATTACCTTACACTTGTAAGTAGGCCCTATTCCTTTAGTACCTCAATATCTTTGATTTTTTTACCATATCCTCTTGACCTTAATTTCTGCATGGAATTTATATTGAGAACTATTTTGGGAAGATTTTGGTATATTATATCCTCTTTAGAGTGCAATATTCCCCCAAAAATTAAAAAACATTAGAAAATCCAAAAATATTTAGAAACCTCAAAAAATTCAAAAATATTTACAAAAATTAAAAAAAAAAGGACAATCCAAAAAAATTCCAAAACAAAAAAACAAAAAAATTGCAAAAATAGAAAAGTCCAAAAATATCCTTGATTTTATTCAAATCTCTAATCATGTTCAAACACATCCTTGAAAGTCTCTTGGGATATATCATTCCAAATCCCACCTCCTTGCATACATCATTGCTTGGGGAAAATCGTCACTATCAAAATTAATAAATCTTGGCTTTTAACATAATCATGGATAAAAAAAATTAATTTGTTTTTTTTTTCTTTTATTTTCGAGTGTAAGTCTATTCTTGACATTTTCCTCACATATTTCTTATCTTATTTTACTTGCTTGTTTTTTTCTTAGTTTCCTTGCACTTTTGTGTTTCTTATGTTGTTTTCCTTTGAATTGGTCCTTGCAACATATTACTACAACAATTTGGTCTACCATATCATGGTGTTATACAACATATACTTTCTTGTGACTCTTTTTATTTTGGGTTAGTATTTTATGCACTTAAGTCATCATTGTTATATGCTCTCCCTTATTACCTAATGATGTGGAGTAGCTAAGTCATGCACTTCTACTTGATGGATTGGGTCATCCTTTATCAAGCAACCATTAGCAATAAGAGATCACATTTAGATGTCAACTAGGGACGTTCTTTTGAGATGATACCAATATTGTATGTACATGGTTCAAAATTTCTAGGTATTTCTAAGAAATTTGAGTATAGTAATCAAGTTTACATAATTGAAAGGGGACCTATTTTAAGGAAACATATAGAATTTACATTCACTAAATAACAAAAAAATCTATAATTTAATGTTATGGGTGAGTATTATATCTACAAATTAATGAATTCTTTTTATTACTGGTAAAACAGGTTTTATAGGGACACAAAACCCTTTACAAAGGTAGAAAGATGTTTAAAGATAAAAGCAAGATACAACAAGTAGCCAAAAAAAAGCAAGAAAGAAAAAAAAACAATATGACAACAAGTACCAGCCTATTTCATGTTCTTCAAAATCTTTGTTGCCTCTAAATCCTTTGGAATGATATGCTCATGAATTTCAACAATGTCAGCCATAGCATTTTTTGAAGCCTCGGTAGGCTTCTTCACATGACTATGAGTCCTAATACTAGGTCCAATAGTAGCAATAGTCACCTTTTTACCCTTGTTGACACCTTCACCACCAATAGCCACTTCCTTAACCCTGTTACTCCCATCCTTATCATTCCCCTTATCCATATTATCATTGAGAAAGGTAAGGCCTGAATCACTATTGATCTTATCTAGCTAATCAATATTTTCACACTTTAGCAATTTTTTCCTCCAAGATCGAGATCCTCATTTCATGCTCGTCTTTAAGATTAATGACATCATTGGTAACCATATTAAGAATCTCCATCTCATTCTCTTGATTAGTGGCCCCCTTCTCAATAGAGTTCATCTCATTAATGTTTTGCAGGGCACAAATCTTTATGCTCAATTGGTTGAGTTTGCTAAAAAACCATTTCAGAAGTTTAAAGTAGTTAACAACACTAACCCTCACCAAGCCCATCAGGAATTTCCTCTTTGTTGCAATTAAAGGTGTTCAAATCTTTAGAAAAATCAAGCAAAGGGTTTTCTTGATTATCAACCTATTCCTCCATGGAATCTTTTCCTTTGAGACTCTACAACTCCTTCCCCTACATATTCATCAACTTAATATGGTTGAACCCTTCCTTAACACCCTCAACTAACTATTTTGAATCATATAGCTTCCCATCACCAAAAATCATCTTAGGAGCCACCTTATTTTTCTTAGAAATAGAAACCTTATCCTTGCCATTGACTTTCATCAAACTATTTCTCTTCTCAACAAATGAAATCACTTCCTCACCGCCCTCACAAACTAATTTAACAAGCTTCTCCTTAACCCCAAAGTCCTTACCGCTCTCTTTCACAAATCTCTTTAATTTCCCAGTAGACCCAAGTAAAGGCAAACTCAATCTCTTCACAACAGACGATGGTACTTCCTCACCATCCTCACAAGACTCAGTATCAGACAACTCCACATTCACATGGCCCTTAACACTCTCTTTTAGAAGATTTTTTCTTTTCCCAAGAGTCATAGGGACTTCCTCACCACCCACATAGGTCCCCTTAATTGTCTTTCTATTCTTATTAATAGGAGGAGGGGTATTCTCCTCATCTTCACTACTAATATGGGAATCCTCTAATTAGGAAAGATGAGGATTATTCTTTTGGGTCTTCTTAGCTTTCCAAAGCTTTGTTGGGGGTATAAAAACACCTCCATTGAGGGCTCAACATTATCCTTAACACCCGCCTAAGCATCCTCCTCATCCATGCCAGTATCATACACAGACTCCACAATTTTTCCATGGTTGGTCTTCGAGATCCTCCTAGGTTTTGAAGGAACAAAAAAACACTTTACATATTCTATGATTAGCATAATCAATCTTTCATGAAGAATTTTGGGTTTGAGGGTTTTTATAACCTCTTTAATACCATTTTCTAATGAAGCTAATAAATAAAATGGGAAAGATATTCTTTTCTTATGCGTAAAATGGTTACGAAGCATAAAATGATACCCAAACAAAGAGCTAAACAACCCATGAGTGAAATACCTCATGATTGATTTATTTGTCTCCCTCTAGATAGATTTTGTAGAATTTTTAGCATAACCACCACAAGATTTTCTCACCAAATCATCCCTCTCATTGTCTTTAAAGAAGACATTAAGAGCAAAATTATAATTTTTATTGTCCTTGTAAAACTTTCTACCATGAGTAGAAAAACCAAAAATCATGCCAATAAAATCTTTAGAAATATCAATCTCGACACCATTCATGACAAAAACCCTTTTTTTCCACCCTGCCATAACACCTTGGAAATCTAAGGGTCAAAACCATGAAGGTGTTTGATATACTGGGTGAAACCACCTTGCATAAGAATTCTCCACACCCTCTTGTTTTTTTTAGTATCATCGTGATATATAGGCTCAACTCAACTCCTTTCCCCCCATATTCACTAGATAGAAAAGCACAAAGTACTCTAAAATGTGCTAACATAAATAAAGAACCAAAAACAAGATAACCACAAAACCCCACCAAAATTAGAAGAAAATGGTTCAAAAAACATCCAAAAATTATGTAAGATGCCACTTGACAAGACAAGCAGTAATCATAGTCCAGAACGATCACATGAGCTCAAGCTTGTTGTAGTCCTTGGGAATCATAAGAATAACATCACAAGAGAGGCACCACCCCATAATCATAAAAGTAACCATCATTACAAGGCTATTGACATTCATGAGAAATGATGTTTTGAACATCGAATGGGAGAACAACAAAAGACCCCCACTCCCTAATCACCCTCATCACCCCTAAGTTATCAAAGAGGTCAGCAACCCTATTACCCTCTCGATAAATATGGGATATAAAGTAACCATCAAAGGAATTAAGAATAGCAATGGAGTCCCTTATTAAATGCTCAATAGACCAACAAGAAGGTTGCAATTATTTGAGATAGTTTATGATATTAAGAGAGTCTTCCTCGAGCCACACTCTTTTGAACCCTTTTGAATGAGACAATTTGAGGCCATGGTAAGATGTAAGAGCTTATGCCACGTGGTTTGTCTGAATTCCGAAAGGGAGTACCACAACAAAAAAAAACCTACCATAAGAATTTTTAATCACTCCCCCACAACCAATAGGACCTGGATTTCCTTTATTTGTCCCATGAATGTTAACTTTGACCTAATAATGAGAAGGATCGTACCAAAAAATATTATCTCTAGGGATCCTAACTTTCACAATCAATGAATAAATGTCCATCAGAAGCTTCCAATGCCTAGCCACCTAAAAATCATAATTACTCGTAGAAACTTTAGGACCAAGATGATTAACATGAGTAAGCCTAGCTAAGAAGTTATCCATAATAGCAGAGAAAATTTTAAGGGACACCCTTTGAGCATTCATACAGGAATTTATGAAGATCCTATTATTTTGTTCAAGCTAGATACCCCAAGCCACATGAGGTAAGATGAGAGACCAAAGGAGAACTAGGAAAGGATTAGCAGAAGGGGCAACCCATTGAGTACAAATATCAACAAAAGAGGAAGGAAAAACCAAACTTAGATCCCAAAAAGATAAAACATTTAAGACCAAATATCAAAAGAGAACTTGCAATTAACCAAAAGATGAATGAAGCTCTCAAAATCGACTTCGCACAAGAAACACCTATTGAGCATCAAAAAGCCCCTTTTCCACAAGTTATCCATAGTCAACATCTTGCTTTAACTCAATAACCAAAAGAAGATATTTAATTTTTGGATCATATTAGGATTCCACAAGGAGGCACAAAAAGGTGGAGGCCCACTGCCAATATACTGCAAGGAAAAAGTATACGCCACAAAAAGGGACCCAAAAGAATAAAGGCTTCAGACAATATGATTAGAGGTGTGAGAAACTGGGATATGAGTCGAAGACAACAACAATCTGAGATAAGTAACACCAAAAAATTCACAACTTACAACCTTCCAGCAACCATCAACAATAAAATCAAAACAAAATGGCCATAAGTTCTTAAATAGAAATCCATAAGAGGATGATCTTTTAAAGATAAACTCCCTAACCAACAATCATCCCAAAAAAGGATGTTGCAACCATTACCAAGATTTTATTTGAGACCCTTGGAGATAATAGTATGAGACTTAATCATGTAATTCTAAAGAACAAAACTAGAAATAGGAACAAAGTTATCCTTGAATAAATCTCTAAACTTATCAACTTCGCTAAGATACTTATTGAATAAAATCTGCATCCATTTTGAATTATCATAAAGAAGTCTCTAGAGCTTCTTGGCCAAAAAAGAGCTATTGAATTCCTTCAATTTACCTAAACCAAGACTAGACCCCACCTCTTAGGCTTGCAAACATCTTCCCAAGAGACAAGATGCATTTGATTCTTCTCTTCAATCCATGACCATAAGAACTTTTTCTAAATTCTCTCAATTTTGTTCATGAATATCTTAGGAATCTTGAAGAGATTCATAGCATACACCAAAAGATTCTACAAAGTAGCTTTAATTAGTTGGATCTTACCAACTTGACTAAGAAGAGCCCCTTTCCATCCAACAAGTTAATTTATCAATGATACCCAGCCAAAAGGAAGTAGGAAATTTGTTAGAACACAAGCGTAGACCCAAATAGGTAGAGGGAAGATCCCCCACCTCACACTAGAAAATTCAAGCAATCTTTCTCATTGTAACATCCAAAGTATTCAAGAAGAAGATAGTACTCTTAGGTAGGCTAAATTTCTGACCTGAAGCAAATTCATACTTAGAAATAATGGATTCAATGGCTTTCAACCCCCTCACCGAAGACTCGCCTAAGAAGATTGTGTCATCAACAAATTATTGATGAGAACAAACCAGATCAAGTGAAGACAGTTTCAACCCATGCAAAAAACCAATATTAACCAAATTTTGAATGAATCTTCTCAAAGACTCATCCATGATAATAAAGAGAAAATGAGAGATCAGATCACCTTGACACTACCCACAAGAACTATTAAAGAAACCTAAAGGGGTACCATTAACTAAAACAAAAAAATTAGGAGTAGAGATCAACTACCAAATATGCTAAAGAAATTTACCAACAAAACCAAATGCCTTCAAATCTTTAACCAAGAAAAGCCAATCAACCCTGTCATAATCTTTCAAAATTTTGAGCTTCAGCAAAAAACTAGCCTTCTTATTAACAAACAAAGAGTGTATATTCTCATGCACCGACAAGATAGAATCAATAATCATCGTACTAGGAACAAAACATTTTGTTGCTCTGAAATAATCAAAGGAAGAACAGACTGTAACTAAGAAGCTAGCACCTTAAAAATTATTTTATAGATAGAGTTACACGGGATGATTGGATGAAACTCAAAGAAAGAAGAAGGCACAAGCTTCTTTGGAACAAGAACAATAAAGGTAGATTTTATCTTCTTCAACAAGTTTCTACTCCCAAATAATTTCTTAACCACATCAACAACATCCTTCGACAAAAATTCCCAAAAGAGTTGGAAGAAGAACATGGGGAAACCATCAGGGCCTGGAGATTTGTTACCCTTAAAAGAGAAATTTACACACTTGACTTCATCCATAGAAGGAATACTAACCAACTTATTCTTAAAGTCATATAAAATAAGAGTGGAAATGACATTAAGGAAAGATTCTTGACACTCAATATCAAGAACAAAGTCATTTGAAAGAAGGTTGGAAAAAAATTCCAAAGAAGCCTGCATAATATCCTCCTCCAAGTATCAAGAGAAACACCATTAACATGAATAGATTTAATACAATTAGAGGCCCTATGCTTCATGGTAGAAAGATGGGAAATTTTCATATTCTTATCCCCACACTTCAATCACAAAGCACAAGACCATTGTTTCTAGAAAACTTCCTCCCTAAAAATAATGGTATGAAGGAAAGACAAAAGAGAATTCTCCAGGGCAATAAGAGGAGGATCAACACCATTAGATTGAATAATCTTCTACACTCCATCCAACTCATCCTTAATAGTAGCCTTATCTTGGAAGATTTGACCAAAATAAGCCTTATTTCATTTTTTAACATTAAATTTCACAAACACAAGATTTTTGACAATCTAGAGTAGAGCAAAGCTATCCACTTTAATATCTCACCAAAACTTCACTTTATCCCTAAAATTAGGATGAGAGTTCCACATTTTTTCAAATCTGAAAGGGAAGTTCTTTTTTCTATCCAAAAGCTCAACAAAAAGAATAATAGGGAAATGATCAAATCCCACCCTGGTTAACGCTGAGAGGGAACAAGAATAGCTAAGAATCCAAATCGAAGATAATAAGAGCCTCCCCCACCCTTCTATTAGACCAAGTATAGTCGGCCTGGGCAATAAGATCTAAGTCAAGTAAAGAATTATCATTGATAAACTACATAAAATCAAGCCTACTATCTGACTGAATTTGAGACCCACCCAGCTTTTTAGCATCATTGAGAGGCGTGTTGAAATCCCCCATAACCAACCAATTAACACCAAATCTAGTCTTAAAAAGAATCAAAGAGTTCTACAACTTAATGAATGTTGATTAGCTATATCTATGGATAATTTCTCTTAAAAATTAACAATCTAATGTATAGAATGAGAAAACACTAATTACTAATTTCAACAATAGAGTAGAAACATGTACCTCAAGTGGGCCCTTGATTGGGTATTAGCACTCTTTGAACTCATAGGATAATTATCTACTCAATTATTCATGCACATTTTAATTCAATAATTTAGATAAATGATTCATACTTGCTTACTATTCAAAAGAGAGAAAATATTTGTTGAAGGAAAAATTGTGGGTCCTTTAATCTATAGAGTTTTGCAATATATAATAGAATATATCTAGATAACTAAGACTCCTATATATTACGTGTTGACTCATTTATTCAAAGTATGAAGAGGATTATTCATTACTAAAGACTTAAAAAAGAAAAGTCCTAATCTGATTCCACTGACAAAGATAAGGGAATTGGTTTCTCAAGAATGCATAGGAAAATGGAAGAGGTGTTGGCCATGAACAAATTAGTTCTCGACTTGTGGAAAATTTCCCCATTAGTGGTAGAAACTATTAAATGTTAAAACAGTTCGTGATTGACTCAACTATAAGTGTCACTCCCTTTCATTGCAGGTTCATAGTCCTTCGGCTACAGGTCACCAAATCTTGTGGTTGCAGGTCAGTAATGGTCCATTAATTTTAGTTTTATTGCTTCCTTCTTGCTACATATCAAAATATTTTCTACAAAAGACACGTATTCATTATAATTAATAAAAAATAGCATAAAAAATTATCACATTTCAACATTAATCACATACATATACAAATATCTATCAACTTATCAATAATTACTTCTAATGCTTTATAATTAAACATAGAGTCTTTGGGAATGTTTGGAAATGTTTTGAAAATATCATCTAAATAAAGGAAATAACCCTATTTAAATTAGCAATTCTATAGCCCATCAATCACCATATTCCTTATATCTTGGTGCATAATGTTAAGTGCTATAATAAATTAGATCATTTCTCAAACATTTAATAATTTATATATGATTCACAACATTCATCATTGCACCTTCCTTCTCATTAACTATCACTCTTCCCATTTCAATCATCTATTTGTATATTACATCCCCACATGTCTTCTTGAGGGGGCATCTCTCTAACCATCATGCCACTTGGAGCATCATCCTCTCACATCCATTTGTTTTCTTCTTCTTCTAATTTATTTGAAAAATCACTACTTCTTTTAGTCATAGTATCCTTTCAAAGAGGGAAAATGTACACACCTAAATGATACCATCTTTTATGATCAATTATATGTATTAGTTCATCCTAGTAAATTATTTCTATCATCACCTTATTAGCTAGTTAATTAATTGAACCATGTCATCACATTCCATTAGTTAAATTTTTGTTATTTAATTTCTTCTCGATTGATTAATTAATTTTCATTTTTATCCTCTAGTATTAATTCACAATTAATTAATGATTTATTATTACTTATCAATTTCCAAACCCATGCACACTTAGTTAATTAATTATGCAATTAATTGACTAAGTATCCTCTCATATGTTGCACAAATAAAATCCATGCATAAATAATTAATTAATTATAGAAATAACCGATTAATTAAATTCTCACATTTCATTCTCAAATATCAACTTCTTCTTCTCCTACAAATTTCTAAATTCTTCGACTTGTACATACACATTCCTAAATAGAATAAAACAAAGATAATGCAAATTAAGAAAATTAATATCAACCATCCATAGTTTCATTTGAATGCCTATAAATCCACATCTTTCATAATCCATTATATGGAGAATTTATAGGTCTACACTAAAAAACAAATTGCAGGAACATTGAGCATCAACACTCCATCCCAACACAAGCAATGATACTTTAGTGTTTTATCTAAGGTTTTCTTGGCATTTGAATAGCATGATTTATTTTTATTTTAATTATTTAAGCTTTTTTATTCTAATTCTTTGCATTACATCTAATATTACATGGGCAATATTTATAGATGGGTATTCTCTAAACATCTTTTTTTAAAATTATTTGCACAATTATGAGTGTTCATTTCAAGTATATTATTCAAAATCACCATTTCATTGATCTAGCCAAGATATTGTATTTTAGCAATTAATGTATGTACTCACATTACTCTTTGCTTCATATTGCAAAAACCTTCACTATAACAAACTATTAGGTAAGCAACTTGCCTTTATTTTGTAGTTTGATCAATTTTTATCATTAACATGACACACATCATTTATTTGTTTGTTGAGTTATTATGAATTAGACTCCAACCAATAGCACCTCAACCCTACATGAGACAATACCACTTCAACCCCACATGAGAAGGTGGCATTGAGACTACTAGTAAGGTCTTTATAACAAACAACATTCAATATTGTCCCATCTGTCAATAGTTATGACACAAATTTGAATTTCTTTATTACGATGTCCATATAAAATGTATTCATACTTCATTTTATATAGTGTGACAATGTGTAAGATATTTATGATTCATGTTGTTTGCTTTATGTAAAAAATTATCATAACAATTAATATATCCTCACCAACTTAACACATCATATAGGTTATATATTATTTATTGTCTAAAACATAATATTTAAAGAAAAAAGAAAAGAATGACTTTAAAAAACTATGTGTAAAAAAACAATCACATTATAATGTTTTTTATTAGGGTAAAAAATTACGTTCTTGAAAAGGTCCAAACCCTTTTACAAAACCAACCTATTGATATATACAAATCCTATAAGATATATGATTAAGCATAGAAACTAGTACCACAAATAATGTGGAACAACCAACATCCAACTACTAGACTTACAACATAGTTACAACAACGCTAATGAAACAAACAAAAACATACCATATCTAAAATTATGATTTTTAATATTAGAATGTTCATTTACCTGCCTATATATAAAAGGTTATAGCAAGCTACATGCCTTCTAAGAGGAAACAATGACACCAAAATGTAAGTGATTGCCAAATTGTACACTAGCATTATCATAGGCATCTATACCTATAGCTAAATTCCTTTGTAAAGAAATGGAAGGATATTGTAAAGAATAAGGTAGTTTGATGTTTGATGTTATTTGGTGGGAACTTTTTCAAACGTTGGTGTGAACTGTGAACCATTCATCTCCATGTTTTTGGCACTTTTTGCACAACTAAATGTAGTGGGTGACAAAAGAAGCCAGCTAGTATCCCCACTCCCCGCGATTTGGTTTATTTTTAACTAGTGAAGTTCAAAGGCTTAGCAATGAAGAAGTAGACAGAAAACCCACCTGCTGCCCAACTAAATATATGGAGAGGCAGCACACTCTCATTCCCTTTCCTGCAACCACAAGCAAAATCATAAAACAAGCGTCTTTTGACGGCAAATCTAGTTAGAAAGAGCAAGAGATGCGTTGGCGTGTGGACTCCGATCATGATGAGCATCTGGCAATTGACAGACAGTTGAAGGGAGGCAAAGAATGTTTAATGCAAATAACGAAACTGCTGGCTTATGTTTATAAAAATGGTGTTGTGATGGAATTGGTAACTTACTCTACCACTACTAACTAACTAATCCGTTGCGTTGGATTGACACACAAGATTTGACTTGGTTGAAGTAAGTTGTTAATAGCATTCTATGGTCCTCCCTCCTTAACGCCCCGCCTTTCGCCCCCCCCTGCCTGCTCAAGTCGTTGGAGGAAAGTAGCGTGAAACCCGAATTTGGCAACAAGACAAGCTACCTCGTTTCCGTACGTTTGACGCTTTCGTTTCGTATGATGGACGTAGGAAATTCAGCAAGCCTACAATAATGGAATTAAGAGGATGCTCTCTTCTCCATTCAAATGATCTAGGATGATGTTCTTAAATACAAGTCTTAGATATATGTTTCGAGAGATTTGTTATGTATGTTTGACGTTTTCATTTCATATGATGGATGTAGGAAATTCAGCAAGCCTACAATAATGGAATTAAG
Source organism: Sequoiadendron giganteum (assembly GCA_007115665.2). Classification (NCBI taxonomy): domain Eukaryota; kingdom Viridiplantae; phylum Streptophyta; class Pinopsida; order Cupressales; family Cupressaceae; genus Sequoiadendron; species Sequoiadendron giganteum. Next base: position 47,544,734 of record CM021102.1, on the reverse strand, counting down.
AGGATGCTTTCTTTTCGATTTAAATGATCTAGGATGATGTTCTTAAATACAAGTTCTAGATATATATCTCGAGAGATTTGTTATGCAAGGTGATGGGTAATGGACATATTCTTAGAAAGTATATCCGAGAAGCAATAGATTTTGAATTGCAAATAAGAGGACTATAAACTGCATGTGTGACCTAGTTTAAGGAGGCAAAGTCCTACATAATTTGACCCATCATGTTCTACTATTTTTTGACTCAAAAGACAAACTAGCGGACAATCTTGTGGCCTAGCTAGTAATGCAACAAAATCATAGATTGCATTAAAAATAACAAATTTGTAAACCGAAAAACACGTAGATGCAGAAAGCTTATAGCAGGTATGTCATTTCTACTCAAGAGTAAACATGATGAATTTATAGAGAGGTGAGATGAGAATATGTTATGTTTCATCTTCTTCACAAAATGAACAAAGTAGGTATTTATCCTTGAGTAGGTCGTCAAACAAGCTTCACATATATATACTAACAAGTGTCACACACATATAGTGTGTTGACAATGTTGATGAGATGATGATGTATGTGAAATCCATATGGTGTTGATTGTATTGCAAGAAGATATTGTCTAGACATTTCCATAGTCGAATACATTTATGGTGTTAGTTGTATGATCATATTATGTGAACTGCAAAGGCTACTATGCGGTATGTGTCTATGGTAGTGTATCAAGTGGATGTGAACAATCTATTTGTCACACACATATGGTTTAACTAGACACTAGCATGTGCAACCATGTGTACAAGACTATAATGTATAATGTATGTGAGAAATAATACATGCTAGCACATGATATTATAGGTAGATGCATAAAGATAGTATTGCACATGAACATGCATAAGGACTACATTACACACATCAAATGAAGCAAGTGCATAGATGATTTGAAGTGGACATACAAGGTTGTGTTATAATTGAAGTTTCTACCAATTAACATGATTTTCATATTGCCTAGTCATCGCTACTCAAAAGAGTTGATGCCCATCATGGTTAGTATGAGTAGTAATAGTGTAAATGATGTCCTCCCTCATGGTTGGTTGTAAATGCATTGTCCAATCCTATAGGACTGTGGTTGGTTGTAGGCTCCAATAAGAGGGGGAAGATAATGCTTAAGGAGTTCCACTGAATATTAGGTGAAGGTCTAGGTATTGTGGAAAGTCAAGAATGAAGGTTTTATCATTAGCTACATGAAGAATGGTGTAAGGATCATAGAATAGAGGCTTAATCTTCTAGTGTGGCCACTTAAAGAATTCATTTTAAAGATACAACTTGAATTCCTCACCTACCTGAAAGGTATGAGGCATATGATAAGCATCATGGTGACCTATCTATGTATGTTGTTAGCATGTGCAAGTATTTTTTAAACCTATCAATGCACATTGCGAACATGTTACAGAAAATTGTGTGCCTTATCAACTCCTCATTCATGTGTGTACTTTCTAATGTGGAAGGTATGTGGTAGGATATTTCAAGGGGTTTCATGGGTCAGAACCCAAGATATGTCTAAAAGTAATATACTTTATAGAACTATGAAGAGCTCTATTGTAGGCATGCTAGATGTAGATGTTGTTCCACATGCATGCATGGTAGCTACTATAGTTGTATAAAAGATGCATGAGAATTCAAACCACCTTTGTGTAGTTGTCAATCTATGTATGAAAGGTTGTGGACCCCAATCCAATTGTGTAACTAACATGGTACACATAGTCTACTAGAAATTACTAACAAATCACGGGTAGTGGTTACAAACAATGGATGCTGATAAGCTAAAGTGGATTTAAACCTTGGGGACATCACTAGATAAATAATATCATAGAAATTTGGTTTATAGTGGGGTACTTACATTGAAACAAATAGTTAAATATATCACTAGGTATTAGGGGTGAAGAGGATTACTATAGTAACATTGTTTTTAGGTATTGAAGGTATGACAATGCAAGGGATTGGGAATTGGGTAACAAAATAAAAATTCAACTTTATTCCTCTTTATCTTCACTTTTCACAAGGGGACAAATAAGAATGAACTATACCATTTATGTAGAGATTGTATCTAGATTTCTTCAGTTTTTAAGAAGATGAAGTGGTGTAGGTGTTTGTACACCATATAATAGATATATAACATGATTTTAAAAGAGGAATTTTACTTATACACATTGTAGGATAATATATAAGGTAAATCAAAAAGAAATATCCTTATCAACATCCAATAAGAGGATCTCATACATAAAATTAGTGTCCCACTTGAAAAAGAGATTTTTTTTGCCTGTTTTACCATTTTCAAATCTCTTTTTATGGAGGTTAATAGATATCTTATTTAAAAAGGAGTACAATGTGGTATTAAAAGAGATCCTTTTTAAGTTGTGATAAAAATTTGTGAGATGAGCAAATAATTTATTTATAGTTTCTTGTGTCTTACCTTATGTACAAGCAATAATTTAGTTTTGCAAATCAAAAATTTAGAGGAACTCAAGAATTACCACATCACATCAAAAAGCTACACTTAATTTTTTAATTATATTTTCTATTAGCACGATCAATGTAAAAATAAAATAATGTACGTTATTTTCATAGAGTATCCAACCAAAATTTATTCAAGACTTTCAATGTAAAATTATTTTAATTATATTTTAATGTACATATCAAAGTAAAAATGAAAGAAAGAAATAGTCATACAAAGAATATCATCTTTTTTGGAATCTAAGCCAAATGAAACAAGAATGTCCTCCATTTATCCTTGACATGTAGTAGGCATTCACTAGACATGTCATATCATCAAAGGTAAAATTCCACGCTATATGAAAACTATACACAAACTAAGAATATAATTTAAGTAATAATATGCCCCCTCAAATTATATGTGCTATATAGTGGTGCAGAGGCACCATGTTAGCCATTTTTTTGTAAACTAGGTCGTTTGATAGGATTTTGGTGCATTGAGTATTATTTGAGTCTAATAAGGTCATAATAGACCATTTACAATATAATTGGAGTCATTTTAGTTCATATGGTCATATTTTGCAATATTGTCAAATGTTGTCATGTAAAAGTGCAAAAATATAAAATAGGGAATACCAACAGTCAAGGGAGTTCAAATGTTAGTGAGTCAATTGAATCAGTTTTTTTTGGATGTGTAAGATTTAAAAGGCCTCACACAATTCAAGGCAAGGGGTTGGAGATTGTATTGAAGTTGAAATAATAACTTTGTTTTCTCATAAATTACTAGTAATTTAGTTATTACAGTCCATTGTACGACCCCGTACAGACTGTTTATGAACTAGAAGGCATAGAATTGGATGAATATCTGAGTTAACTTCCATTTTTTTGGTTTGGAGAGTTTTTATAGAGTGAAGTTTTTTGTTGCAATTTTCTTATAGGCAGGTTTGTAACATTGTTTTGAGGTTTTGTGGGCATTCAAAATATACTAAAGACCCATTCCACCAGTAGATTAGGTTGAGACTTGGTGGAATGGGTACAATTAGATAGGGCTTGATGTTAGAATAGGATTTAGGAGTAGGGAGTAGGGTTTGGAGGAATTGGAGTGATGCCCTAGCAAGATTTTGGTCAAGCTTGAGCCAAGAATGATGGCTAAAGGTTGGAGCTGGGTTAGAATGCATTGATAAAGGTTGGGTAATGGTGGATTAAGCATTGGAAAAAATATTTGAGGTGTTTGAAATTTTGGTTAGCATGGTAGAGGCATGGAGAGTGGAGTTTCAATAAACCCTGATTGTTTCAAGCATGGAATTGGCTTAAACAATGGTTTGGTACCTTGGTGAGTTGATGGATGATTTTCCTATTAAAAGTTGTTGATTTGGGGTTTTTGTAACCTGTTGAGAGTGTGGGAATAGAGTTTGGTGGTTTGAGAGAAGGATTTCTTGGAGTCACTTTGGAAAATAGGCCTAATTGGGGCTTGTTGTTGTGAGACAGTCAAGTTTAGGAAGGTAATTTTTAAAAAAGTATATTTGGTTTCTAGATATGTTAAAGAAGGCCTTAATGGGTTCTTAAAATTGCTTTCTATTTTTTGGAGATTCAATGTATTTGGAAAGTTGTACCCGTTTTTTCCATTTTAGAATACTGCAAGCGAATATGCCTCTTATCAGTGAGCATTTGGGAAAGTGTGAGATCAGTGTTTGAGGGGACTTTCTTTGGCTTGAAATGACCAATATTATGATGTTCAAAGTGTTTAAAGGATTCTAAAAGAGGTTTTGTACCTTGATTGCAGTTTGGGTGTTTTGTAGCTTTATGGAACCAAGTGTTTGTGAAGGGAACATTGAGTCAAAGATGGATGAATAAGAAAGAATTGTTTGAGTTTGGTGAGATTTTAATTTTTTGAAGGATTTTCCTCCATGCTCTACATCATATAGAGTACCTACAAATTGAGGAGGAAAGAAGAACACAAATAAACTATGGAAAGTTGTGACTTAAATTCAATCATGCTAAATAGAGGGAAATGAGTATAGAACATGCACCTAGTGTATGCTTACTTGTACACGTGTGAGAAATATGTATGAAAATTTCCCATAATTTTTCCCCTATGAGAGCAAGCACATGTACATACAACTTGCAAGAAGAAAAGATACCTTGCCTCTTAAGTGGTAAGATCAAGTAAAAGTGATAAAGTAACACAAACATATCATGTAAATATAATATTATAATATGTAAGAAAAAGGAAGTGATTGAGATAAATTTAACTTGGATAACTAATAAAGTGAGTGCACTTAAGTGGTAATAGACTAATCTTAAGAGGGTAAAAAAGGGTTGTCATTGGAATCAATCCCCCATGGAGTTGTTCTCTTTGATGTTACAATGCACATGTGGTGATGGTGTTGATGTACATGATCATGAATTGTCTCTATGAATATGAGTGATGTATGACTATGACAATTTTGATGTTATCTTGGAGAAGCATACCTTGGCAATTTCCCTTGTGTTATATATTCTATTTTATGCTTTTTTTTGACATTTTTCAATAGAATTGCACAAATTTTTTATTACTTTAAGCATTATTATGGAAATATATAATTACATATTTTTTTGTCACTTTTGTCTAACATTGAGTCTCTTGAGGCTCACTTATTGAACTATTGATTTATATTCATTAGACTTCTAGGTCCAATCATCATTCCACCACATGTTGTGCCATTTATATTCACTTTGCATTTTATTTATATCAAATATGATATGTGTGCATACAAATTTTTCAATAAAGCCAATATAATAATTATAATTAGCATGGGAAGAATCTACGTCACCCACACCCACTTCATTAAGTTAATTATGTTGATGTGCTAGAGATTTAAATTAATGTTGCTATCAATACACTCCACTTGAAGAATATTATTATCAATGATCTTATATTTTGTGTTAAAGTGTTATACACATATCCACAATGTGTCCATGTGTCTAATAATAATCACAAAAATAGTCAAAGAATTAGATTATTTTGGAGTCTCACTAGATGTATTAATTGGTTTGACTAGAGGTAAGGGGATAAGTCAATGTGGAAAAAGTTGTTTGAACACTATAAGTGGAGAATCCACCAATATATTGAGCTTTCTTTGCTTCCTTGGTTTTAGTTGAATGATGTTTGCAAAATAATCATAAATGATCATTAAATTTTTTAAGTCCAACCTAATTACACTTATTTTTAGAATTTGGATTGAAATTTATGGGAACGAGGAGTGTTAGAGACACTATAATGTCAATTGTTCTCCAACAATTTAAGCTCAAATGGTGTATATTAGTACACCGATTAGAACATGAACTATAATTATTGAAACCTAATTTTTCGTTAATGATTAGAGTCATCACACAAATTAGAACATGAACTATAATTATTGAAACTTGTTTTTTGTTAATGATTTGAGTCATTCTATTAACAAATACACGATAAATCTTAATGTCTAGTGGTTGGTAAGTCACATTCTAGCTAACATATGCTAAAATTTAAGCAAATAATCATTTCAATTATTGCATTAGATCCTTGCACATTGTGAGCTATTTTTCAAATGTCACTTTAAGCCCAATAGGTTGTTGACGCCAAAATATGATAGAATTGGCCAAGTCTCCAAGGGAATGGATTGAAGCATAAGGTAGATAATAAAGCTAACTAGGTGTATAATCTCTTAAGATTCTTGGAAACAATTTTGTAAGCAATATTCCAACATAAAATTCATCTACAAAAGTTTATTTGAAATAATGTAGAAGAGAATGGATCTCCCCTACCATCACACATTACAAAACTAGGGGTCACAAATCTTGTTGGCCAAAAACAAGTTAGTATGGCATATGCTAATAGCTTATGTGGTAACTCACTTATATTAGATCCTTTTTGGGAGACTTTTCTAGATCATTAGTAGGGGTTTTAAATAAAACATTTCAATTTACATATAATGGTTTCCAATTGATGGGAACGATTATGTGGCATACAAGTAACAAAAGGTGTTTTCTAGAAAAAATGGGATTGGTGTACACAAGAGGGATGTATAGTCAAACATGAGAGTGTAAATGGGTTGAGACATATGGTTGGTATGACTAGAACTAAGTGTATGAATGAAAGGTGTGTTTATGGATGTGGTAGGTAAGGGTTGAACAACATGAGGATGGAGACATAATGCGTAGGGGCCTTATAAATGAGAGAGGAATGAACTTGGAAATGGAGAATAGATGAGATCTCAAAGGAAAACTAGGAGATGGTGAGTTGTGTGTAGCATATAAGTAGGGGTTAAGAGCTCATATGAAAACTATGAATAGGACATGGTTAGAACTTAGGGGTTGCGAAAGAGATGATGAAATATGGCCCACCATATGAGGATTTGGCATACACTTAATTATTTTTCCTATAACATTTAGTGTGTCCATGACATGTTTAACAATCTATGTATTTTGATAAGAACATCAACATCAAATCAAGTGGGCATATCATCATCTATGGTAGTTGATTGATGGTCTAGCAAGAATGTCAACTTATCAATTCCATTTTATTTTCCTTTTGATTTTCAACACTTTCAATGAATGCATCATGATCATAAAATTGCTCTTCATTATCCAACATGTGATCATCATATGAAAAAGAAGGAATAAAGGTAGTCATGGTAGCAAGATTAGGGTTTAATCTAACACTTCTTTGAAGACAACCTAAGGGTGTATGGAGTTTGTTAAGCACATGCAAAACTAAACACAACAGCTTGACAAATAATAAATGCACACAATGGCCAACTTGACAAAAGAAAAATAGAAAAATTTCCACCCTAAAGAATAGGCATGAAACTTTTGAATTCGCCAAAATATAGGGAAATAAAGTAATTCTATAATAAAAGAATGTAAGGATAAAACCCTAAAATCCTAGAAAGTAGGAAAATGATAAATATAAAAATAGATTTGAATAATTGAGACTAATAATATGAAAACACCAAGAGTTTAAGGATTTTATTTATTATTCATGGTATTATCATTTTTTACCACCAAATAAAATGTTACAACAAAGAACTAGAAACTAGAATGTCTAAGTACTAGATAACTAACAAGAGATTTGAGAGACTTGATTTCAAAATTATGATGCCTTAGGGTGAGGTCCCATGGGGGGGCTTCAAGATGTATTTTGAAGGAGCAAGGGGTCCCATGAAGCAACAAAAAAAATGCTACAAGATTAATTAGAATATTTTCCTCAACAATAGCACCCCTACTTTTTCGCTCAAAAAATTAAGTGGGTGCAAAAAGGGTGGGGCTAGAAATTGCCCCACTAGCTTAGGCTTTTTTCTACCACTTGTCAATCATATGAAGTTTTAAAATTCTAACCAAATAATTTTTTTATTATCTCATATTTATTTAAGCTATGGAATTGAATATGCAAAATAATAAAATTCACGAGACCGCAACTTCCATAAATATAAGAGCTTAAACTATGCTACGAAATTCATGGGATCACCCACTTTAAAATAATCCTAAAAAATCGTAGTGAATTTTTTTAGGAAGCTCCCCTCCATGGGACCCCATCCTTAGACTAGGTCATGCTTATGGTCGAGTCTTAGGACACTTTGCTCCCATGTGGTTGAATTTCACCTTCAAGGTATATAGGACACGTTTACTTGTGGCTTGTACATGCATTTGAGAAATTGACGGTATTGAAAAAAACTTTTGAGACCTTTATAAATAGAAGGTGGACTTTTTCCTTCATTGATAATAAAAAGCCATATGATTGATATACCAAATTTAGAAACATATTAACCAGAACATTGACTACTAATAACACTAAAACTATCTAATATTATGATCTTGAACTTTCAAAATTAACAATATTCTAAAATACAAATCCTATACACATAACTCAAAACTGAAATTTGTGATTGAAGATGCACTTAAATACGGTCAAATGACCAGATTGTATGCTGCATAGACATTGCCCACTTATATCTAAGTAATAATCTTGTCCTTCCCTGAAATGATGAGGATGCTTAGGCGGTAATATGGGTGTGTTAGAAATGGGACGGGTGAGGTGTAGGTTGTAGTGAGTTAGTTGGGAAGTTGACAGCATACAAAATGGAGCGTTTGGTAAAAGGTGTTAGAGCACCCACACTCCGCAAGTGTTGCAGTTGGACTCACTGCACTCTTCTCTCTCTGCCACAAACAGAATATTATATTGCTTTGCTCACGCCTCTGATTATGATAGTGTGTTGCACTTACCGCTTGCGGTTGCAACTCCGCTTCACCAACTTTTTTCTTTTCTAACAGGGAAGAAATCATCTGTTTCTCATTCTCCACCGTTTGTTTATATTTAGAATGTATACACACTTTCAACTGAAATGAGGTAGAGTTAAGTTTGCATCTTGCTCCGACAGCTGTCTGATATACTCACTGGCGGTGCCGCTTTAATTTAATTTACACTAGATCTGGGCAGGGGATACTTTCGTTACAAGCGTAGATGACATGTTTGCTGTATGTAAATTCATGGATTCAGTGAATGTGAGGAGCAGCGAGATGTCTGTGGGAAAAGAGCGGCGGCTCTCTGTTTTTGAGAATGGAAGTATTGGCGCTGTGCACAACCATGCAGTTGCTCTGCAAAATGGAAAATTCAGTAACAAAGCGGAGATTGGAGGAGGAGAAAATTTGAAGCATTTCTGCAAGATTTGTGAGCGGCGTTTCGCATGCGGAAGGGCTCTTGGCGGGCATATGAGAATTCATGGCGACAGTGACAAATCAAATCCAAGGGTAATTAGTACAGAGGCCGACATGAATAGGTGGTGTGAAGCTCCAGTTGCGGATGGGACAGATCCGTCTCCCGATAAAAAGAGGACAAGTGACCTGGCATATGCTCTGCGTACGAATCGTAAGCGGAGTTGGGTGTGGACGGAGCAAAGTGGCGCTTTTCTCACTGGGATGCTTGAGGATGGTCGACCGACATTACTGGTTACCAGTTCACGGGCCTGTGATGAGTGTGGAAAGGAATTCCCCTCGTGGAAGGCTCTTCTCGCACACATGAAATGCAGCCATTCTGGTAATCCAGAACAAATCTTGGACGCGGAGAGCGGCAATGGGGTTGCACAGATCCAACTGCGACCGGCGGCGAAAGGCAAGCGCTCGAAGCGACTGAAATGCTCAGATGACTGTCATTCCCCAGCCGCATCTGGCACCCAATACAACGAAGAGGAAGAGATGGCCAATTGCCTTGTAATGCTTGCCATGGCAGGAGATAGCAGCTCGTTGGAGAAATCCACAGAGGTAATTCAAGCGAAAAACAAATTCCTAGATAACAGTGATAAGATTGATAGAATTGGTAAGAAGTACGAGTGTAGGACATGTCAGAGAGTTTTTTCTTCGTTTCAGGCGCTGGGAGGGCACAGAGCAAGCAACCACCAATACAACTGCTCTGCCCCTTCTAAAATTGGAAACGACAGCAGCTGTTCAGAAGAGGAAATCGTCACTGGGGATGAGGGTCTCTTCACAGCAGAGGGCTACTCTCTTGTTACCCCTGAGAAGAAAAAATGGGACCAAGAAGTAAAGAATGAATCTGCTGGAAAGGCAAGGCTCCATCAATGCTCAATTTGCGAGAGGAAGTTCTCATCTGGACAAGCTCTGGGTGGTCACAAGAGGTGCCATCGGACAACCAGTGCTGCAATGGTTCACTGCTCTCAACTGCAGGATAGTGTTGAACAAGAGAAGACATCCTTACCACCCCATTATAGAGGTCAGTTATTAGATCTCAACCTGCCTGCTCCTTGCCATGATGATCAATACGAAGCAGAGCATAGTGACAAAGCTGCAGCGCTCACTCCCAATAATCTGGTAAACAATTTTTTCTCTGAGATTGATTGCGGTAAATATATTTTTCCCTTCTACAGCCAACCATGGCGGAGTCACAACCACCTAAAGGATAGGTTCTTTTCCTTGCCTGAGCAAACAACCCACATGAATGTTGTTGTAGGTCCAGATGATGAGGCAGAGAGTATAAAAAGAGGATTTGGTTAATGACCAGGATCTTCCCTTCCATTGAAGTTCCACAGCATGATGTTTTGTTCAAAAAGAAATCTGATTGTTTATATCTCAGTTGTGAGCATTTTCTGGCTCACATACTCAGGTACAGCAGCAGCATTCCAAGATTATAACTGCAACCTCATAATTTTGTTTCAGGCTTTCAGCATATAGGGAAATTGAAGTTGACAGCTAAGCTATGAACAATGGACATGAAATCCATATCTGGCATATACCCTGCAATTTGCTTCCCTGCTTTTCAGTAGAGATTAGGGTAAAACAGTAAACTGCGGTTGAAAGTCCAAGTAGATTTACAGGTTATTAGCTCATGTAATTGAAATTTTATTGCTCTAAATATGGTTTTGAAGGAGCCCATTTCTTCAATATCATGAGATATTGAAGTAAAATAAAACAATATAGTAGCTAAGAGAAGTGTACGTTTCAAGGCAAACTTTACTGACTTAGTTGTAAAAGACAAATTCTTTTGGCAAACTTTACTGACTTAGAAAATTTCTTTTGAGTGAAAGGCCCTTTCTAATAATGTCTGAGTATTATCTTATAATTTCATCACATAGAACTAATTAAATTTGGTGGTCAATCAAAATGATAGACATTGATTCAATGTTTTATAATGTTTTAAAAGTCTAAGATTAAATTTTAAGTGTTTTACTTTTGATTGATTGTTATAATTAGTTAATAAATCTTTTCTGTAAATTTTTAAGTTTAGCAATTATTTAAAAAAGATGTTTTTTAAAAATATTTTTCAATTGTCTAAATTATTTTACTTTTTGAAAAAATTATTCCTTTCGAAATAAGACATTCTCTATTAACAAACCCATTACATCTCTTACCATTACAAATACTAATTATAAATATTATATAAAAAAAACTCAAACAAACCATGAACTCACCAAAAACAACATACCAATACCAACTAATTAGTTTGAACTGTAGGCAGTATTGCACCATTTTTGACCCGGGTCGTTAATCCTTGTCATGAAGTTGAAATCCTCTCTACCGAATCACCTAAATCCCCTAAAGAACAAGATAAGTTAGAAGAGAGTTGGCCGGTTTTAACAGCTGATATCGTTGATGTGTAAACGCTCAATTTTCAAATGGGGTTTTCCCACCAACACCCTGTTATTTTAGAGCACACATCAATTCTTTTAAGTCCCCCACACAATCGTACTGCATATGGTGGCTTACCAAATCCCCCAATTCCTCCTTGGAAACAGGAAACCGAGCACAAAGATCTGCCAAACATAATAATAATAATAACAAGACGGTTGATGCATAAACAGTAGTGGTTACAATAGTTCAACACTAATACAATGATGTTTATTCAACTCTTGAAGCCATGTGAAAACCTCCAATCGAATGACTATAGCAGGTGTGCCAAATGTTAGATATAGGCATGAAGTGCAGAGAAAGAATGCATCAGAAATATTTGTTCTTCTTTCTGTAGTGTAGGTTATTAAATATATTTTTTATGGAGGATTTTATATTGTCGAGAGTTTATTTTGTTATTTGATATGGGAGCACAAATCCACGCTGATATCTCTTCAATTAAAAGTTAAAAAGTGAGGGGTGTCCATTCTGTCGAAGTCAGTCAAGACATGATCCCTATCTCATCCCTTATATTATATCTATGATGATTTTGAACCTTCATGGATGACATAATCAAGGAAAATACCATCATCCACCATTTGTGTTCAACCAATTGAACTACAACCATTTGATTACTAATTAGCACTTGCACCTAAAGGAAGTTCAAGGATTATGCCAATAGAAAATTATATGTATGTTAATATGTTAGAGAGTATGTGTCTGTACAGGAATGTGCTGCAAATCTGAATTAAACAGTTAATAATAAACGTGAAATAATAGAATGAAATAAATATAGTTAAATCTATATGTTTTCCTTAAAGAAATTATGTATTATCGGATTATGAAATATTTGCATGTACAGATTTAAAACATAAAGCAATACAAATGAAAAAGAAGGTTGCCATCAAATTGACAAAAAACACTACAAATGGAAATAAAGTGTTCCCATTGAGTTGTCAAATCAATATTTATCTTGCTTTTGTGTGATAAGTGAGATTTTGGAGGCTTTTACCATTAAATGACAGCTGAAACTTGTTTTCCGACAACTCAACAGTGGTTTGCAAGCATGAGATTTGTTTCAAGCTCAAATCTCACACTATATGTAGCCTAACGGCTAAATATATTTCACTATTTATAAAAACATAGAAATCACCCCTTCAACAATGTGAATAAATGTGTTGGATTAATAGTTTAGGGGAATTCTTACCCACTTGTTTCCACTTAAATATTATCTAGTTTAATGGTCAAACAATAGTAGTTTTACACTTCATCCACACTAAAGGTTGGATAATATTTGTCCTCTTTTTATTGGTCGAAATTGACCTTTGACTATTGAATTGAATGATGTTTGAGAATAATCGTCTCTAACAACTTAGTTATGGAATGGTGAAATTGACACACCCACGTCAATTTTCATTTAATTTTGGGGTCTATTTTGATGGAATGTTTTAATTATATATAAATAATAAATGGTAAAGCATTTATGTGTAAAATTGGACACATTTCTCAATTTTTTATTTCCCTATTTTATACATATTTTCATGTACTTGAATTTATTTTTATTTATATCAGCACTTATTTCTATACATTTACCCTTTATTAATCTACTCTTGAACACACATATATATACACACTAATTCTCTATTTTGAAAACCATAACTCTATCTTGAGTCAATTTTACGACATGCAAATTAGATTTTACACTATGTGAAAATGACCCCTAAAATTCAAATATCTAAATTTAAAATTGTCAACTCCCACCTATTTTACTAATCATTATAAGCTTAGTACATGTTTGAGCAATTTATCACAATGACTTGGTATTTAAAGGGGTTTAATGATTTGTTGCTATGCCTTGGTATTTAAAGGTATTCAATGTGATTAATTCATAAGTTAGAAACAAAGAAAAAATCATATGCATTGAAAAAGAGAAGCTTTATAAGAACACTTTGCTTTGGAGCTCTATAAGGAATCCAATTTGCATAAAAATCGTCTACTAGGACATTTGCATACTTAGTTATTGTCTTAATAGTCTTACATGATCAAAAGTTGGTGTAATTAAGTGTTTGACTTAGGAGAACATTAACCTTACAATTTGACTATTTTTCCAAGGGATGTGCATGGAAATGAGGGACCAAAAGGAGGTCAAAACTAGCCACTTTTTTCCTAAATTTACTATAAGTTGAACTTTAATGAGTAATTTGACATACCTATGCTTAAAATTTGTTGATATGATAAGAACAAGAATGTTATTACTCAAAATTTGATTAAGAGGGTCAAATTTGAAAGCACACAAAGTGACCTCCCTTTTTTACCAAAAACTATAATAGTATTCCATGTGCTCACCCCATTTCTTAAGTTTTACTACTTATTTTACAAATTAGTTTGGTGAAAATTTAATTAAAATATGTCCTAGTACTTCCTTTTTTATTTTTTAATATATATACTTCTAACTCTCTCTCTCTACTTCCTTTTTTATTTTTTTAATATATATAATTATAATTAGCTCTCTCTCTCTCTCTATATATATGTGTGTGTGTGTCTCTTGTTGATTATGGAGCTTGATCTTATTGGTTAATATTTATAGTGTGAGGGGGGTGCGGGGGAGGAGGGAGGGGGGAAGGGTATAGGGGTACCCCCTCTATGGGGTCTAGGGGCCACATGTCACAATGGGGGTTTCAAGGGGGTGTCATATTTTATATATTTATTCATTGTAAATCTGGACCATTCATCATCATGTCACAAAACTAACAATATAGGCTATGTTGGGTTTTCTTGCTCTAGAAGACAACCCCCTCTTTATGTGAGGGCATTGTATTACTCCTACAGATTGTATTCTATTGTGGGAAGACTATGATAGAGAGAAGATGAAGTTACAACAAACATGTTGTAGGTTGTATCCCTTCATTTTGCTAGACAATATAAAGGAAAGATTGACTATTTCTCTGTATGTGCAGCCCATATCAAGGGTGAACTCCATATATTTGTGTATGTGTGTTTTGTGTTATTTTTTATATTTTATCTATACATTCATTTTATTGTATATTTACTTGTGATCCTATTAGTAGCATATATGTATATGCAATAAAACTAATTCTCAAAGTGGACATATCTTTACAAATTGAAAACTAAGAATACTCCACCTTAATTTTGAGAAAAGGTAATAAAAAATTAATTTGTTTTCAATGTGTGTAGAATGGAATGACGAATATGAAAATGTAAAATATTTTATATTTGAATGAGCAAATTAAATATTACATATAAAAAAAAGACATGTTTTTGATGAAACATGAACACACTTCTAAAAGTTATTAAAGATCTTTCCTTAATATATTTAGATTTTTGAAAAAAAATATAGTTAGAAAGTTAAGATGTAGCTTAACATGTAGTAGTAGTGTTTTCTCATAATAATATATTAAAACATCCAAACCTAATGGAGAACACACTTGATATTTGTATGTTGATAAATTTTGTAAAACATAGATTTAAGCATGCAATAATCGAATCCAACCCCCAAGCTCAAATATTTAAGTCAAACTCAAGCTTAAGGGAGGGTAATTAACAAGCCAAAGAAAAGTAAACACATTTGTGTTATAATGTAAGCACGTTGTAACATGTCTATATTTTGTTTCATATCAAAAAGCATAATAATTGACACAAAAGACAAATGCTCAATATTTTGGTCCCACAAACTATCTTTTGCACACTATTATTTGTCATTTTTTATACCATCGAATGATTTATTTTATTCTTTTGAGAAATTCTATGTGATTGTTTAACGATGAATATTTTATATGTTTCTTACATTTCTAAGGCATTCTTAAATTATGTTTTATGTCTTATATTGAGACAACGAATCATTATTTTTTATTCTTTTAATAAATCCCTTGTCATTATTTCACAATTTTTTTAATGTATTTTTATATTCTTAATGTATCCTTATAACATTTTTATCACGTTAACTGTTTTACACCAATATAGATTTGATAATTATGGGTGAAAGTTATCAAAGAAACATTTGAGGAGCTCAAAATTAAGAGAAAAACAAAGAGAATGAATGAGACAAACTTGTGAAAGAAATAAACTAAGCTTTAAAGGAGAAGATGTTGAAAGAAATCATATGTCATCCCCTGAAGTCAAGAAACATTAAAAAATTAGAAAAAAAAGGATGAATGCAAAAAAATGTGCAATTAGAAAATTAATCTTGAATTTGATAAATTAAAATAAATCCTTAATACTAATTGAATTAATAAACAAAATAATAAATGATAATATAATTCTAAATTTAAACTGGTATATTACACTAAATGATCAACCAATTCAAAACATAAAACTTACCAAATTATAAAGACAAACAACATATAGAAAATGCACAAAATATATCTCATGAAAAAAATCTTACTAAACCAAATTTACCATTGAAAGCACCCATTAGAATTTTGTGTAATTTTTTTAATTCAAATTGATGAAAATAATTTAAAACCAATGTGATAATATTTTTTAGCTCACTTATAGAATAAATGCTAGTAGAATATGAATATCTTTTAAAGGTAAACAAAACATGAAAATGTCAATTGCTTGTTAGAATGACGAGAAACCTTAATTTTAGACCTATTATAAAGACAATTGATTTAAGATTGTTTAATATTGAAAGTGAAAAATCTATTGTAAAAAAGAAAAATTTATGCATACCAAATATTAGGTCTAACCTCACACATCAAACATAATAATGCTAATCAACGTGCTATTGCATCAACTATAGTAACTAATCAAATAAAGATATCTCATTTAATTACCTAAAAATAAGTAGAGAACTAAAAATGGATAGAAACTCTAAGAGATTAGTTTTTCAATAACAATGAACTATTGTCATTCTTTGTTAGACTTTTATGAAAAATATATAAAAACTGAAGTTTTAAAATTTTCATTTGATTTTTGAGAAAAATAAAACATGAATTTCATCTAATAAAAGAGGCATTGTAAACAAAAGAATTGATTGTCAAAACCATCAACTACATCCTATAATTTGTATTGATTTTAGTGTCCATTTCCATAACATGTTTTCAACTCCACTTAATTATTTTCCCTAACATTTTTCTTACCCAAAATACCAATTATTATAATTATTTATATAGTCATGTTTGATTTCACTTGATGTTTTTCCTATTTTACCCAATCCTTTTTATTTTTGATAGTTTTGGGACTATAACATGATTATGTTGACATCTCTATGATAATAGTAGCATCCTTAAATTTTAAAAATATGTATACATGTTTTAAACTATTATATTGATAAAAACCCTAACATTGCTATGTACACTTTTTGTCAATGACTCCTTTTTGTCTAGTTAAAAATGTTTTGTGGCAACATTTTCCTCTTTTATTTTTCTCTTAGTCATTCATATGGTATCAGAGCTAGATTCTGAAAGAGAAAACTAGGGCTTAATCACACAGGTGCAAGTTTTGATTTTCTTTTGTGTTAAGGGAGGTTTAAGTTCAAGGGTTTCAATAATGGTAGCAACCGGATTAAGAGATTCAGACAGACTGGAGGGGGCTTCAAACTTTGGCATGTGGAAAGAAAGAATTCTTCTATTACTAGAGGAGAATGGTTTGAAGGAATACACAACCACTATCGTTTCTGTTTCAAAAAATGCTACGCTACTGGCGACCTACTAGAAAGAAGATGCCAAAGCTAGATGCATCATTATGGATGGGGTCAAGGATCACCTTGTTCCTCATATTGTAGATTTAGACACCTACAAAAATATGTATGTTGCCATACTCAACCTATACCAGAGTTCAAATTTGAACAGGCAGTTGATTCTCAGAGATAAGCTGAGAAACACCAGAAGGAAGAAAGGGGAGAGCGTTGTGGACTATCTTACTAGGATCAGAACAATAAAAGATGAGTTGATAACTGCCGGGATAAAAATACCAGATGATGAGGTTGTTAGGATTGCATTGGTAGGATTCACAAAAGATTGGGACATCTTTGTCAAAGTTGTATCCGGACGACGAGATATTCCTGATTGGGATCGTTTGTGGACTGATTTCACTCAGGAAGAGTTACGAATGAGTTATGTTAATGGAGGCAACAATAGTGGTTGTAAAGGTGAGGTAGAAGAGAATGTTGCTCTTGCCAGCAAAGGCAAAGTTAAGAAAGGCTCAAGCAGTGAGTCTACCTCCAAAGGGGACAAGAAGAAAAAGAAAGACTTGAGAAAAAACAAATGTTATGGTTGTGATAAGCTAGGACATTATGTCAGTCAATGTCCAAATCAGAAGAAAGGAGTAAAGAAGAAGAAGCAGATAGCGGATTCAATAGATGTTGATGAGCTATCCTCTAGACTAGAAAATGAGTTTGCTCTTGTAACCTGCTTATCTAGCTCGAGCACTATAGGGGTCTAGTATATTGACAGTGGTGTGTCATGCCATATGACAGGAGTTAGAGAATACTTCTCCAACTACAAAGTAGAAGAGATAGGCTTCCAGATAAAATTGGGAAACAAGTCCACATGCACTCCAGTTGGGAGAGGGATTGTTTCATTTAAGAGGGAGTCAAGCAGTGATATTAAGATCACAAATGTATTGCATGTGCTAGGGATGTATATGAATCTGATTTTAGTATCTGCCCTTGAAGAAAAAGGTACAACATACTCTTTGAAGGACAAAAGGTGTATTCAAAACACAAAGACTGGAAGAAGGAAAAGTAGTTTGGGGTTAGAAGTGACAATTTATACATATTGCAGTTTGAAACTCCAAAGGCACTAATGAGTAGTAATAGCAGTAGGGAAATAGGAGAGCTATGGCATAGACGAATGGGATATATACACCATGGGGCATTGAAATTTCTCAAAGAAATCATGATAGGAATTCCAGAGTTGAGTATAGAGCATGGTGACGTGTGTAAAGGATGCGCACTCATAAATTTTTCAAAGTCAACCTTTCCTAGAAGTGACAGTAGAAGCACAAGTGTTGTTGATTTGATAAATTCAGATATTTGTGGTCCCATGTCTACTCAATATTTGAGGGGTTATGAGTATTATGTAACCTTCATTGATGATTTCTCCAGGAAGACCTGGATATATTTCTTGAAGGCCAAAGATGAGGTTTTCAGTCACTTCCAAGAATTCAAAGCTCTTGTGGAGAATATGATAGGCAGGAAGATCAAGGTTCTTCGGACAGACAATGAGGGTGAATATAAAAGCAAATCCTTCCAGGAGTTCTACACTAGAAAAGGAATCAAGAGAGAGTGGAGTGTTCCCTACAACCCACAACAAAATGGAGTTGTTAAGCGTAAGAATAGGGAAATTATTGAAGCAACCAGGGCCATGTTGTTTGATTAGGATTTGACTAAGTATCTTTGGGTAGAAGCTTGCAGCACATTAGTCTATATTTAGAATAGAGTACCTAATAATATTTTGGGGAAAATGACACCAGAAGAAGCCTGAGGTCAGGCATTTTAGGATCTTTGGCAGTATAGCATATTGTCACGTACCATCAGAAAAACGAACCAATTTAGATTCAACTGCAGAGAAAGGTTTCTTTGTTGGATATAGTGAAACCTCCAAGGCATACATGATCTTTATTCCAGGGACGAGGAGGATCATAGTGAGACGAGATGTGAAGTTTTTGGAGGAGAAAGCCTTCAGAAAATCTCATTATTTTCCAGCAGTTGAGCATAGTCAAGAGAACGAAGCTCCAAAACTAGATCAGGAGTCTCAGGTACAGGGAACTGTGATAGGAACAAATGCAGATACGGGTACCTTGGGTGAGTTGAGTCCACAAGATCGGGAGCAATAGAATAAGAAACACCAAGCTCCATCTATTGGTGTATCTCTTACTGGTGGGAGAAGGACTAGCCGAGTGGAAACTCAGATCGTGCAAGATGCTCAGGAGTTTATGGGAGCTCCTAGAATGAGTGGCGGGGAGAGGAGACCACCAGCTAAATATTCAGATTATGTGGCATTAATAAGCGAGCTCATTAATAGTGAGCCTTCCAATTATCAGGATGTTGCATAGCAGCAGGTTTGGCAGGATGCCATGGTTGAGGAGTACAACTCCATCATGAAGAACAATGTCTGGGAGGTAGTACCAAGGCCTATAGATAAGGCAATGATTGGTTCTCGCTGGATCTATAAGATCAAAATTTTTGCAGATGGTAGCATAGAGAAATAAAAAGCTAGGTTTGTGGCCAAGGGATTCTCTCAAAAGGAGGGAATCAATTATGATGAGACATTCGCTCCAGTGGCCAAATATACCTCCATACAAGTTGTGATCTCATTAGCAGCACAAATGGTATGGCAGATCCATCAGATGGATGTCAAGACGGATTTCCTAAACAAAATCATAGAGGAGGAGGTGTACATGGAACAACTAGAAGGTTTTGTGGCGCATGGGAGTGACTCTCATGTTTTCAGGTTAAAGAAAGCACTATATAGACTTAAGCAGGCATCCAAAGCATGGTATGAGTGCATAGATAACTACTTGCAGAGCATGGGATTTGTGAAGAGTGAGGTGGATTCCAACCTTTACTATCTCATTGTGGGAGGTGAACCACTTATTCTAGTTTTGTATGTGGATGATTTATTTATGACTGGTTCATTGAGGCTCATAGAGGATTGCAAGAGGGACCTAGTAGCAGAGTTCGAGATGAAGGATTTGGGGTTGATGCACTATTTTCTGGGAATAGAGGTATGGCAAACAGAGGGGGAGATTTTCCTTGGTCAAGGGAAATATACTATGGAAATCTTGAAGCGATTCAGAATGCTGGACTATAGACCCATGTCTACATCGATGGTTACAAATTGGCAGAAGATTAATGCATCAAAGCAGGAGGTAGTAGACCCCACCTTGTATAAACATCTTATTGGGTCATTGATGTATCTGGTCAATACAAGACTAGACATTTGATTTACAATCAACTCTCTTAGTAAGTTCATGGTAGAACCAAAGAGAGTACATTGGAAAACAACAAAGCATGTGCTGAGGTATCTACATGGTAAAATTGAGTATGGGTTGAGATATACTTGGGGTGATGGTGTTAGGTTGATTAGCTACACTGATGCAGACTGGGCAGGTAATGCAGTGGATAGGAAAAGTACCTCAGGGTGCTGTTTCAGTATGGGATCGAGAGTTGTCTCTTGGTACAATAGGAAACAGAATTTTGTTGCATTAAGCTCTACGAAAGCAGAATACATGGCAGCGAGCATGGCAACATGTGAGGCCATATGGCTTCAGAAGCTGTTAGTAGCATTGTTTGGTTAGGAGCTAGAATTGACCATCATTCACTGTGATAATCAGAGTTGCATAAAACTCTCTGAGAATCCTATGTTTCATGATAGGTCAAAGCATATTGACATTAGATATCACTTTATCAGGGATTGTGTACAACATGGATTAGTTCGACTACAGTATATATCTACAGACGAGCAGGTTGCAGACATCTTAACAAAGGCCTTGATGAAAAGAAAGTTTGTCTTCTTCAGGGAAAAGTTAGGTGTAGTAGAGAACACCTTCCTCGCTAAGAGGGAGTGTTGAAAATAGTAGCTCGGAGGTGTTTCCATCCTGGAACTGTGTCACCCAGGTTGGAGCAGTTATGGAGATAAACGTTTCCAGATTGTCTGATTTTTCCTATTTCTCTCTTGCGCACTTGCTAGTTTGGTGATTCCTTTTTAGAAACAACTTTGTTTTGTTTCTAAGTTAATCTTTGCTTTTACTTCACCATTGGTGAATAAGAAGGTTATAAAAAGGAAATCAATGAGTGTGTTTCACATATAGAGATTGAAGGTTTTGCAGGAAATGACATAGGAAGAAAGGGAGATTGTAGTGAACAGAAAAAGGAGTTGAAACATTATCCAGGATTGCAGTATTGTTGTGGATGCCAAGTTCTGGTAGTTGTTGTAAATTTCTTCTTTTATGTACTAATAAAATCTCTCTCATTGAATGTTGGTTTTTCCCTAGAGTTAGGGGTTTTCTAGGGTAAATCGTTGTGTCAAAGTGTGATTGGTTTTCTCTAATTTCTGTTGCATTCAATATTTTGTGAATGGTGTTGTGCATTCTTTAATTCTTTGTTTCAATAATTTGATTTCTATTATTCAAATTTCTGAGTATTAAACAATAGTGAATTTATTGCCGAGTCTCACAACACAGATAGAGAGACATATTTTTCACACTCTATCCCTTAAAAAATCTCATTTTTCCTCATTTAAAAAAAAATACTACAACCCTTTGAATACCTACATAATATTGTGAAGAATGTTATTCTTATTGCAATTTTTATCTTCATTTTTTATGTAGTATTGAAGGGTTTCAAATTTATGTTTAAAAGCCTTCAGCCATTGAGATACCAAATTTCTTACTATTGGGTAAAATTTAGTTTTTCAATTTATGTTTATTCTTTTAATCTTTAACATTACATTCTGTTGTAGATTTTTATTTACATTGTTTCCACTATAATTTGGGTTTTCATTTATAATCATTTAGAAATAATTTATTATTCTTTAATTTTTTTTATTTGGATTAGAGGTTGTGGATAGTTGGATATGTGCAAGGAGATGGGGAATCAAAAGGAGTTCTTAAGTGACCACTTTTTCCCTTTTCTTTTTTGAAATCAAGAAAGATTGATCTTGGATGAAAAATTAGATAGTTATAGTCAAAATTTGAAGATGAAACAAAAAAATTGTAGTTCTCTGAATCTATTTTCTAAATTACTAATTTTTTATAAAAATGGTGGAGATTAATGGGTTCAAAAAGGGGGAGCACACAAAGTGCTCTTATTTCTATCCAAAATATAACATAACATCTAGTGTACTCCCCCTAAAATGTTAAGTTTTTTTTTAATATTTAAAAAATTGCTTCAGTGAAAGATTCACTAACACCATGTAGTCTATGCCCGATTTGTTTGCTAAATTTTTAATGGATATATGAATTTTTACTAATTTTCAAAGTTGACACATCCTAAGAAATTAGAAATTGAGTGTACTCCCCCTAATTTTTTTTGGAAACTAATCAATTTTTTTAATGTGAAAAGAATAGAGTCTAGTTTGTAAAAATATTTTTTTTTTCAAATTTTGATGAATGGGTAAAAATGAGACTGATAATACAATGGGTGATCCCACAATACTGGTTTACAATTTCTAGGAGATTTTGATTTTTGTTAAAATCACATATTTAAAAAAAAAAAATGATTTAAGCCTTAAAAAGTTCCATTTTAAGGTTTCAATTGAAGAGGGTTTGATAAAACCACCTTAGATCAAACCCCCTTGGATAGAACCCTGCTAGTATTAAACCATACCTATAATGGAGTCTCTTTTACACCTATCAAAATGTTGATAAAAAACCACTTTTGATTTACCTTTTGGGGAATGAAATGAATTAATTTAAAATTTATTTTTTGTAAGTATGTAGTCCTTATTATAAGCTTCCCAAAAAGTATAATTTTAAATAAATTTAGTTTAATTATTATATTTATTTCTTATTTCTTATGAATGTAGGTTTTTCACCGAAAATCAAGCTGTTTTGTTTTGCACACATGGAAAAATAGAAGATTATAAAAAAAAATTGAAAAATATGAATGCACACCAGATATTGAAGTCCTTGATCCAACAAAAAATAAATTGAATTTTGATACATACAAAAAAAGTTGTGTTATACGATCCGCCTAAGTCTGAATTGTAATTGGTTTGACTTTGAAACTTGATTAAGGAAAAAATATTCAATAAAACACTATGAAACCAATTGGAAGCACTAGATATCATAGTTACAAATCTAAATTGAAAAAAAATAGAATTTTATCCTGCATGGAAAAAATGTTATGTGTTATACAGTGAGCATCACTCCTTAAAAATGGTGTTTACTGAAAAAAACTAGTTTTTGAAGGAGATGGAAAAATAAGTGCAATATGATTCCAAAATTTTTGAAAAATAAAATAAAATTAGAATCTACAAAAAAAATCTAACAAATCACTAGTTTGCATCATCTTCAAATTTCTCATGGTTTAGCTGCTATAGGTGTCTGAAAGTCAAAATTTAGTTAGAAAAAATCAGTTCAGTGTCCAGTTTGGCCAAAAATTGTAAACCAGTATTGTGGGATCACATACCATAGGTAGGTTTTCGACAAAAAATAGAGACATAAGAAAAATAAATTAAAGATCAAAACCTTAAAATATTTAAAACCTAAAAAAAATTACATGGTTAGAAAGCTAAGAGGGAACTTGATGTTACTATACTATTTTTATAATTTCACATTGAAAGATGTCTAGACTTGATGGAGAGCACACTTGAGATTTTGTCCTTTCTCAGAATTTGTCAAAAACATGTCTCTAGTCATTGACATGTATGTCCAACCCTAAGGGTTAGAAATTCCAAAAGAAAGTAATAACATGAGTACATTATAGCACGTTCACATTTTTGTGAAAAATGCATCACAAAAACACAAGCATGTTATAACATGTTAGCGTTTATGTGAAGAACAACTATTTTCTCTTTATCTTCTTGTCAAACTATATACATGAAATAAACATTTAAGTATAAGTGATATTTATATATGGACAAATATTTTCTTATAATTTAAGTTATGTTTCATGTATATGGTTTTAGGATGTTTGAAAATACTTTCAAATCTCTAGGAGTTATAATGCAAATTCTAAGTTTTGAAAAATCTTTTATTTTTTTATAATTAGTCAAAATTCAGTAGTCAACAAATTCCTTTCTCTCTCTCTCCATATTTTTCTTTACCTCTCTCTCTATAATTCTTTATATCTCACCCCTCTCTCTCCCTCCCTCCTTCCCTCCCTCCCTAATTCTCTCTATTCCATTTATATAGTTTGATGGGAAGAGAAAAAGAGAGATTTAAGTTTGCTTCTCTGAAAAACATGCACTTTATAACACTAATATGTTTCATTATAACTTGAATGCATTATAACATGAATGCGTTTCACTATAACACACTTGTGCATTATTTCTTTCATCTTTTTGGTCCTCCATATTTCTACATTTACCCAGTTGATCCTCTCTTATTATTTGAATGAGCTCCCCTCCTCTTTCCTTTTCTATTTTTTTTATGAAAGAAGTAATAATGTTTTAGCTCTTCTCCCTTGAACTCCACTGTTTTCCTTTCACTTCTATTTTCAAAGATATTTTCTCTTGTAGTCAATATCTATGTGAGGAATTTTTTTGGCTATCTTTCTATTCCTCCCTAATTTTAAAAAATATACTCTTGACTTGAGATCAATATCCAATTTAGCATATAATTTTTTAACAAGCTTATTAATTCATTTTAATTTAATTTTTTTCTTATCACATTTGACATATTATTGGAATTTTCCACTTTCTATTTTCTTGTATACATAAATATCTTAGTTAGAATTATCACCCATTTATACACACATTTTATTATTCTAATCCTAGTCACAAATCAAAGTACATACACACAAAATCTATTTGGCCACCCATTGTTGTTGAAAGACCAAAAGAGAGATTTGACCACTTTGGTAGGCTCTTCTGCAACCAACTCCTTTCCCTTTTGTCTCAAACACATGTTCAACATTTTAGGAATTTCAAAGAAAGAAAATCCATATTGACAATACACAACCCTAGATTATTGGTCCTTAAATTTATATTTTAATAAACACATTGTTGCAAGAATGGAAAGAGGAATGAAAGTGTTGTCATTGATGTCAACCGGTCAGCTGGTTATCTACTAGTTGTTGTTGACTATATATGTTGAGGATATTGAGAAAATTGTATTAAAAGAAGGTTACAGGTTGTCAACTATTGAGGATGTTGGTTAGGTACTTGTGAACTGTGTTTTTCCGTATTCTGGCTAAGGTCCAGGAGAATTGTTTTGGTTTAGATTTCTCTTTGTGGTTCTATATTTTTGTTGCCTTGGTTCTATTGAAGATGGTTTTGACATTTGGAAGCATTGAGCTTAATTGATCTATGTGTTTTACACTGGTTTGGCCGACCATGTGTCAAGCCCTATCTTCAAAGTTGATGAAGCTTGTTGGATCTATTATGGGTCTCGGTGAAGCATGTGTTTGGGTCACCCTCATTCTAATTCCACCCTAAGATGTTTAACACCGACCTAATTTGAATTTGAATTTGGACGGTCGACTTTGTATCTTTTCAAAGTTGGAGATGGTATAAATACAAAATGTGCTAGTAATGAAAAGTGCACATAAGAAAAGAAGGAAGATAAGTGAAAGAGAAGACACAAATTTGATGCTATTATGAAAGTGTGTGAGTTATGTGTGTGGTTGATCAGTGTGAAGCTTAACGCCGAGTTTTTGGATGCAGTGAGCAAAAGGAAAACTTTGTCATTCATGCAAGTGGATTGGTGATTATGGTGGAATCCTTTATTTCATTGAGATTGTTGTATCTCTGTAACACGTATTCTTCATCTTCTTTGTATCTTTGTGGTAGTGAGCCATCATGGTTGTATCCTTGTGGAAAGTGAGTCCTTACTTTAGGTAGTGAGCCTTATTTCAGCCAGTGAGCCTTTTGTAATCGGTTGTGATATTCTCTATAGTGTGAGTTAATCCTCACCATGGTTTTTCCCTCATTGGGTTTTCCACGTAAATCTGGTGTTATTGTGTTTTGTGCATTGGCATTCGATGGTTAATCACTTAATCAATTTATCTGTTAGTTCCGGTAATTGAATTTAAGGTTATAATCTATGACAATTGATTCGCCCCGCCTCTTAGTTGTCCTATCCAACACACATAGGAAACAAGTGTGGTCATATTGACATCTATACACAAAAATAAAAATTCTAATTAGTTTTTGAGACAAATATTTGACCATTTTTACACTCTTAACATATTTAATTTTGTGATTTAATTTAGTTATCAAAGCATTTTATCTTTTTTGAAAGATAAAACTATAAATATGTTAATTGAATTAATTTCAATCACATGTTTTTGCACTTTTCCCTAAGTAATTTAATTGTTAGTCTAAAAGTTAACTCCCCTTTACTACAAAGATAAATTATTTTTTATCTTTCATTTTGGTGCGAATTCAATGTGAACACCCAAACCTTCTCTTTCATTCCTTTCCTTTTTTCTACTAAAATTAATTCAAAAGTAAAAATCAAACTTTTTTTGGGGCACTACCCCTAACCCTGTTCCTAAGTCCTAAAGGATAAAAATGGTAGTATTTAGATAAATTTCACTCTTCTTTAGCTAAGCCATTGTTTTCTTCCCCTTGATTCAACCTTCACATTATTTTATTTATCTCTTTCACCTTTTGTGATTGAACGTTTATCTTTTCCACATTACATCATTGTGTTTCTCTCTTTGGATCCATTGCATGTGTAAATAATGGACTATGATATACTCTACTACTTTCTTGATTCATATCCAATATAATTTGTGGCATAAATTTCTTCTAGATGACATAGATGAACCTAAATGTATCATGATGTATAAGGTCCTTGATTTATTGTCTATTTTCTTTCTATTTTATGGACCTTATCCCATCTCTAATAAAATCATTTATTATATTTATTTCTAAGACTCACTAGGCTTTTCTAATATTGATACAATATCTATTAGATTCCATTTATCATCCAATTAAAAATCCTTCTTCCATTTCTACCATATATCCCATATTGTATCTTATCCTCATGTGTGATTTTGTTATCCATAGTAACCCCATGTTTGATGCAAAATACCCCTTTAATTATAATATTAAGCATCTAAATATTACACCTCTATACCCTCATATATCTCATAGGATGATGAGATCTTTTTCTCTTCACTCACTAACTATGTGACTCTCATACTTCTATTGATAATTTTTTTAGCACCTTTAATAACTCCTCTTCAAAATATGATGAATTTTATATTCATCTTGATATTTTCTCATCTCACAATAGACCCTTCTTTGTGCTAGAGAAATGAAAGAACTCAAAGGAGTATAAATCTAACTAGCAAGACTAAATACCTTCCACAAGAGAGATGTAATATAAAATAATTGCTATATTGCTAGAAAATGATGAATACATAATTGGTTATAAAATAATAAGATGGCCTTGCTTATATAAAGACAAGGATAAAAATCTAGATGAAACCTTAGTAAAAACTAAGACCACAACACGAAAAGTGTTTTAATCATATGATATGAGACACAAAAATTAAATGACCTAATCTAGCTTAAGTAACTAGGTTTGAATAGGTCCTAAAGTGAAACTAGTTAGGTAATTTATACCATGTTCATAGCTACACCCCTCAATTTCAACTTAGGGAGAATTATAAAAAATGTACAGTTGCAAGAATGAGTCCTAGCTATAAGGTCATGTTAAGTACCCATGAACAAATAATCTCTTACAAACAAAGTAAAGGATAAAAAAATATACGAATAAATACCTCTCAAAAAGAGAGAAAAACATGGCAAAGTGAAGGAAAGGAGGAATGAACATGACCCCCCAAGGACTACTTTCATCATTGAGATATAATGGATGTCCCCACTTAGGACAAATAGAATTTGAAGGAATAAGAAGCCTCCAAAATTTATTCTAGAAATAGTAGGAACATGATGATGAACATGAAGAACACGATTGAAGCATGAAGAAGTTATAAACAACTATAAAAAATGATTTCTATAGTGCTAAAACTAAAGAATCTCCTTTAAAGTAAAGATGAAGGTTAGTAAAAAGAGACAATTTTGCATGAGTGAATCCAACAACACTACTTGAAAAATTATCAAATGGAAAATAAGGAACAATCTAGCAGTAAAAAATATAGTTGGTACATCAATCTATATGAGCGACCATAGCAACAAGTACTCAACCAATGCATAGATGGTGAAATCACATTGATATATTTTAATTCAAAAATATAGGTTCCACTATTCTCAAGAATACTGATCAAATAAGGATGGAATGTTTCCTCTATAAATAGGAATGTACGAGTGTCTATATGGTATACGTTCCATCTTAGTGAAATACATGGGAAACCAATGAATTCCTATCCTTAGGGTTTGTCTCCAAACTAGGTGATCTCCTATCATTGAAATTAGACTTGGAACCTTTATTTTCCTACTTTCCTTAGCACTCAAATGCTCTTTGTCCTTCCATGCCACACCTCAAATAGGATCCTTTGAATAATGTTTACATTTTCCTCACACCCTCTTCTATCCTACTAAGACTATCCTCCATGCTCCTCTTGAGCCTTTTTTAGTAGGAATCCTCTACTTTTTCATATTTATAGCGATTTCCACCATCATATCTACCATTTGGTAGATACTTAAGTCATCTCCCTTATTGTCATGATATCTCGCATCATTTTATTTCCCCCTATAGTAAGAAGTATTATCTTTCACCATGGTATTGGTTACCTCTTAAATTCTTGGGGTTGCTCCCTTATCGCCACATCTCATCTAGTTTCTCTAGTTCTTCTCACGTTTTCCTCTTTGGTAGTTCCTGCTATTATATTACTTATAGTTCAACTTATTCTATGTGATAAGAGATAGTTGGTAGGCTCCTTCTAGTATTTGGATATTCCAACTACAAAAATCCTCTTGGATGGAAGTTTTCGTCCATTAATGTACTTGGCCACCTTCTCAACCCCTTCCTTATTGTGTCCTAACCTATTTGTCACCCTCTAATACTCCTTAATGTACTACTTCATAGTCATCACTCCATGTAAATTATGTAGCTCCTTAAACAAATCCAACTAGTAATTGGCTAGAATAATTTTAAACTTCATATTTTCAACTATTTGTTCCCACTTCACAATGATAGGTTTCCCCATTCTATTTCTTTCCAATTGGAATTATTTCCACCATATCATTGCATAGAATTTCAAATTTTCTTTGTAAATTTTACTTGATACGAGTCTATAATATCCTCATTCTCAAAGTGATCCTCTAGATTAATGATCCATTCTATCAATTCCTCAAGATCCAAATTCCCAAAATAATTTTGTATGTCCACCCTTGTCCTCTTACTAATGGAAAAAATGGGCTTTAGCATATTTCATCATTATCTTCGTTTCTTCCAACTAATTCAATATGATCCACTTCCTTTTCCTCATCATCACTCCTCTAAGCCCTAGGCTTCCTACAATGATATCTCTATGATATTTATACTTAGTCTTGCATTACCTTCAATATGTCATAGCTTTATTCTATTTTCCTAAAAATATTAAGATTCCTCACCCTCTCTTTGGTAGCATATTGATAAATTCTCTTGATTGGTGCTATATCCATAAATGAATTTAAAAATGACCTTGCAATTCATGCTCTATTTACAATCCTCTTATAAAATTTCTCAACTTGTAAACCTTATTTAATTCCTACAAACTTTAATTCAACATGATGCACTCCCTCATATTTATAAATTTATGCCTTCATTTAAACCAACCTCTCTACCTTATTTGATAAAATAATTCTAAAAGAATGCATCATCAAGGTGTGATATAACCTATACCAACACTAGTATATGATGCAAGGGCATCACCTTTACATCCCCTAATTTTGGTTTGAAGATCTTGGTTTTTATTTTGGGTTCATTTTGTCTTTGTATTACTGGGTTTATTCTCTAACAAGCGGTAGGATCATATTAGTTTGCAAGAATTTGAAACTCTTCCTTTATAGTTGCAAAAAGGGAACAAAATAGTTATATAGAGAAAGGGGAAAGAGAAAACGGAGAAACTAATTCACTTGAGTTTTTGGGGAAAAGAAAGTGGCTACCATGAAAAAAAAACATTTTTTGGACGATGAAACAAAGCAGCTGATTCTAAGTTGAGGGTGTAAATAGAGAAAGAGGTCAATGTTTTTTGTTATGTTAGGATAAGGTGTTGATCTGAATGTGAAACGGTAGTGTATCTTGGAATTGAAGCAACAAAAGAGTTGTATCAATTGATTTGGAAACAAACAAGATTGCTCCATGTAGATTGGTTTTGGAGTCTATTCCTTGTACTCAATTTGCATAATATTTATAAAACAAACAAAGCTCAACTTCTCTATCATTGTGATTGGTTGTGCTTTATTATTTCCTCTAATAGAATAATAATGTTGTTTCCTAGTTTGTGATTGTTTTGCTTTATTTCCTCTAATCGAATAATACTATTGTTTCCTAGTTTGTGAATCAGTTGAAGAGAAAACACTTGTTTAATGCCTACCATAGGTGGTTTATGCATTGGTAGAGGAGAAATCACTTGTTTATCTCTTATCATTATAGGCTCGGCCTTCTTGTGATATTATAGATTTCTTTGGCTTGGTCCCTTTCTAGCTATAGTGATAAAGTAGATTATTTTGGATTCCAAACAGGTTGCCATCAGTTTGAGTAGATTTTTCATATTTCAAATAGATTGCCATCAATTTGGTATCAGAGCCCAAAGATTTGGGGCTATTGAGGTGTGGGAAGGATGCCACCAACAATGATGAGAGGTAGAGGAGCTCGAGGAAGGGGAAAAAGAGGACATGATGAAGGATTCCTTGAGCTGTTGCAGAACTTGACTGCACGAATGGATGCCATGGAGAGGGCACAACAAAGGGGAACACCAGTGGATGAAGCTAGTGATGTTGAAGAGGAAGAGAAACCAAAAGCATATGATGAGGAAGATTAAGGAGATTTTGGAAAAGTGGAAGAAAAATTGATGAAAGTTGTGATGAATGTGGGAGCCAAGCCAACAATCGAGGTTCCAACGTATTGGAGAAGTCTAAATGGAGAAGAACCTATAGTTTGGATTAATGACCTGGATAAGTATTTTGAGTATGGAGTTGCAGATGAAAGAAAAGTAAAATTCACCTACACAAGGCTCAAGGGCCACACTGCTATGTGGTGGGACTATGTCCAATCTAAGAGATAAAATAAGAACAAAGAAAATATTACCTCATGGGATCGAATGGTTGCTATGTTGAAGATGAAGTTTCTTTTGCTAGATTATCAAACTAGTCTTTTAGAAGATAGCAAAATTTGAAGCAAAAAGATATGTCAGTCAAGGAATACACAGAAGAGTTCTACAAGTTGGTGATTCAGTCAGGCCATAGTGAAGAGGATTTGGAAAGGGTAGCAAGGTATCTAAATGGGTTGAGATATAGTCTACATGATGAGTTGAGTTTAGTGTCACCAAGAAATTTGGAGGAAGATTACCAGTTTTCCATTGAGGTAGAGGAGAAGTTGATGAGGAAGCAGAATCAGAAATGATGAGGCTATGCAAAAAAGGATAGCAACACTATCAAGATGGAGAGGAAAGTAGTTAAAGAGGGAAAGTCAAGTCAGAAAGAGGAGGTTATCAAGATAGAGGAGAAAGGTCATATGGTAGTGATGGTTATCGAGGAAGAGGAAGAGGTTTTACAGGTAAGTGTTTTAAGTGCAATCAATATGTTGGTCATAATATTTGGGAGTGTCCAAAATCTTTCCAAGGAGGTTACACAAGGCTTGAAAGGAGGGATCAAGTGGTGCAAGCAGATCAAGAGAGTGCAGGATCAATTTCTCCAAGAAAAGAAGAACCTGAGTCAGGAGATTCTCTTTTGTTCAAAAGAGTGTTGCTAAAACCGTCAAAGGAGAGTCATGAACTGGTACAAAGGAAGGCTCTATTCAAAACGAAGTGCAAAGCTGAAGGTAAGTGTTGCAAATTAATTATTGACAGTGGTAATATAGATAATTTAGTGGCTGTAGAAATGGTGGATAAGCTAGGACTTAGGAGAACTAAACATCCTACTCCTTATAAAGTTTCTTGGCTTCAGAAAGGGCATCAGTTGTTGGTAGATGAACATGCTTTAATAGAATTTCAGATTGGTAGTTATAAGCATAGCATTATTTGCGACATCATACTTATGGATGTGTGTCATGTATTGCTTGGTAGGCCTTAGGAGTTTGATCAGAATATTGTGCAAGGTGATCCCGCAATACTGGTTTACAATTTTTGGCCAAACTAGACACTGAACTGATTTTTTCTAACTAAATCTTCACTTTTGGACACCTATAGTGGCTAAACGTGAGGAATTTGAAGATGATGCAAAATTGTGGTTTGTGAAATTTTTTCTGAAGATTCTAAATATTTTTTTTTCAAAATTTTTGGAATAAGATTGCACTTCTTTTTCCATCTCCTTTGAAAACTAGTTTTTTTTCAGTAAACACCATTTTTAAGGAGTGACGCTCACAATATAACACAACTTTTTTCCATGAAGGATAAAATTCTTTTTTTTTTTTGAATTTAGATTCGTAACTATGATATCTAGTGCTTCCAATTGTTTTCATAGTGTTTTATTGAATATTTTTTCCTTAATAAAGTTTTGAATTCAAACCAATTACAATTCAAACATAGGCGGACCGTATAACACAACTTTTTTTGTATGTATCGAGATTCAATTTTTTTTGTTGGATCAAGGACTTCAATATTTGGTGCACACATATTTTTTCAATTTTTTTTTGGATAATCTTCTATTTTTCCACATGTTCAAAACAAAGAGCTTGATTTTTGGTGAAAAAACTATGTTTAATAAAACTAAAAAACAATTACATAATAAAACCAAGACATATTAAAATTATATCCGTTGGATAGCTCGTTCTAAGGACTACCATCATCTAGTTGGTTCTGTGAAGTCTTCTCCATTTCCATCCTCAACCTGAGCTTTGAAGGGAAACATTATGGAGTCTTTTGGTGCCAGAGGGTGAGAAGGTGGGAAAAGGGGGGTTCGAGTGAACCCCTGGTGGTTTGCTCGAACTAGGGTTCACTCAAACTAGGGTTCGCTTGAACTAGGGTTCGCTTGAACTAAGGTTCAAGAAAACCCTCTTTCCACAACCATTTTCTTTGGTCATTTTGTCGCAAAATGTGGAACCCAACATTTAATGGGTTCGCTCAAACCAAAAGTTTGTTCAAACCCCCAAAAACCATTTTTTTTGCATGGGGTCATTTTTTGCATCTTTTCCTTCCTCACTCGAATTGTAAACCACTTTTGTGGGTTTACCCTACATGAAGGGAGGAGTAACACATATAATTTTGAAAAGGATGGAATCAAGCATACTTTTTTTCCTATGCATGAACAAGAGGAGGACAAGAAGAGGACAATAGTAGTAGTAGTAGCAATAGTAGTAAGGTGTTGTTGGGAGGAAGAAAAGAGTTGATAAGTGGTAAAGAAACAAAGGAAGTTGCAGCAATAATCGGGGAGGCGAACCTTCATTTTCCTCAAGGTTTCCTAGATGTAAACAATGTTGATTTGTAGGTAGGACAAACAACACCATATGTTGGTACAGGTGACAGTGAAGTTGAGGTAACCCTTGTTATTCTAAAGGATGTAGAGATACATGAGAGTTGGGAACAACAATGTCAAGACGAACACATGGGCACAAATCTGCATGAACAAAGTGTGGAGATAGTGAAAGAGAATGAGGAAGATGACCTGGCTTTTCAAATTGAGGTCATTGAGAGAGAGTGGCTTGAACTAATAGGAGGTGAGGCAAATAGTGTAGCCATCAATGATGAGGTAATACCTCAATTTTCCTTCCCCTTGGATATAGTTGAAAATG
This sequence comes from Sequoiadendron giganteum, assembly GCA_007115665.2. Lineage (NCBI taxonomy): Eukaryota > Viridiplantae > Streptophyta > Pinopsida > Cupressales > Cupressaceae > Sequoiadendron > Sequoiadendron giganteum. The sequence goes on along the minus strand of CM021102.1, from coordinate 47,510,651 downwards.
ATTTTCATGAATATTCCATAATTACAATAGAGCCGTATCCAAAGGACAAACAATAGCATAGAAAAGGAGACAAGCACCATTTTAAACACCATCTTGAATTTCTCAAATTTTGTGCATATTGATACGGGAGTTGAATATTGTTTGAAGGAAAAGCCTAACGAAGGGGTAAGATGCAACAATGAGAGGTTGCTTGAAGAGGGGGAAAATTATATTGGCGGAGATGAGATGGGGTGTGGAGATGGCAAATCTAATTGGAGAATAATCAGCGGGAAGAAAATGAAGAGTGTACTCAAGAATTCGATGTATGGAGGTTAGGCCAAATGTTGGAAGAACAAAAATAAATAATGAACATGGGTGGTCATTTCTTAGCATAAGGGGTATGCTACAAGTGTTGAGCACTTGGAAGGGTAGTACTATTATCCAACTACCTTTTTTGAGCTACGCTCACAAAAAAAACTCCCTCGGGGAGCCTAATGCAGGGGCATCACCTTTGCATCCCCTAATTTTGGTTTGAAGATATCAATTTTTGTTTTGGGTTCATTTTGTCTTCGCATTGTTGGGTTTATTCTTTGACAAGTGGCAAGATTGGATTATTTTGCAAGAATTTGAAATTCTTCCTTTATCATTGCAAAAGGGGAATGAAACCGTTAGATCGAGAAAGGGGAAAAATAAAATGGAGAAACTAATTGGCTTGAGTTTTTGTAGAAAAGAAAGTGGCTACCAGGAAAAGAAAAAAATGTTTTTTGGACAATGAAACAGAGTAGCTGATTCTGAGTTGAGGGTGTAAACAGAGAAGGAGGTCAATGGTTTTTTTTATGTTAGGAGAAGATGTTGATTCGAATGTGCAAAAATAGTGTATGTTGGCATTGAGGCAACAAAGAGTTGTTTCAATCGATTTGGAAACAAACAAGCTTGCTCCCCATAGATTGGTTTGGGAGTCCATTCCTTGTACTTAATTTGCACAATCTTTATAAAACAAAAAAAAAATAGCTTCCCTATCATTGTGATTGGTTGTACTTTATTATTTCCTCTAACCAAATAATATTGTTGTTACCTATTTTGTGATTGGTTGTGCTTTATTTTCTCTAATCGAATAATACTGTTGTTTCCTGGTTTGTGAATTGGTTGAGGAGCAATCACTTGTTTATTTCCTACCATAGGTGGTTTGTGCATTGGTTGAAGAGAAATCACTCATTTATTGCTACCATAGGTGGTTTGTCCATTGGTTGAGGAGCAATCACTTGTTTATTGCTTATCATAGGCTCGACCTTCTTGTGAGATTATAGATTGCTTTGGCTTGGTGTATTTCCATCTACAATGATAAATTGGATTGTTTTGGATTCCAAACAGATTGCCATCAGTTTGAGCTGATTTTTTTGGATTTCAAACAGACTACCATCAGTATAAGGATAATTTTTTTATATACTATCTAATATAGTCACATTTAGAGATTCTTGAGAACTATTGTCCAATTGTGTAACCCACAAAAATAAACACACATAAAATAAAAGAACCCCATGAAATAACACTATATTTACCTAGGAAAACTCTCAAAGAGGGGAAAAAAACATTCTCCAAAATATTTCTTATTATATTAATTTCATAACCATAACTGTAAATTACCACAATGACTTCTCTCACATATAGGAACATATAACTTGGAAACACTACAAACATTATGACTAAAATATAGAGAAATGGGGTAACTAACCTTATTCTCCACTATTTCATTCAATAAATGAGATCCAAACCATGTAGTAACTATCAACCCAAAAGGTGAGTCAAATCAAGGTTTGAATCAAAAATTTCTCTTTTTGCTAGGACAAGGGTCTAAATCAAGTAGTTTTATGGGGAGTTAAATTTAAAGTAGCAAAACAACTCTAAATCTAGATCCAAAAAGTCCAATGAAGAGATTTATCATAAAATAGAAAGAAAGAATAAAATTTCTGAAAAAAATAAAGATAATAAATGTTGTACATTGTCAAAACTTGTTGTTCCCACAACCCTAATAGGGACTCATTCACCCTATGGCAAATGGATCCTAGCAGACTTTCCTGGATGGCTCTGAATCAGAAATTGTAGCTTATGAATTGTGAAGACCTATTACCCTTGTATCCCTAACAAGGAGTCATTCTCCCTATGGCGAATGGGTCCTAGTAGGCTCTTCTAGAAAACTTTGAATCTGAATTTGAAGTTCCAGACTTGCAATTCCTTCTTGTAACTTGAAATTCCCACTTTTGGATTTTAATCTGCTAATAATTTGCAAAAACAAAATTGATGTTTTTTGGTGGATAGGGGTCTACCTCAGTCAAACCCCAAGTTTGGTAATTAAACCTTGATGATAAATTGAAATCTGAAACATGAAATGTGTGTGCAATCCCAATCTTAAGTGTGTCTAAGATTAAGATCTCTAATGATGAAAACAAACCCTAATCAATTGTGTTAGAATAGGATCCTAGAATGAAACATGAACAATGCAAAAGACCTACTTTAGGAGATCCCAAATCCCCTTAATAAGTCACAAATTTTAATATACCTCTCTTTAGGCTGAAAATAGAATTATCATAGAAGATGGAATCACATAGGAAGAAAGTCATTAGGCTTGGTTGAATCTCATGGTGTTTCTCCCAAATCCTAGAATCCATCATGATTCTCCATAGACATCTATCATCACTTCTTCAATAATGCTTGATCTTTGACAACAAAATGAGCTTGAAGACTTGCAAAAACACTATAATTCTACTCCAAGACTTCACTCTTGCTTGCTCCTTGAATATGAATGCTTGATCTCATGAAAATTTCTTAGATTCTTCTCTCTTGAAAACTCTAGTTCTAGTTGAAACATAATGAAATAACCTTTTATTTATATATAACTTAAGATTAATTCCTAAAATTCAATATCACAAGATGGCATCAAATCATGGATTTTAAATCATTAAAATCTCACCAAAAATATATCCAAAAGTGGGGTCCTAGGTCTAAGTGAGGAATCATTTTCCATGTGGTGAATGGGTCCTAGCTCACTTATCTAGGACACACTTTGGGAAATGTTAAATGTTATGTGAAAATAGGGTCGTAGGACCTAGTGAGGACCCATTTCCATTTGACGAATGGGTCCTAGGTCACTAACCTAGGACACACACCTAAAATTAAGTGTTGTGTAATATTATTTATGAATGTTGGGTTTTATCCTCATAATTTGTATTTAATTAGGATTAGATTTGAATTAAAGGGGCCAATTAAGGGAAATTAACCTCAATTAATTAATAAAGCCCTAGATTAGTGTGAAAGTGTAAAGATACACTTTACAACACCCTAACTAAGGCATAATTAAGTCCATTTAATTAAAGGGCCCTAAAATTAATGTGAATGTGTAAAACACATTACAACACTAAATCCAGGAAACATTAGGCTCATTTTAATATTAATTATTCCCAAATTAAGGAAAAAGGGATACTTTTTCCATTAATACATTTAGCCCCCACTTTAGTGGCCATATTATACCACATGTATGTGCAAGATAAATAAATTAAACTTCTATAAAATGGATACTCATATAGATTCATTAGGCAGAATGAAGCCTCCACTATAGTTACCTACAAAACCACAATTTTAAGGATCACATCCTACAACATAGGCTCATTAGTCATTCAAAAATCCTCTTATCAAACTTCTATGGAGAATTAAATTTGAAGGTAGATGTATGCCCCCCTGATTCCACTTGCTTTATGGAGTTGGAATCAGGGTGAATACGAAACCACATCAAATTATGTAGGTCATATCTTAGGGTATTTATGAGTACCATACCACATAGTGATAGACATTTTATGATACTGAGAGAAGAATTGTGAATCCAACACAACAAATGACATCGAAAATGGAGTCCTCTAGCCCCCAATATGCTAATTTGAATGAAATTCCCTTAAAATGAAATAAGCTTTATTTACTAGGGTTTACTATATAATAATGAGAATGAGACCTTTTACTATTTCTTTGACATTTACCTTTTGCAAATTACCTTGTTGCAAAGTAATCCAAGATGTAGAGCCGACGAACCTACAGGCCTCCCCGACTTGACGTTTTTCATGATGAGGTACCATGAGGCATGCTTCATCATACGGTGTGTGGATTTTGATCTATCTTTTCATCATTTTCATGCATTTCTATACTTTGTCATGCATTTTTAGTAATTTTAGGACCCTAGAAAAGATTGGTGCAAAGCATCCATCTTTGTTGCAAAGAATCCATCTTTGTTGCAAAAAATCCATCTTTGTTGCAAAGCATCCATCTTTGTCACAAAGCATCCATATTTGTCACAAAGCATCCATTATTGGTGCAAAGTGGTACAGATTGGCCATAAAGAGTCTTAGAGAAACTCTAGTATTATTTAATTGATAAATTTAGGATTTATTTTATGTATTTTGTTATTTTAGGTTCCTCCTTGAGCCTGACAACACCTTGTAGGGAAATAGTTATGTCTCCTTCACAAGTAACTCACACAACTCTTAGAGGAGCAGGTCAACCTTCTATAGGATATAGGATTGTTCTAGGTATACCTTATGCCACTTATGAGGTATCACGATGCTATGTTGATGGCCCTGGTAGAGATATGGGATGTTGACACATGTACCTTCCATCTTCCTATGGGAGATATGACCGTCACCCTAGAGGACATACACCGAATCCTATGGATTCCTATCCGGGGCGAGGTTGTACACTCAAAAGATGAGCGATCATACAAGCATATGTGAGCTGATATTCTATACTATCTACAATGGCCCATCTAATGGTCAACTGCTGGTCCATGCATTGAGCTTAGATGGCTTCTACATGCATGGACACCACTACTTCGATGGATTTTGATCACTACTATAGCACTTACATTAGTACCATATGGTCAATGGGCACACTTAGATGATTAAATTGTTCATATCATCAGAGACATGGAGGAGCATAGGACTATTTATGCTTGGGGTCACAGTATGCTCACACATCTATATTATGATTTAGGGCAGTTTGTGTACCAAGAGCTAGACAACATAGTACATTGTACACTCTTGCAATTATGGTGCTTTGAACATGTACTAGACCCATTGGATTTCTTACCATAGTAGCCATGGGATACCCACGGGCCTTAAATTATGCACTGAGGTGAGCATGGAAAGTGGGAGATTTACTGCACTGGTGGATTAGGTTTAATCTACTAGATGAGGATGATATCTCCTGGAGACCATATCTTAGGATCCTACAATGGACATATGATAGACATGAGCTAGTCAGGCAGCAACAGGATTGATTTATTTTAGGGAGACACAATTACATAGTGAGACCATTCTACTATGATCATTTCATGCACTAGTTTGAACATGTTCAGGTACCACCACGGGGCTGACCAAGATATCTATGATTAGCACAAAGTGCTCCTAGACCTAGGGACAGTCATCAGCTTACTATTGAGGATGTATACATTAGTGGTTTAGAGGATGATGACTATGACATGCCCCCAGTCTCCAAGGTTGATGATGTAGGCACTACTCAGGCCTACGATGAGTGGTGGGTTGGAGCATGACCAACCCAATTTATTTCCCATTCACTACCCTATAGGTGATATTGGACCTCTTCTAGGTCACAAGGAGGATAGGGATGATGAGCAAGTAGATGGAGATACAGATGATGATGACACTATGCCTAACATATTTCTAGGTTTGGATGAGGATGAGGATGATGAGGAGAAGGAGGAATCTTAGTCTATGAGTAAGGATGTCGATGAGATAGAGGAGGATCTAGTTCCCCTGATAGGAGAGGTGCTCCCCCTACCAGAGTCACTAGATCACATGTGGTAGCCACATCAGAGATCCTCACTCACGAGCATGGGGAGGCCAATAGTAGTAGGCCATCCATGCCTCCCACAAAAGGGGGACCATCGTCGTATGGTTATACCCTAACTAGCAGACTGGAGATCCGGGTGATGATTTGATATTTATTTTTTTGTTAATCTCTTTTAATTTTGTGTATATGATTTATATATATGTCATGATGTGTACTAATATATTTTATGTTTTCCATCTTGTAGGGTCCACGTGAGAGTGGCGTGATCTCTATCAGTGTGTTACTACAGAGATGATGCATGGATAATGATCTACCCTTAGAGTGTGTGCCCCCACCTTCTGTGGGGTAACATGTAGATCTCTTTGAGTCTTTTACTAGATTGAGTACAACGTATGAGAGTGCGGCTAGACGTGTTGACCTAGCTATAAGATATCTTTTTTCATTGTAGACAGAATTGGATGAGATTTGAACCTCTTGAGGTCCATCAGACAACTGGATAGATTCCATCCTTCGAGTGGAAATCTCAAGGATAGAGAGAGATATGGCTAGGCTATAGGCAAGGAGGGATTTCATAGAATAGGAGCATGTTGAGGAACTCATACGAGAGGTAGATATGAGAGGAGAGGTGGAGGGCCTTCAAAAATCCATGAGGTCCATGAGTAGGACATGATCACATACCACCATCTCTTGATGGGGACCACCACCAAGCACCGAGGGTTCTAGCAGTCACATGCCCTATTATAATTTTATTCATTAATATATGTACCTAAAATTTTGATGATATATATGATATATGAGCATTTATGTTTTTACGATCTTGTGTTGAATTAAATGTCAAATGTGATTTATTAAATATCCTTTGCAAGAATGTCTAATAAATATCTTCATGATTTAATGTTTATGTGATCTAATTAAAACATTTTCAATTTATGTTAGATGTTGCATTTGAAAGGAAGCCGTGAAAACGAAAGCAACTTCCTACACTGATCTAAGCAGGAGTGTATAGAAAAACTTTCATTTAACACCTTTAAATAGTTATAGTAATGAGAAACACATAGGAATAGTGAAATAGAACAACTTGATGTAAGTTCAGATCTAAGATAATTTTAGTAGCATAACAGTATGAGAAACACAAAGCATAGAAGAAAGATAGACAAAATAGAAGGGGCACCAATATACATGGGGAAAACCCTTTTGGGTAAAAAACCCCACCCTCCCAAAGCACAGTACCAATGTATTACTTCAAAAGAGAGTTACAATACACCCCAAGCACAATACTTCTTCAACAAATGCTTCACACCAAACATATGTTTAGGGGTCAAACCGTCTGCACTTCAATACCTGCAAATAAACTATGCATTTTACAATACAAGGCATCCTATTTATAGGAGATACAAGATTTGAGAGGCTTTTAGAAGAGTTTAGGAGTCCAAACCCATGTGGAAATAATATCTCACACCATATGAATGATTTGGACATTTGTACAAAATTCTCTTATAGCTCTTATAGTTGTCATAACATGCAAAACCTCTCTCCAAGCTTGGGCGCCTAAGTCATTCTTCTAGTGGGTCATGACAAAACCTTACAAATTTCATATAACATGTGTCCTAAACGTTTTTCACACTTACAACACATTCAACATTCAAAGAATAAGTCAAACATGACTATCACACTTATTCTTTCACACTTTTTTTATACCCCACTAAGGAACCACACTTTCTCCATTCAAAATATAACTTATGACGCATCATAGAATATGTCATAAGATGACACCACTTGTCCTAGGTCCATGATTCCAAGATGGGACACCTACCTCCACATGTGATGAAGATGTGTCATATAGTCACCTCCAACGGGGATGCCACCTAGCCAGTGGGTCCCACTTAATGACATGACATTGTAGGAAATTAATTAAAACAAATAAATACAATAATACATTAAATAATTTAATGTTAGGACTCTAAGGTTGAAACACCTTATTCCCAACAACATTGTAATGAAGTATTCTAACTTAAATTCACCTATGATCTAATAACATTAAATGCATATAAGGATCTAATTTTACATAACACACAATATTGATGGAATATGTTGTCATTGATGTCAAAAGGGGATTAGAGGAGAAGTGTTTTGATCTTGTGAAAAAGCACAAAATGTTGTCTTTGATGTCAAAAGGGAAAATCAGGCAAAGGAGTTTGTTGGCATGATGACAGAGGATGGATTTGAGAGTAGTGAACCTAATTCTGAAATTGTGTGGTTGGTTGATGATGCTAAAGTGCACATCTTACAAATGTTGTCATGAAGTTATAGAGAGTCTCTCGTACAAAAAATGAGGAAACAATTTGCAGATTCGTGATGTGTTTTTTGAGAGGATTTAAGAAAGGTTTTGTGCTATATGGAGTATCGATCTTTTGGTTGTCGACACATCGGGTGTACACAACATATTGTTCATATGGCACCGGACCTAATAGGTCCTATGGCCCGATATGCCTTTGTGAGGTCAGTTATATCGGTTGATCGATAATATCGACTGATCGTGATGCTCCTTTGTGAGGCATAAAAGGCACCATAATCTTTGATTCCCCGATGCCTCTGATATAACATGCTCGTGTGATTCTCCAATAGTCCAATGATCTGATGGTCACTTCATCGGTGAGAGTAAATGTCATCGGTAGGACCTAAGATCTTGTCCTCCTGACGCAACGATGAGAAGGAACCATTCCATAGTGGGGCCCAAGTATAATGATGTTTCTGAGAGGGATGCGGATGCTAGCACGTGGCATTGGGAGATTGCATGAACTATAATCCACATCCTTGTTGTGGATTATGAAGCGTTGACTGTCAATAGTAGGTTGCAGGTTATTTAAGTGATAACTTAAGTCATTCATCCTGTAGAGGTCACCAGCCGTATCATCTAGGTTGGCGGTGTCCTTAAGGTATATCAATCATTCACACTTTTAGGATAATTGGCGGTGTCCTTAAGGTATATCAATCATTCACACTTTTAGGATAATATTGCACACACCTAAATGGTTCCATCCTTCAAAATTTCTGATCACCTGATCTTTCGATCTCCAACTAAACCATGGAAGAATGGACAATAGCAGTGGGACCCAACTAGGTGAGATGGCGTCCGTCGAGGGTACAAGCAGAGATCAAATGACAAGATGAAATGTGGAAAAAAATGACAAGTGAAACATGACATGTGGTGAAACGATGGTGTGGGGACCATACTACAACAAATATTATCGATGTGACATAGGCTCATTGGTAGGACTCTTAAGGCTATCCCTCTAATGTACCGATGACCTTCCTATCAGGCAAAAAAAGTGATATCTCCAAGACCTTGAAGAAGGTCTCTCCAATAGAGAGATAGGAGAGTGTGATGTTGATAATGGGACCTGATAGAAATGAAGGTATTCAGAAGGTGATTTATATGGTGACATGTGGCAAACGTCTAGTGGTTAATTTTGCATCGCTATTGCAAATCAACGAATATATATGTGTGATTTGATGGTGAAAGTCAACAATGATCAACAGTGCAAGATGAAGAGGGTTGATTGGACAATGCTAGTGATAAGATGTTTCATTGGTGTGAAGGTTGAATATCACCAAGACTATGGAGCTAGTCCCAGCAATAGGGCGATGGGAGATTGGATGCTGACTGTGGGACCAACTAATGTAAGATGTGGACAATGGCGTAGGTTGGTGCAAGCGACATGGTGATAGATGATTGGTTTGTCTAAAATTCACATACTTTTTGTGAATGGCATCAGTTTGACTGAATGGTATCACTAGGACCTTGAAGCATATCTTGGAGACAGAGCGATAAGGTGAGAAGCCAATGGGACCCAAGTGTGATGAGGACTAACAGGAGGTGAAGAATGATTGCTCGGTGTGCTAATTCACATCGTTATTGCAAATTAGGTGGCGATGACATGGATGACATGTAGTTTGTGGGCCCAATCAAATAATTTGGCAAGCATATCGGTGTGACCTCCTTATATCAATGAGAGTCTAGATGATGTCCCAACAATAGAGCAATATGGTAAGATCGACGATAGAGATTTAAATGACCGCCTATCGGACGGTCATGACTTAAAGTTATAAAAATGAATGATGATTATAGGATCATGGCATGAAGGTGCAGATCGATGACTAGAGTTTAAATGCAAAGATATGAAATAGATAACTCTGTGTGAATTGGGGTTGTTTTTGGTAACCGACATAGAGAAAGGAGTTAATTGGTCTAGTTGCACCAAGCGACCAATTGAATGAATATTTTATCTTCAAGGTGGCAATACAAATGGTGGAAGTGATCAAATTGAATCTGATCATATTGACAAGAGAATACATTTAATGCATATCAGATTCTAGGGTTGGCAGAGAGCTAATTTGGGAAAATTCTCTGTGATCAAATTAAATATGGAATTGGCTCAATACAAAGGTATAGTGAAAATGAAGATACCTAATAGATCTTAGCATATTATTTAAAGATGATCAGGATAGTGGTGTTTGGGTCGAGGAAAAGGATACTTGCTGATGAAGTTAGCAAGCGAAGGAAACCCTAGTAGGAGATTTTAGAAAATATGATTCATGTTGATCTGGATGGTGGAGAGAATCTTGAGGCTGATATTGCAAATCAGTGGAGTTAAACAAAATGAAGACAATCTGAGGAGGTGCTAATTTTTTCGTATCTACTATGTGTGTGAAGCTAGCCAATGCATAGAAAACTAAATAGAAGTATGTATTGTTGAGTGTGTAGTAGGAGGATAAGGGGAGAGTGTGTAGCATAGGAAGATAGAATGGAAAATGTTTTAAGTGCAGAAGAGGAAAAGAGAGAGCAGTAGAGCAGGGGTGTGTTGTTGAGAGTGCAGCTTCAATAGCAGAATGTAAGTTGTAGTGAGTGCAACAATGTACTGAATGTAATGATGCATTATAGGTTTTGTAAAACCAAGTCTATGCATATTTGAAACTATCACCATTGTACTACGTTGTGGCTCAGATTAGGGTGTTGTTGCATCCATAGGGTTTTAGCTCCTAAAATAGGTAGTTGATGGTTCCTTGGGGTTGTAGCCCTAAACAGTGTAACTGAACTTTGATGCTTGTGAGGCTAGATTAGGACAGTAGATCCTAGTAGCATTTCTCACCGTGGTTTTTCCCATCTTGGTTTTTCCATGTATATCTAGTGTTGTGGGTATTTTTGTTGATTGTTTGTTTGCATATTTATGTTTGTATCTTTAGTTTACAATCTACATAATAAGAGTTGAGTAATAAATCTACACAAGGTATTTGGAGTTAAAGAAGTAACCTACATAAAGTTGTTAAGGGATAGACTGTGAGTATCTGCTGATTCACCCCCCTCTCAGTAGATCATTATGTTCCAATAAATATTTCCTTTTGAATAGTATGACAACTAAAGTAACAATTCAAAATGATTGAACAATCATTTTAGACTCTAAGACACACTATTATCATTTTTCAAAGAATGAAGCAATGCAAGATAAAATAGAATACCATCTACCTAATCTAACAACATTGCTTTAACACACTATTCAAAAGAGTAAGAGAGCTATGTGTAATACTGACACAAATGTGTTGCATTAATAGGTTCTTTTAGGGGTGTATCATCCATTTTTGTTAATGTGTAGGCTCCAGACCCATAATTTTCTTTGATTACATAAGGTCTTAACCAATTAGGGCTAAATTTTCCTTTTTTATTTGGAAGATCATTAGCATTACATTGATTTTCAGATAACACCAAGTCACCTTTATTAAATGCATGAGGGATGACATTATTGTTATAACCATGATGCATTCTTTTGCAATAAGCTTGGAGATGCTCAAGAGCATTGATATGTTGTTCATCAAGCATTTCAAGCTAATGCAATCATTTCTATTTATAAGTAGTATCATCAATAAGTCCTTTAAGAGAAATTTGCAATGAAGGAATCTCTAAATCCAAGGGCATTATTGCTTCAACACCATAAACAAGGTTATAGGGGTCGTTTCCAATAGATGTTCTAATTCTTATGTGGTAAGCCCACAACGCATTGGTTAGTTGAGTATGCCAATCTTTGTTATGTTTACTTACTATTTTTCATAGAATTTGTTCAAGTCTCATTAGTCAATTCCACTTGTCCATTTGATTGTTAGTAATATGGATTCAAAAAATGGTGTTGAATATGAAATGTTTTCAAGAATTTCTTCATGTCATTATTCTTAAATGGAGTTCCATTATCCGAAATCAATGTGGAAGGAAGGCCAAAGCGGGCAATAATGTGTTCCATATGAAATGACTATTACATCAGCTTTCATGGAATGAAGAGGGATAGCTCTACCCATTTTGTAAAATAATCAGTTGTAGTAATGATAAATGTATGTCTAGAGGAGGAGGGTAGTGATATTTTTCCAATAAGATCCAAACCCCAAACTAATAAGGGCCAAATAAGAGCTTTGGCACGAAGTTCGAAAGCAAGAGCATGAATCAAATTGTTGTGTTCTTGACATTTATGACATGTATTCACATATGCAAAACAATCTTGTTTCACGTTTCTCCAGTAACATCCTATGCGAACCAGTTTTTGAACTAGCGATCTTCCTCCGAAATTCCACCTACAAGCACCTGCATGAGCTTCTTCAAGTTCTATGGGGATTTTATATTGTTTAAGACATCTAAGTAAGATATCATTAAATGATCTTTTATATAACCCATCTGCAAGGATTATATACTTGGATGCAGGTTTTTGAAGATGAGCTCGAGTGTTCTTAGTTTTAGACTCAGGAAAGGTACCCTCTTTTAAATAATTGAATATCGTTGTGTACCATTTGCTAGAGTTGTCCATATTGATTAATAACACTTCTTTTCTTTTATCATCTATTAATGCTTTAGGTGTCATTTGAACTGTAAATGAGAAATCAACAAAATGATCTTTAGGAGACACAAGGGAAGCAACACTTTCCATTGCATCTGTATGTCGATTATTCTTTCGTGGTATGTTGGCAATCATATATGATTCAAATTTATCTAATAATGTCATCGTGAGGTATTTATATTGAATGAGCTTATCATTTTTTACTTGATATGAACCATTTATTTATTTAATAATGAGGAGGGAATCACCAAATATAGAAATTTGTTTGACATCTAATGCTAACGCTACATATATACCAACTATTAAGGCTTCATATCTTATATTTTTATTTGTGCATAGGAAGTTTAAACAGAAAGATAAGGGGATAGGCTTACTTGAAGGAGGAATTAGTATAATCCCTGCCCCATAGCTAGTTCGACACTTAGAACCATCAAAGTACAATTCCCATGTTTCTTTTTCTTTTTGAATAGTCAACACATTCTCATTAGGGAATGAGTCTATATTAGGTAATGTTAAGGGAGAGGGAGCATTAGCTAATTGGTTGGTCAAGGCTTGTCCTTTGATTGCCTTTTGAGAGACAAATTTAAGATCAAGCTCAATTAACAACATAACCCACTTAGCTAGGCATTCTAAAAATCTGTTTTAGCAAAAAGGTGTTTTAAAGCATCAAATTTCGTCATCACATGGATTTTTGCATTCAATATAATGTCTCAATTTACTAGTAGAAAATAAAAGTTCAAAATATATTTTTTCTATTGTTGTATATCATGTTTCGTAATCAATTAGGGTTCAACTAATGTAATGAACATGATGTTCTCTACCACTATCATCTTGTTGATCCAACAATGTTGCGAGAGCATGGGCTGGTGCTATTGTATAAAGGATAAATGGTTTGTCTTGCATAGTGGGTTGTAAGACAGGTGGAGTAGCAAGATAATCTTTCAAAGTCTCAAAGGCCTGTTTGCAATCCTTATTCCAATTAAATTGAACCTCTTTCTTAAGGAGTTGTGTAAAGGGTAATGTTTAGTCTACTAAGGATGCGGCAAAATGACGGATAGCTTGAATTCTTACTTTTAGAGTATGTAATTGGGAAGTATTTTTAGGAGGTGGAATGTTAATGATAGCATCAATTTTCTTTGTGTTCACCTTTATTCCTCTATGAGATACTATAAAACCTTAAATTTTTCCACTCTCTACACCAAAGACACACTTTTTTGGGTTCAATCTCATGTTATATTTTTGCATTCTTTCAAAGATCTTCTGAAGAATATTCACATCGTCCTGTCGAGTTAAAGATTTAAAGCTAGAATATCATCAACATAATCTTCCAAAACATTTTCTAGTAATGTAAAGAGCGAAACTCTTTTTTTTTAAAACATCAACAATACTTTAAATAAATTCATTTATATTAAAAAAAAAGTTGAAACTTCATTCATTAGACTTCATAAAATCCAAATGATTTCAACATATACACATAGATTCATAATACTTCATAATATATTCATGATACTTCCAGTTAAATTCATACACGTCTTATCATACCTGACATTGATAATACAAAAGCATTTGTAACAAAAGTCTACAATTGGAGACTTAGGCATTCTGTCACCTTAAGCTCTACAATAATCATACAAGACAAGAATTCTATCGCCTTAAGTTCTACAATAATTAATTAAAGAATACAATAATATATATATGAAGAAATCATCCTTTGTTCTTCAATCCAATAGCATATCTTCAAACATGAAGACAAGAACAAGAATCAGGCATTTTTTCTGCCCAACCTCGAAGCTTGCGCTTCCCCCAAATTCCTTAGTCATTCAAGAAATACCCGACCCTACACGAATCACTTAGCAAAAAAAAATCGACAAGCAGGATGGAATCTGGTGCATGCCTAGTATAACTAGTAAATCCACAAGCATTTTCATTTTTCAAATTCATTTAAGAAACCAAGCAAGTAGAATACTAGGATATGGTAGAGAGTTATAAATATTCCATCTGTTTCAATGGTCCTTAAGTTACTTGGCCAAGTAAAATTTCACGCACGACAAATAATAGTAGTTTTGGAAAAGAAAAACTACACTCTCTAGAAACCCATACTCGACACCCATCTCGGAAGGTAACTTTCCAAACACATGACATGCACATTCATTTATCAAGCATGCATGCTTCCATTCAAATAAATGTAATCTTTCACAAACATCGTTAACGACAATCGTGTTTCAAGCAAAAATGGTTTAAATGCAATATTTTCATCGTTTTAAATCATAAATAACATTCAATTAATATTTAATTCAAATAATAAAATAAAGAAAAGAAGGTTTATCTCAAGTATGTAATCTAAGTACATATTTAAATAGGCATAAATGAGCACACATTCTTTCGGTTCATTTACTCATTTAATTTAGGTTCACTTCGAAATAACCCTGTTCTAATTCGTTTCGTTTCCAAGTAATTCATATTTTAATTTACTTGATTTATTTTCTGTTTTTCACATTTCTCGAAAATAAAATTATAACTTTTCAAAAATATGTTTAATAACTCATTTTTACTTCTATTTCGTAGTAATTTTCAGTTTCATTCTATAAAATCTTTTATTTTAACTCTTATTTTCAAACACATTTAATATACAAAAAGTATTTTATCAAAATCATTATCTTTACTGTTTCATTCGTTTTGAGAATTAAATCTATCTAACAGTTTTGAATTTTTGAAGCTTTTCTAAATCTAATTTAAATATACGTTTTTCTGTGTGAATCTTTTCTAAATCTGATTAATAAATAAACTGTCTTTGATTGTTTCCTATTCAAATTTATTCTACAATTTTTTGTTTCTAATTGTTCAATGGTTTTTTGGAAAAATCATAGTTTGATGTTTGAAATTTTATCAGAATTTAATGGAAACAGTGTTAATTTTTTAATAGATAACATAAAAATAAAATCTCATGTTTGATCTTTTTCTAAATTTTAGAAAAACAGAGATTTTCTTTCCAATTCAAAACTAAAATGCAAGAATTAGAAAATAATTTTAACTCATTATTAAATTAACTATGAATTTATTATCATTATATCTACCTGGCAATTTCTTGAATCTAGAAATGAGTTTTTGTTTATTTTTCTGTCAATTTTCTTTTCCTGTTGCTGATTGTGATTTCTTCGTTCTCTTTCCTGGCTCTTCTTCTTCTTATCTCTAATCTCCCTTCTTCCTGGGTGACTCTCTTTCTTCTGTTGTTGGGTGAGATGAGGTTAACACTTCATGGAAATTCATGAATTTCCTATCAAGTGCACTGCCTCCTTCCTTCTCTCCATGTATCTCTCCCTTCTCCTTTCCACCCTGTTGTTCTTCATACTATCTCCCCTTGTGCGCCCTTCCAACCTATGCACTTCCTCTTTACACAGGCCACCCCTTCACCTGTCCTTCATGCGATTTATCTCCATGCGTGTGGGTTGAATGGGGAGACTTACTATGATCAGCACCCTCCCTTCCTTATGTGCGCTTGATGGGAATGAGGAGAGTGTTCAACATAAACAAATCAAAACAATCATAATTTAATTTTCCCTTCCTGGCTGCGCGCGTGGGATGCAAAGGTAATTGGGTAACAATGTAAACAGTAGTAAAAAGAAATGGAACTCTCTTCCCTACTGGCTGCCTCTCCAAAAATAAGATCAATTCAGGCAAATATCCTCCAAAATACCAATAATATTGTGTGTAATTTTCTGTTCAATGCTCAAAAACGGATTTTCACTCCTCCCTCCAATTTTTGAATTTCTTATGTCCCATTTATCTCATGCAAAAGATGGAGATAATCACAAAGCCAAATCCCCTTTCATAGCTTTGATCTACAGTCTAAATTTATCAAACTCCAAGTTCCATTTTCTGATTGCATTCACATTAATTGAAATATATTTTCCTCAATTTGTTAACTGTTGTTTTAAATTCCATTTCAAATTTGAACGTACACTTGTTTTGATTAGTTTTCAAAAACTTGTTTTGATATATTTAATCATTTAAACATTTATATTTCCTTTCTTATTTATCAAATGAGAAAAATAACAATTACATCAATAACACTATTTTACATTTTTATATATTTTCATAATTAGAAGTCTATTCCATTAATTTAGAGTAAAAGCATCATTATAAAATATTGACACAAGGAATTTAATTATTTAAGAAAATAATCCATTTCCTCACAAAATTATCAAATCAAACCATTTAAAGCAAACATATTCTGTTTCATATCTAATTGAGAAATCAAAATAAACTTACTTTAAAATTTCCCATAATAATCATCACGAAAATGCGTTAAAATAATAACTAAGTGTGTGTGTGAGATTCCATCATCCTCATAAATGTCTAATGGCTAAAATGACTCTACCTAATCAATGTTCTCGCCTTCACTCACGATCACCTGTTCCTGTGTTCACTTACACTCAATTTCTCATCAGAAATGACAAACCCCGAATTTCATAATAATGAATTTCAAATAATTTTATTTGTATTTCAATTTCAATTTCACTTTCAGTTCAAATTTAAATAATAATCTAACATAATAATTAAAAATATCATGATTAATAATTGCATTTAAATAATCGATAAAATCAGTACGTGACATCCTTCCCCTCTTGGAAGAGACATCGTCTCGATGTATTATTAATCATTCAATAAGCATAGCATCTCAATCAATAAAACATAGTATCTCAATCATAATGAAATAATAACTAACAACATAGTTCTCAAAACATAAGCATAAGCAAATCATAGTAGCATCCATGCTATCAAAGTTCACAACATGTGAATCGAAAATCAGAGTATCAAGTATCCCATGCATTAAGCAATTACTAATCTAAGAAAGAAAATGAGGAAAATGATGGTCAATCGTCATAGAATCCTCCCATGTAGTACTATCCTTAGTATACATGTCCCACTGGACCTTGTACTGAGTACTATCCCTATTAACGCTAGTCTATAAGCAACTGGATTCATGACTTCCAGTACATCAAAGGGTCCCACAAATCTCAGAGGCAACTTTCATGATTTCCCAAAATATCTAAGATTTACAAAACATTCATCCTATATAGTAATCTTGTCCTTTCTAGACCTTGCTTCAAGTGTCCTTACTATCTCATAGGGAAATCTCGTATGTTTCACACATACTTACTCTCCCAAAGAGCTTTATTCTATAAATACATCCAATATATAATAATAACTATACTTAGTGATCGAAATTCATTGGTCCATGAATTTACCCTTAGTATAACCCAAGTGGAAGAGGAATGTCGATGTATTGTACACTACATTGTGGGTCCAATCCTTTTCATTTGTATTTGTTAGAAACCAAGATCACCTGCATGCAATCACCTGTCACATGCAAAATACATGCACAACCAAAGAAGATGTTCTATAAACCTCAAAGCAAAAATGCATTATTGAGAATCAATTATTACAAAGAGATCAATCCTTATGAAGGAGATCCAGAAACCCTAAAAGGGAAACCCTAGTGTGCACACTTAATAATTAATCAATTATTAATGTGCCTAAGTTTAGCTTAAGTAACTAAAGGAATAAGTGACTTAATTAATTAACCAATATGATATAATTAATTAAGTGTAATAACTTATTACTCTAACACCCCCCCTTAAGATGAACTTAGGAAGAAGCTAAAACACTAGAAAAAGATGCATGAAAGAAAATATGGGTCTTGACAACTAGGCTTGATCAGGTACCCATTTACAAATGCAAGAATGAGGTAGAGAAGGAAAACCTAGTGGGAAACCCCCCTACAATGAGATGATATGTTGCAAAGAAGCACTAGAAGAACTCTTTAGAGTAACATTGGAACCGAAATCTGGCAAGCAAGGAAAGATACTTCTATCTACTACTAAAACCGAATGAGAGTCACTGATTGACTCAAGGAATCATGAAGAAAGGAATAGTAGACTCGATGCCTTGGAACACTTGAAAACTCGAAATTTGAACAACCCTGGAATCTATGAAGCAACACTCGATTATTGTATGATGTGATACTGAAATGAAGTGCAAAGATGCAAGTTGCACTCTCCCAACTGCCAAAACATCCAAGTAATCTCCAAAACACCCATCGGGATAAATCTAGAATAATGATAAACCTAGGATAGATATAGAAAAAAGTGCATAGATAGCAACACAGAGCTCCTCAATACCTTTCCAACACCGCAAAGATAGTGAAAATCAGAGATCGTGGAAAAATGTTATGAGCTCAAAAGCATAAAATAAACATATGAATTCAAACAGCAATAAATTTAGATAAATAGAAAAATACTATAAAATAAACTGTACCACAGGAAAGTGGTTGGAACCAGCTTTTTAGCGATATCTCGTTTGCCCGATTTTGATACCGTATGCCCAAGTTATGCCAAAAAGAAAAAGAAAACTGCTCCTTTAGGGAAAATTAGGGTTAGGAGGGGGCAAAAGAGTGCCGTACGGACGCTGATATCATGCTGACATCATCATTTCACAAGCTTAAATTTGACGACCATCTGGCCGTCATCGCAAAAAATTGGTCCTCTGTAGAAAAATATTTGGTAGAGCCCTCTGTCGCCATAAGACCGCTACGGGTGCTGAGGCCAGCGCCATGGGGCTGGTTTCCAAAGAAGCACTGGAAGAACTTTGTAGAGTAACACTCAAACCGAAATCTAGCAAGCAAGGAAAGATACTTTTGTCTACTATTGAAACCGAATGAGAGTCACTGATTGACTCAAGGAATCATGAAAAAAGCAACAGCAGACCCGATGCCTCAGAACACTCGAAAACTCCAAATGGGAACAACCTTGGAATCTATGAAGCAATAGTCAATTATTGAATGATGTGATACTGAAATGAAGTGCAAAGATGCAAGTTGCACTCTCCCAACTGCCAAAACATCCAAGTAATCTCCAAAACACCCATCAGGATAAATCTGGAATAATGATAAACCTGGGATAGATATAGAAAAAAGTGTATGGACAGCAACATAAAGCTCCTCAATACCTTTCCAACGTCACAAAGATAGCAAAAATCGGAGATCGTGGAAAAAATTTATGAGCTCGAAAGCATAAAATAAACATCTGACTTCAAATAAAAAGAAATTCAAATAAATAGAAAATACTATAAAATAAACTACACCATAGGAAAGTGCTTGGAACCAGCTTTCTGGTGATATCTCGTTTGCCCGATTTCAATACTATATACCTAAGTTATGCCAAAAAGGAAAAAAATTGCTCCTTTAGGGCAAACTGGGGTTAGGAGGGGGCAAAAGAGCAACATACAGATGCTGACATCATGTTGATGTCATCAGTTTACGAGCCTAAATTTGACCACAAAAAATTGGTCCTCTACAGAAAAAATATTTGGCGGAGCCCCTGGTCGCCATAATACCACTGCGGGTGTTGAGGCCAGCGCCAGGGGGCTAGTTTCCAAAGAAGCACTAGAAAAACTCTGTAGAGTAACACTGGAACCAAAATCTGGCAAGTAAGGAAAGATACTTCTGTGTACTACTGAAACCAAATGAGAGTCAATGATTGACTCAAGGAATCATGAAAAAAGCAACAATAGACTCGATGCCTTGGAACACTCGAAAACTCCAAACAGGAACAACCCTAGAATCTATGAAGCAACAGTCGACTATTGAATGATGTGATATTGAAATGAAGTGCAAAGATGCAAGTTGCACTCTCCCAACTGCCAAAACATCCAAGTAATCTCCAAAACACCCATTGGGATAAATTTGGAATAATGATAAACCTAGGAAAAATACAAAAAAAAGTGCATGACTAAAAAAATAGAGCTCCTTAATACCTTTCCAACGCCGCAAGAATCGTGAAAATCGAAGATCGTGGCAAAAAGCTATGAGATCGAGAGCCATAAATGAAGATCTGACTTTAGATAGTAATAAAAAGCACCAACTACAAAATCTAACAGAAAAAATAGCACCATTGGATAGTGCTCAGAACCAACTTTCCAACAATATCTCGTTTGCCCAATTTTGACAACCGAGCGAAAAGTTATGCCCGTTTTCCCGATTTTACTTATTTTGTAAAAAAGGCAAAAAAAAGGCCCCCAGGGCCGAGCGCTAGTCGCCCATATGACCTTGGCAGCAGATTTATTTAAATTTTTTTTTTTTTTAAATCCCATACCCGCTGACAGTTAGCCAGATGGCTGGAGGTCACCAGTAGTGGTTACTGTCGCCACTGGTGGTCACCGGCAGACCGGGCGGGCACTGCAACCATGCGGTTGGTGGGCTCCGCTCTATGGGCAGTGCGCGACTGTGGCGCCGCTCCGCGGGTGGCGCTCTAGCGTCACCCCCTTTTTTTTAATTTTTTTTTGAAAAAAAATTGCCTCGAACTGTGTGAGAGGGAGGCCATACAGTCTCCCTAGCAATTTTTTTTTTGCCTCAGAAATCAATTGCTCCAAAATCGACAATTTGACAGACATTCTTAGGATTTTTGGGCACTCTAAACATGATGGCGACGTCCGTTTGACCCAAAAATGCATAAAAAAATTGGCTACCCCCAAATCTTGCAAAAAAGATGCCTGTGGAAACCCTTGCACTTGAAACTTGCCGAAGGGCCATATCTTCAGATCATGAACAGGAAGTTGTAGGTCTAGAGCTCTGATACCATGTAGGAAACCAAGATCACCTACATGTAATCACCTGTCACATGCAAAAGATATGCAAAACCAAAGAAGATGTTTTGTAAACCTCAAAGTAAAAATGCATTATTGAGAATCAATTATTACAAAGAGATCAATCCTTATGAAGGAGATCAAGAAACCCTAAAAGGGAAACCCTAGTGTGCACACTTAATAATTAATCAATTATTAATGTGCCTAAGTTTAGCTTAAGTAACTAAAGGAATAAGTGACTTAATTAATTAACCAATATGATATAATTAATTAAGTGTAATAACTTATTACTCTAACATTACTCTAACAGTATTTACACTTTTAGACAACTCATAACCCGAGTCCATCCACCACTTACACATTCATTATCCTTACCATAAAGTACTTTACCTTGATTACTGGTTTATCTCGAGCATAACCTTGCTCCTAGACACTTGTCAATTTTGATACTGCTCCACACTTAAGCTTTGTTATCAATTAAGTTTCATCAATCACTTTGTTCTATTATTCCTTTTTGATATTTTATCAAGTCTATGATTATATCCAAGCCTTTTTCAGCTTTAATAGAGTTTCCTTTCTTTCCAAATAATGGTCCAAACTTCAATTTTAGAGTTTACAATTCATTCAAGATTTAGTCCACCATTTACTTATTTGACTAAAATAATATATTGCACATTTATTCAAATGAATGTCTCATGGTATGATTTTGGTTTACACAACCCTATCCTTGTTTGCTAAACTAAAATAACCTTTGAGGTTTACTAAGCAACTGCTTACCCACAATATATTTTTTAGGATCAAAATCCTATAAGTCAAGTTTCCAAAAATTGTTGGTTTCTTTGATGAGTCTATCCACTAGAACATTATGTTAATTCTACTAACATAGACAGATCAATTTGAATTGTGTTCTACCATTTTCCTTCTAGAATCTCAAGTGAGTTACATGTCCTACCAATGATGACTTCTGGTCTTCATTACCTTACCATGACTTCTGGGATACTAGACATTACCTTGCTACACTCCGTGCAACTTCTTACTCTATCTTGTTTCAGATAATAGTGGATCCTTATCCAAAAATTCCCTTTGTCATTCCAATGTCCTAACTCTGACATTATTTTCCTCATTCCATTCTCGAATCTTCCAAAATTTTGGACACATAGGTTCTTTTATATCCAACAATAGTATATCCTTTGACTAAGTGATAACCTATTTTGATCTTACGCCATTATTAATCTTCATGTAAATGGTTATAGGTTTTGCGGAGATAATTCCCATTTATCTCAAGACATCCATACCGTGGAGTTTCTTTTGTCCTTGGATTATTTTCAAAGATGCAATTCATCTTTTAACTCAATCTAATTTCCTTGATTTAATCTGGTACTAATTTTTGAGTATTAATCCTCGTTCAATCATGTTGATCTCTAGATAATAAAAAATTTAATTGCATATCTAATCTTCAAGCATTAACATTTAACTCCATGATTTCTTAATTGTATAGGAGATTATCAACTTTAGTATATGCATTTTAATCACAAGTAACAATTCTGATATTCTTCTACGTAAGATTTTCAACATTTCTTGCTAAGTGAAAATTCTATGATGTTTTGTCAGGACAATAGATGCTTCTTTTGAAAAAATTTCTCTTTTAATATAAGCGCTACTTAAAGTAAAGTCTTGACAATAATATGACTTCTTTTAACTTACAAGGCATCCCTCCTATGCTTCTATCCTTATAGAGTTTCATTAACTCCAATGATATTCAATCGCATGGGCAATTCTTAAACCCAATATTCCCTTCCAATTCTTAGAATGGAATCCATAAATGTTGACTAGTCCGATTGTTTATAGATTTCCTCACTCGATATGGCTATAGTCAAGACCCAATATACAACTCATTCAAGTTTAATTGCTAATTATAGGTGTTGAAGAGTAATCCAGTACGTAATCCAACTTAATAGGTTTTAGTCTCATCATAAGGTCTCTCTCTTATTGAATGAACTTCTTGTCCCAATTAGGTTATCTTTAACCCAAGGTTTCTTTCAAGAGTAAGGTAGTGATTAAGTGATTTAATCATTCTCATTAAGAGATTTTGGTGTGGTTCACATAACATCACATCTTACTTTATTTTTCACTCCATCTCAATGGCTTAAAAAACTAACTTTTTTTTTCTTTTTCTTTCGTCCATAGGTTTCTTAACATAGTAAGCTTCAATGTCAAGTCGTTTCACAACATGGATATATTTCACATAGAAATAACATCGTTATTTAAATTCTCTATTTTAATTATATAAGAGTATAGAGACACTTTCTTCCAAGCACAAGTCTCTTAGATCTTTCCTTGTCAATCCATAGACAATGATATTCCTTATCATGATCAAGTTATCTGCCTATTCTTTTCTAAGGCATTGATAATAATATCCTTTGATCTTTAGATCCGATAATCATAAGGTATAAAGGTCTTAGTTCTTAACCTTTCCATTTTTCCTTTTTCCCTTATGGTCATAAAATGTATGACTTAATTGTCCTTATGACTTGCAAAGAAGTCACACCCAAGCTTTTGCTGGGTGGGGTACTTAGCTTGAGTCAATCCACTCTCTTCCTTCCCCCCCTTAGTGTTTCTGCAACTTTCGTTCTTCTCATGTTGAAATTCTAGCAATTTACTTGCTTCTTTGGAAAGGTTTGGTCATTCCTTCTTGTTGACTTTTCATTTCCTTCCCTTACCTCATGGCATATCTTAAATACACTTTTGTCAAAGTTAGATTTTTTATTGTTTTTTTTTTATCTCTCAGATTTAGCATATAGGATCATTCAGTAGGAGATCCAATGAATACTCAACAAAATATAATATTCCATCTTCTTTCTAATATCCTTTTTAATGGAGGAATATCCATGTTCACAAACCTCTTTTGTTGATGTACTTCTCAACTCAGAGTGTTGCTTTCCTTGCAACTTCTAGTGTCCTGACACATAGAGCCATGTTACATTCCTTTTTCCCTTTTGGAACCATTATTCATAAGTTGATTGATTCCAAAAACTTCAATAACCTCATTAATTATTTCCTTTGACCGTTTGGTCTTTTCTCAATTCCTCAGCACTAACTCTTTTCTAACAAAATCTTTATCTTAACACAAGAGTTTAAGTCATGAGTTCCCCAACCCTTGAGAATACTTCCTTCATTCATATCCTACTTTGATCAATCTAATCTATGCTGAATTTGCATACATAGATTCGTAGTGATTACACTAATCCAAGAGTTCTTGACTCTTTTACAATTTTAGGTTGCTACAATTCAATTTATATCATTCCTACTCATTCTCTTTTTCTTAGAGTTATGTATGTACAGGTTATTCTTCCTAACCTTCCTACATAACCTGATTGCATAATCTTTCGCAATCCTAGGTTTTATCATAAGTTGTTGGTTTAGGAATTCTGATTCCAAGGATGAATCTTTAACTAGCCCCAATTTACACAAGTTACTAATGCTTACATTTTCCTTTTCACTTCCTTAAGTTCTTTTCTCTTGCTGTTCCGCTACAAGAACTTTTCAACCTTTATCTTCTGATAAGGTTTATGCATTATTGTGTAATGAGCTCATAGGTTTCAATGCAGAACGTAGTAGCTCTGATCCCAAATGTAAAGAGCGAAACTCTTTAATTGAAAACATCGACAATACTTTAAATAAATTCATTTATATTCAAAAGAAATTTGAAAATTCATTCATTAGACTTCATAAAATCCAAACGATTTGAAAACATCGACTTAAAGTCGACAAACAGATTCATAATACTTCCAGTTAAATTCATACACGTGTCATCATATATGACATTGATAATACAAAAGCATTTGTAACAAAAGTTTATAATTTGAGACTTAGGCATTCTGTCGCCTTAAGCTCTACAATAATCATACAAGACTTTGGCATTCTATCGCCTTAAGTTCTACAATAATTAATTAAAGAATACAATAATACATATATGAAGAAATCATCCTTTGTTCTTCAATCCAATAGCATATCTTCAAACATGAAGACGAGAAAAATAATCAAGCATTTTTTCTGCCCAACCTCGAAGCTTACGCTTCCCCAAAATTCCTTAGTCATTCAAGAAATACCCGACCTTGCACGAATCACTTAGCAAAAAAGTTCGACAAGCAGATGGAATTTGGTGTGTGCCTAGTGTAACTAGTAAATCCACAAGCATTTTCATTTTTCTAATTCATTTAAGAAACAAGAAAGTTTGATACTAGGATATGGTAGAGAGTTATAAATATTCCATCTGTTTCAATGGTCCTTAAGTTACTTGGCCAAGTAAAATGTCATGCACGACAAATAATAGTAGTTTTGCAAAAGCAAAACTAAACTCTCTAGAAACCCATATTTGGCACCCATCCCGGAAGGTAACTTTCCAAACACATGACATGCGCATTCATTTTCAAGCATGCATGGTTCCATTCAAATAAATATAATCTTTCACAAACATCTTTAACGACAATCTTGTTTGAAGCAAAAATGGTTTAAATGCAATATTTTCATCATTTTAAATCATAAACAACATTAAATTAATATTTAATTCAAATAGTAAAATTAAAAAAAATACATATTTAAACAGGCATAAATGAGCACACATTCTTTTGGTTCATTTACTCATTTAATTTAGGTTCACTTCAAAATAACCCTGTTCTAATTCGTTTCGTTTCCAAGTAATTCATATTTTAATTTACTTGATTTATTTTCTGCTTTTCACATTTCTCGAAAATAAAATAATAACTTTTCAAAAATATGTTTAATAACTCATTTTTACTTCTGTTTCGTAGTAATTTTCAGTTTCATTCTATAAAATCTCCGATTTTAACTCTTAGTTTTCAAACACATTTAATATACAAAAAGTATCTTATCAAAATCATTATCTTTACTATTTCATTCATTTTGAGAAATAAATCTATCTGACAGTTTTTAATTTTTGAAGCTCTTCTAAATCTAATTTAAATATATGCTTTTCTATGTGAATCTTTTCTAAACCAGATTAATAAATCAACTATCTTTGATTGTTTCCTATTCAAATTTATTCTACAATTTTTTGTTTCTAATTGTTCAATGGTTTTCTGGAAAAGTCATAGTTTGATGTTTGAAATTTCATCAGAATTTAATGGAAACAGTGTTAATTTTTTAATAGATAGCATAATAATAAAATCTAGTGTTTGATCTTTTCCTAAATTTTATAAAAACAGAGATTTTCTTTCCAATTCAAAACTAAAATAAAATAATTAGAAAAGAATTTTAACTCATTGACTATGAATTTAGTATCATTATATCTACCTCGCAATTTCCTGAATCTGGAAATGAGTTTTTTTTAATTTTTCTGTCAATTTTCTTTTCTTGTTGCTGATTGTGATTTCTTCATTCTCTTTCTTGGCTCTTCTTCTTCTTATCTCTAATCTCCCTTCTTCTTGGGTGCCTCTCTTTCTTCTATTGCTGGGTGAGATGAGGTTAACACTCCATGGAAATTCATGAATTTCCTGTCAAGTGCCCTGCCTCCTTCCTTCTCTCCACGTACCTCTCCCTTCTCCCTTCCACCCTACTATTCTTCTTACTATCTCCCCTTGCGAGCCCTTCCAACCTACGCACTTCCTCTTTACACAGGCCACCCCTTCAACTGTCCTTCATGCACTTTATCTCCATGCACGTGGGGTGAATGGGGAGACTTACTATGATCAACACCCTCCCTTCCTTATGCGCACTTGATGGGAATGAGGAGAGTGTTCAACATAAATGAATCAAAACAATCAGAATTTAAGTTTCCCTGCCTGGCTGCGCGCATGGGATGTGAAGGTAATTGGGTAACAATGTAAATAGCAGTAAAAATAAATGCAACTCTCTCCCCTACTGGCCGCCTCTCCAAAAATAAGATCAATTCAGGTGAATCCCCTCCAAAATACCAGTAATACTGTGTGTAATTTTCTGTTCAATGCTCAAAAATGGATTTTCACTCCTCCCTCCAATTTTCAGATTTCTTCTATCCCATTTATCTCATGCAAAAGATGGAGATAATCACAAATCCAGATCCCCTTTCATAGCTTTGATCTCTAGTCCAAACTCCAAGTTCCATTTTCTGATTGCATTCACATTAATTGAAAGATATTTTCGTCAATTTGTTAACTGTTGTTTTAAATTCCATTTCAAATTTGAACATATGCTTGTTTTGATTAGTTTTCACAAACTTGTTTTGATATATTTAATTATCTAAACATTTTTATTTCCTTTCTTATTTATCAAATGAGAAAAATAACAATTACAACAATAACACTATTTTTCATTTTTATATATTTTCACAATTAGAAGTCTATTCCATTAATTTAGAATAAAAGCATCATTATAAAATATTGACACAAGGAATTTAATTATTTAAGCAAATAATCAATTTCCTCACAAAATAATCAAATCGTCATTTAAAGCAAACATATTTTTTTTCATATATAATTGAGAAATCGAAATAAACTTACTTTAAAATTTCCCATAATAATAATCACGAAAATGCGTTAAAATAATAACTAATTGTGTGTGTGAGATTCCATCATCCTCATAAATTTCTAATGGCTAAAACAACTCTACCTGATCAATGTTCTCGCCTTCACTCACATTCACCTGTTTCTACGTTCACTTGCACTCAATTTCTCATCAGAAATGACAAACCTCGAATTTTATAGTAATGAATTTCAAATCAATTTATTTGCATTTGCATTTGCATTTCACTTTCAATTCAAATTTAAATAATCATCTAACATAATAATTAAAAATCTCATGATTAATAATTGCATTTAAATAATCGATAAAATCAGTGCGTGACATGTAATCATGAAATATCAATGTCATAGATATTTGATATGTTGCACCTGTGTTTTTTAATACAAAAGGAATAAATACCCAACAAAATGTTCCCCAAGCTATAGTAAATGTTGTCTTGTATTGATCTTGAGGGTTGATAAATATTTTATTATATCTAGAAAATCCATCCACGAATGACAATAAATCATGTCCTGAAATTGAATCTACTATCATGTCAATATTAGGAAGGGGAAAAAATCTTTTAAAGATTCTTTATTCAAGTCATGAAAGTTCGTACACATCCTAATATGGTTATTAGGTTTTTCAAGTGTAACAATGTTTGAGATCCAAGGAGAAGAATCAATAGGTCGTATAAAATGAGCTTCAAAAAGATTTTTAATCTCATCCTTAACCAATTGTAAGACAGGGGGACCAACCATTGCAAAGCCCAAGGTCACGAAAGGCCAAGAGCGGAAAGGCTTCCCTAACTTACCTCTATTTAAAGGATAGGAGGGATAGGAGGGATGAGAATGATGAAGACTATGTGTCCTATGATCACTCTACAATCCCGAGAATTGAAGGGAGACTAGACAAGTCACTTTCTAGAGTCAACTGTACATCTCAGGTGGCTCTTTGTTTGAGGAAAGAAATGTAGTTCTGGGACGACAGAGCGGTGTGCTGGCGTCTCACAGGTGTGTTGGCGTCCATACGACCAGAAAACTAGAGAGATGAGGTTGGAATCCCAAAAAAGGGCTAACAGTCTAGTTTAGTAGTTTCAGGAAGTAAAGAACAATACTAAGAAAAGAGAATTATAAATATTGATATGATAAAAGAGGTATATTACCACAAGGGTGACGAAGATAATTTCGTAGAATAATCCTCTCGCCAGCTTGCTTTGAGATCTCTCCACCTGCACATAGAAAAAGGGAAGTGTTGGGGTTGTTTAGGGGCCTACCTCAGTCAGACCCCTGTCTTGGTGTTTCCACCTCCACAGAAAACCAAGTTCGCAATGATAGAAATAATGATAAAGAAGAGAAATAAAAGCTACGTACACAAGAAACACTACAAAAAAATACATGCTTACTCAACTGAATACAATAGAGGAGATGAGAGGAGCTTACCAGCTCTGTCCAAAGTGCTCAAGGCTTGTGGAGGAGTGAATGAGAGGATATCAAGCATCTGTTGCCATGGTGTTTCTCCTACGCTCACACTATCAGAGTGATGGAGTGGTAGATTACTACAATGGAGTGAAGAATGCTGCTACAAAGCTTGAATGGATGTTTGAAAGAGTGGAGAAAATGTGAAGTGATGAACTCAAGATTTTGCAAAACTTGAGAATGGATGGAATGGTCAAGAATATCAAGGAGAAGATGGAAAACAGCCATATTCAGGTCAGCTAGTCGAAGAGGGGCATTACACTTCGACTTCCAATCGAAAGTGTAATGTCTCTGTAGTCTCCAGCCATAGGAATCTGCCAGGGATGTAAGTGTGTTGTGCGGACGTCTATGTACGACATGGGTGTCCTCGACATAAATGTCCCCACTGACACACAAAAAGGGCACCAAGTGGAATGCAAGAAGGGAGCTTAAGTGGAATTAAACCTCCACTTTTCATTTTCTAAAGTGTAAAGGGGTGAAAGGGGAATTTGTGTTAGTGGTGCAAATTCATGCTCATACATTTTTCCCCCACTTTAGTGAGCACGAGTACTAATGAGTGCTTCGATAAAGTAGAGTAGTAGGAAAGTAATAGAGTAAGAGATGTATACCTAAACTGATGAGGAAGTAGAGCGTAGTTTGGCGAAGTCGGAAGTGCAAGAGAGGAATTCATAGTTTCGTGGAACCACAAAGCTAAAGTATAGAAGTGCCTTACAGGCTCACGATCCTACAAGGGAGGTATCCTTCAAGAACTCTCACATGAAGGAAACTAGGAAAAGCACCTAACAGCCCCATAGACCTATAAGGAAGGTATCCCCCAAGAACCCTCACATGAGGGAGACTGAGTAGAGCACCTTACAAACCCGTAGACCTGTAAGGAAGGTATCCCCCAAGAACTCTCACATGAGGGAGACCGAGTAAAGGGGACTGCACAAAGTCAGAGGTGGTGACATGTTTACCCATAGATAGAACACATCAAGAAGTGGATGTGCAGGCCAGTGAATGGACAGTCACGCAAACCATCGCTAAGTTGTAAGACTTTCAAAACGATCCCTCAAGAACCCTTCAAAAGGAAGGAGGGTCCACTCAAGGGACACATTGTTTGAAAAGTGAAGTCTATTCAGGCTGCCTCCAAGCTAGACGTAAAGATGCAAAGACAGTCTAGTCGAGCCGCCGTCGGACTAGAAGTCAAGGTGTGAAGCCGATCTAGTTAGGTTGCCCCCAAGATTGAGGTAAGGATTCGAAGTAGGTCTAACTGGGCTGCCCCCAGACTAGATGCAAAGAAATGAAACCGGCCTAGTTGGGCTGCTCTCAAGCTAGATGCCATAGAACTTGTTGAAATATTTTGAAGGGGTCCCTCAGGAACCCAGCGTGAAAGGGAGGGGTCCACTCAAGGGACACACTATTCAGAAGCTACCATCTTCCTTCTCGAATCGATTCATCACCAAGGAATCCTTTTGAAATATGTTCACTTCATGAAGGAATTCAAAAGATGGAGATGTGCTCCTACGAGGGGAAGACTAATACTGTTCCCACTTCGAAAGGGGGTTTCCAAGTCCTTTCTTTATGAACCCATGATGAAGGAAATTTTTTTTGTTAAGGTTTCAAGTTTAGAATGTAATTATAAAAAAGAAGTGTGTGAGGGTTCTTTCGAGAAAAGATTCATTCCACAATGAATGTATTTTCTAAAGACCAAGTAATGTAGAAGAGGCGTTGTCACACATGAAAGGGACAACTCAAGCAAAGATGAGAGAAAGATAAAGAGAAAGGTAAGGAAGATAGATCACAAGAAAAGGGCACTAGGGGATCTGGTTATGCGGGGTTAGATCTACCTTTATTTATATTAGGTAACTATGACAAGAGGTGAAAGATCATCAATCCCCAACCAGATCAAGAAGAATGCATGAAAGAAAAAATAAAGATAAAAAATTGGGTCAACATAGAAGGAGGCCTAAATGCTCTCGAAGCTTTGCATCGTCCCCAATTTACCGAAGTTCAATCACAAACATGGAATAATAAAGATACATGTAGAAGAAGGTTTGGAACATAAACACCATGCCTGTATCCCAGCACGAACAGGGTGATGAGTGTCATCTAGGCACGATTACGAGGGAACACATCACAACACATACACGCATCTAATCTAAAGATCAAGAAAAGGGTCTCCCACTAACACTAGTCAACCAAGAGGTCGTCAGCATCCCACTCTAGATCATCGTAGGAAGGATGAAAACCCTGCAATGGTGTAATGTTAAGGGGAGGAGCTTCTGATCGTCCCACAACAAGGGCCAAGGCAGAGGGATCCATGAGGTCTCCATCGCTCAACTCTTGTGGGTCCAAGGTCAATGACTTTGCAAAGATCACTAACAAGGTTATAACTTCATCCATAGAGTTAAACATGCACTTAATGGGAGTGCCATGATTCTCCTCGATGGATGGAGGAGTTTACACCTGAGGTTCACCACTGAGCTCACTGAGAGACTCGGGAGTGGTGAAAAATTCAGGGGAGGTTAGGACTGGTTCCGTCACTAGGACAAAACAAGTCAGTGAGTGGTTTCCTTTCGGAGGAGGTGAACTCCCCATAGACGAAACAAGGAGGGTCGAGGGAGAAGAGGAAAGAACCACAATGGGAACAACCAAAGCGTTCACCATGTCCAAGGGCTTTGGGAAAGGCAAGACATCTGAGATGAAAGCTAACAAGGGCGACTCCGTCAAAGGAGCGAAGAACACTTGCACCCTTCCAGGCGCATGTGCGCTCACAGCAGGAGATGAAAGAGATTCAAAGATAGAAGGAGTGAAAGAGGAAGACATAGTAGGAGGTGTCGTCTTCTCTTCCTCCTTCTTCTATAAGGAGGCTTGCTCAGCTAGGAGAGCCTTTCACTGGTGCTTATGCTCATGCACAAGACGGTTTCTATGACTCTTCAAACCAGAAGTTGGGATCTGTGAAGGGACAAAAGGATCCTACTCAACCATGGGAGTGACTTCCATAGTTGCTTCAAGTGGAAAGACAAACTCCTAAATGGGAGGAGGGGTAGGTTTAGAAACGACAATAGGATTTGACTCTAATGCCTCGATAGCGGGCCTCTTCCCATTTACTTTTTTAGGAATAGGAACAGTAGGAAGCCATAGAGGCCAAGACAGAGAGGAATATCCATGAGGGGCTTTATGTCTTCCATATCGAATGGGCCTAGGCTCCATGAGTAAGACAAGAAGCTCAAATGCAGGATGCTTGGCCTTTCACCAAGTGGGCGCCATGGGATTCTATCACAAACATGAGACAAAACAAAATGGTACCATGACAGGATGAGAGGAAGTATCAGACTGAATAGTGGAAGAGGAAGAAGGAGGATCTCGAGATCGCTTCTCTTCTTCTCTTCTACGTGCCTTGGCGGCATCACTTAGGATGCCAGATCAACAAGAACACCTTAGCTAATTAGCATGATCTCCTTAGTTATGATATTCACTTGGGATGTCGAATCAACAAGAACACCTGCTACAGTATTTCCATTTATCCTTGCAGGAATGTAAAGAGGAGATGGATCTCTATTGAAGCCGATTGGGAGGTCCTGTGAAGTGAAAGTTATGCTAGTACCACTACTCATATTCGACGCAAAGGGAATAGGTTGGTTTAAGAAAGAGGCCATCATGTACACCAAATGGTACTTTTGTAGAGCCTCCTAAGGTTTACGAGACAAGGTAGTGACCCAATTAAGGTTTCATTACACAACACCATTGAAACCTTCCAATTATGCCTACTAGGGGTCGTAGGTTGGGTTGTAAGGCAAAGGCCTTACAACACTCACACCTACAACACTCCTAGAACATGAGGAAAGGGACTTTTAGTATCATGAAATGGAACCAAAATGGTTCGTGTCAGGTTCACCAAAACTGTAAGAGAGGGGGACCAACCACTGTAAGGCCATAGGTCACAAAAGGCCAAGAGCAAAAAGGCTTCCCTAACTTACCTTAGGTTAAAGGATAGTTAGGATAGGAGGGATGAGAATGATGAAGACTGTGTGTCCTACGATCAATTTACAATCCCGAGAACTGAAGGGAGACTAGACGAGTCGCTTTCTAGATTCAACTCTATGTCTCAGTTGGCTCTCTATCCGAGGACAAAAGTGCAATTCTGTGATGATAGTGTGGTGCACTGGAATCTTGCAGGTGTGCTAGCATTCGTACAACCAAAAAACCAAAGAGATGTGGTTGGAATCCTGAAAAATGGCTAATAGTCTAATTTAGTAGTTTCGGGAAGTAAAGAACAAGACTAAGAAAAGTGAAATATATATATTGATATGATAAAAGAGGTATATTACTACAAGGGTGACAAAGATAATTTTGTAGAATAATCCTCTCACTAGCTTGCTCCAAGATCTCTCCACCTGCATATAGAAAAAGGGAAGTGTTGGGGCTGTTTAGGGGCCTGCCTCAGTCAGACCCCTGTCTTGGTGTTTCCACCTCCATGGACAACCAAGTTTGCAATGATAGAAATAACAATAAGGAAGGGAAATGCAAGCTACGTATACAAGAAACACTACAAAATAGTACGTGATTACTTAAACGAATATGATATAGGAGATTAGAGGAGGTTACCACCTCTTTCCAAAGTGCTCAAGGCTTGTGGAGGAGGGAATGTGAGGATCGCAAGCCTCTACTTCCATGGTGTTTATCCTGTGCTCACACTATCAGAGTGATGGAGTGGTAGATTGCTGCAATGGAGTGAATAATGCTGCTACAAAGCTTCAATGGATGTTTAAAAGAGTGGAGAAAATATGAAGTGATGAACTCAAGATTGTGCAAAACTTGAGAATGGATGGAATGGTCAAGAATATCAAGGAGAAGATGAAAAACTACCATATTCAGGTCAACCAACTGAAGAGGGGCATTACACTTCAACTTCTAATCGAAAGTATAATGTCTCTACAGTCTCCAGCCGTAGGAATCTAACAGGGATGTAAGTGTGCCAAGCAGACATCTACGTGTCGCAGGGGCATCCCTGACAGAAATTCCCCCATTGATAGACAAACAAGGCACCAAGTGGAATGCAAGCAGCAGGCTTAAGTGGAATTAAACCTCCACTTTTGGATTTCTAAAGTGTAAAGGGGTGAAAGGGGAATTTGTGTTAGGGGTGCAAATTTACACTCATATACCAATAAAGCTATCTTAGGATTCATCTTTCATATCTTTTATCTCATCATTTTGGCCTTTTCTTCAAGAACTATGTTGTGTGTCACTACTTTAGCATTGATACTTGGCATGTCCATGTCCGAATAAGTCCAAGAGATTGTTTTGTGAAATTCATGAAGCAATTTTTCATGATCTTCTTGTTCATCTTCATCTAGGAACTTTCCTATTTGAATCACTCTTTCTTTGTTAGTTGTATCCATTGGTATGTTGATTGTATCTCCCAAAGGAAGTGCATTTTGTTTCAGAATTTCAAGATTGTATTCTTCTTTTTCAGTGCCACTCTTATTACTTTCCTTCTCTTCGTCCACTTGTTTAGAACTAACCATAGCACATGTGACCCATTTCATTTTAGGAGGAGTAAATGACTTATCATAAACTCCTAACATTTATTTCAAAGCTTCATCATCTTCAAATTATTCCTATGATTCTTCACATGTTGTATCAATCAATTTAGGATACTTCAAAGTGAGAGTTGTCTTAGTAGGGTTACACATGATGGTGTTGATGTTAAGTGAGGGTCTTTTTGTTTCTTGCATTATCTTAGAAGGAAAATATCCCAAACCACTTTTTGCTTCTTATGTGTTAGACTCTATAGGAACAAAAAATCCTTGTTCTTTCCTTCCACATCCTTTTCCACTATAACCAAGCTATTTTACAAGCTCATAACCTCTTCCATAAATTTCCTCCACCTCTTTCAGGTTTGGTTGTTGTTTGTGCTCTATTTCATAAAATTTTATTTTATAGCTTGTGTCTTCTTCTAGAGTAGATGAAATAGATGCTTGTGATTTTTCTTTCAAATTTTGTGTTGACATTACCATTGGTTATTTTTGTTTTTCAATTTATTTCATTGTAATTTTATATTCTCCAATGAATGTTGGTGTGAAATCTAAGGAACCCCAATAATCTTCTAACAACTTAGTGAATTCATCATCAATGTTCTTCTCATGTTCTTCTTCCTTCGTGACTTCCATTTTTGTAGTTGGTTTCAATTCTTTCAAAGGATCTCATCCTTCTTTCTTAGCAATCAAATGACTTTCAAGTTCAGGATCGGCCTTGAGTGTGTAAAATTTGTTGTCATAGACATAATTCATTACACAGTGAAGGGTAGAAGGCACTCCATTCATTTCATGAATCCAGGGTCACCCCAAGAAGAGATTGTAAGAAAGATCATGAGGCATAACATGCACTAGAGTATGTAATAGGACCTTTCCAACTTTACTAGGTAATGTGATGATTCCAAGTAGTTGTTTTCCTATATTATCAAATCCATAAATAGACAAAGAATCAGGGACAATTTCGCTCTTATCCATATGAATCTTCTCCGAAAGGCTCATACTATACACATTAAGGGCCAAACCATTGTCAACAAGGGTTCTCTTTATCCCAATTCGATTAACATAGGAAATTGTCATGAGTGCATCATGCCATTTTGGAACTTCCAAGGAGGGTAACTCTAGTGAAAAATAATATCTAAATTAACCTCATTCATTCCTTGAACTAACACTACCACATCATTTGAATTTGTCTTAGGAGGAACCATAACTTTTTGCAATGTTGTTTGAAGAATACAATGGTAATTTGGTGAACCTTGAATAAGATCCCATAGGGATATCTTAGCATGTGTATTATTTGTTGAATAGGAAAATTGAGAGGGGGGGTGAATTAGTTGTCACAAAATTAGGCCTTTAATTCAATCAGTGGGACTAATCGAGCTAATACCACTTAAATGATTAATCATTAAATTCAAATGCATAAACTTAAATCCAACACATAAACATAATAACACCAAATTTATGTGGAAAACCTAATACAAGAAAAATATGATGAGGATTAACTCACACTATAGAGAATATCAAAACTGATTACAAAAGGCTCACTACTTGGAACAAGGCTCACTGCTTGAAATAAGGACTTTCTATCTGGAACAAGGACTCGTTGTCCAATAGTTCTACAAACCAGAAGGCTCACTAACACAAAGATAAAAATAATACAAAGAAGAGATTTTATAAAGAGACTACAATCCCAATGCAACAAAGGATTCCACCGCAATTACTCCGCACATGCATAAATGATAGAGTTTTCCTTCTGCTCACTGCATCTGGAAACTCAACATTAAGCTTCACATTGATCTGCCACACTCTCAACACACACACTTACTGAATATAATCAATGCCATAAGAAACTACACTTTCTCTTATCTCTTATTTCTTTGCTTCTTCACTCTTACATCACCACTCTTCACCATCAACTCATCTTGTATATATACCATCTTCAACTTTGAAACATATTCAAACTTGGCCATCCAAATTCAAATTCAAAATAGGTTAGCACCAAAATATCCTAGGGTGGAATTAGAATGATGGTGACCCAAACACATGCTTCAAGGGACCCAAAACGATCCAACACGCTTCATCATCCTGGAAAGTAGTATCTCACATAAGGTCGGCCAAACCAGTGTAAAACACATAGAACTACATTGCCAAAAAGTGTAGCCTTTGACACTTTTCACTCATTTGGACCCTTGCCTATAGATTTTGAACCTTTTTCAGCCTCTTTTTAGCCCTTTCTAAGCCTTGTGCCAAAGTTTTGTAAGGTTTTATAATGCATTTTCACAATTTCCTAGGCATGTCATCACCAAATCAACCCTTTATTATGGCATAATGACCTCTTAATGCATATACATGCCTTACCTCAGTGTGTTTTGTGA
Source organism: Sequoiadendron giganteum (assembly GCA_007115665.2). Lineage (NCBI taxonomy): Eukaryota > Viridiplantae > Streptophyta > Pinopsida > Cupressales > Cupressaceae > Sequoiadendron > Sequoiadendron giganteum. The sequence continues at coordinate 47,473,437 of CM021102.1, read as the reverse complement.
GACAATCTTGAGAAACAGTAATAATCACACTTTAATCCCCAAAAACCAATGAAAAATTCCCAAGTGGACTAGGTTGCCACCTTGGGCGACCTAGTCCCATGCGGCTTAAAATTCAAATTTAACTTAAATTTCTTTCGGGATTTTGTCTCTAAAACCCTAAGGTCGGCCTGTATGGTGCTATTTCAGGAAAATTAGGGCATAAATTGTATAAATAAGGGATTTTATCATATTTTTCACCCTAATCTCCAATCTTCTAACTCACCTCTATTCTTCTCAAGCACTCTTCACTCCTTATCAAGTAAGCTAGGGTTTGAGCATTTCAAGTCAATAAGACAACTTTTATGAAGCATTCAAGGGTTGATTGCTACAACAACACAAGATCTCTCATCATGGAAAGGTACCTCACTCCATTACTTCATGTTTCATGTTTCATTACATTATTTCTATTCATTTTGGTTTAGTTACCTAAAAGGGGTTTGACAAAGGCATACCCTTAATCCCTAACAATCAACATTTTATATTTCTCTACTTGTGTGTTTGTAGATTTAGGTACATTGGAAATCATTGAAGGCTTTGGAAACTTTTTGAAGACCTCCATCCACCAAAAGTCACTTTCAGGCCTGAATATTAAAGTTTCAGAAGCAGACAACTCTGAAGATCCAAAGTGCAGAACTAGGGCTTATGTTTCTCTTTCAGAATTTCCAGAAATCCAGAAGAGGAGTAAGTCACTGAAAATGGCAACATAGTCCCACTAGATAGGCCTTTCAGTGATTTTAATGTTTTCAGACACCCATTTGGTAGAAACGGGCTCTGGATCAGTTTTCTCTAATCTTGGACTAGGTTGCCTAGATTAGCACAAGTGTCCCTTTTGGATTCTACAACATCTTTATTAGAATTCCAAACCTCCATCAAATCCTTCATAAAATTCCAGGTGCACACATTCTATCTCTTTCATTTTTGTTTACTTTAGTGTATATTCTTAGGTCATTTTGTATATGCTTGCATATCATTATGTGTTTTCAAACACTTTGCATTTCAATAGTTTAGCATTCAATAAATCATGTCTATCTTCAATTTATTGCATTTAGGGAATCTCACACATATCACTTTAAGCCCCTAACCCCCCTTTGAATGTAATGTCATGCATTTTGGCCTACACCTCTCTCCTTTTGGGTGAAAACCCTAGAAGTGTTAGAGAGTCTTGTGGTGCCAAAATATTCGATAAATTTTGGTGAACCAGAAATTCCTACACCTTTCTTTTCTACTTTGGAGTTCTTTATCATCCTAGGTTTGCATTACATTACATTTTGCATTATTTCATTTGCATCTTAGGGTTTCACATTTTTGCATGCATGAAAGTGTATATACTTGCATTCTTGCATCTCATATCATTGTCATTCATCTAAAATATGCACCTACCTTTATTCTTTTGGTCATTCAACATCCTACCCATCCACAATAGTTGCAAATTTTTGGAAATTTTGAAGAAAATCCCTAACTGGGACTAATTTGTCATTCTGGGTGACTTAGTCCCTTTCTAGATTTTTCATTATCTGTCACAACACCAAAAACCTAATTTTTGTGCTTTCTTAGGCTCCTGGTATCATATACCATAAGTCTGGAAAGTTTTGGGAACATTGGTTTTATCCTTCTAGCTCAAAATCATCATTTTAGGATGGTCATTCTTCAAATCGTTTCATCATTCAATCTGAAAATGCTCATCTTTCTGCAATTTTGCATCACATTTATAAAAGTACTTTTCACTTTTGCATATACAATGTTTATAATCATCAAAATTTTCATTAGTTTGTTAAAATTTCTTTTCCTTTTAGCATGTACATTATTTACATTCTTAAAGCTTAGCCTATATTGGATAAAAATGTTTTGTATTATTACATATACATTGTTTATATTGCTGAAACATTGCATAAAATGGTTACATGTACTTTCATTTTTATTCAAACAATGTTAGTAGCTTACATAACTAGACAAGCTAAGAAAAATTTAATCTCCCCTCCCTATGGGAGTGTTGTAGTGAAAGAATAAACAACCTTAGACATTCCTAACAATCATATTTGTTCTTCTCCTAATATCTCTCTGCTTAGTGACGAAGATATTTTGTTAGAAGAACCAATCAATGAGAGTTATGAGAATCCTAGTTGTTTCTCTTCTCTTACCTCTCTTAGTGGACAAGACCTTAATTAACAAGACAACACAAACATAACTAATCATCACAAAAACAATTGTTTTTCTCCTAGTATTTATCCTAGTTGTGATAAAGATACCTTGTTGTTAGAAAACACAATTAGTGACTTGGTCATGAGCATATTAGTTTTCCCCCTTTACCTACAAACATCTTTATTATGCAATAACCTCCAATCATTGATTCTTCCCCTATTAATGATGAGGCTATTGTAGAAGAACCAACCTTTGATTGTCAAGCACAATTAGTTTGTAGTTCTCCTAAAACCTTTCCTCCTAGGGAGGATATCATGATTCCCAATAAGGATAATCCTAACAATAATAATATTACATCCTTAGAAGAAAATAAAGAGACACCCTTGGCCTCTCCCTTGATCAAGGGTGTTAATATTATTCAGCCTCAACTCATCCTTTACCCCCTTCCACCAAACCCTAACCAGAATTCATCCTGTACCCACCTAATAATAATGTGTTGTAGCAATCGGGTCATAATACCATTGCTCATACACATTATACCCACAACAATCCATTCCCACAACAAATAACCTCAAAATCCTTACCTTTTCCTAATCACATCTTACCTGCTGCCCCTCGCCTCAATTCACTTCTTAGGGAGTATGACCTTGTTGACCAACTAAGGAATACTCCCACTAAAATATCATTATGGGATCTCATTCAAGCCACCCCTCACTATCAAAACATGATGTAGAATGCCCTACAACAAGTTCCTATCCCTTCTAATGAGAAATAAAATGACATAGCAACTATTATTCATAGAATAAATGTTGATATTATTTTTCACCAAAGTGAGCTTCCTCCTTTGGATGTGCAAAAACAAAATGAAGCTTTCGTAATAATCTCTCAATAAAAACAAAAGAGATCAAGATAACTCTTGTAGATATTGGCTCTACCCTTAATGTGTGTCATGTGAGCCTTTTGGATAGGCTTGGCATAGATAGATCCCACATCAAACCTGATTTTCTCTCTATTAGAGGATTTGACAATGTCACTAAGCAACCGTTGGGTGTGATCACTATACCTCTTACAATTGGAATGGCCACATTGGACACAAAAATCCATATTATGCCTCATGAACTTTCATATAATCTTCTCTTAGGCAGATTGTGGCTTCCACTCTTCATCATAAGATTAAGTATGTCTACAACAAAAAAGTGTACACACTTGAAGCTGACCTTGAGCCTAACAGTTGCTTAAACATTGAGTGATCCAAAGAGAATCATTTCAACACCTTAACACCAACCACCCAAGTGGAACCTGCACAAAAATGACATAGACAACAACATCTTGAGCCAATCACCATGCTCTTAGATGATGATTGGGGTTCCTTAGACTTCACACCTCCCTTAATAAGAGAATCCAGGATCATACAAAAAGACTCTAACAAGGGAAACATAGTCTTGTCAACACAAGACTCAGTTGATCCTTTGAAAGAATCCACCTCAACTACCTTAGACAAAGAAGCCAAAAATGAACAAATACCCAATCCAAAAAAGCTGAAAAAGATTTATGGAAAAGGTTTTGATCTTCTAAAACAACTTGTCTATTGTGGAAAAGGATGTGGTGCTAATGAACAAGGTATCTGCAACCCTATTGAGCCTAACACACAAACATCTAATCATGGTCTTGGTTATTGTGCTGCATTGAAATCATCAAGCCTTCCCCCCACACAAATACTATCCCTTATCACCCTTCTAACCCACCCTTCAAAAGTGATCCTTTGAGCCTACCAAAGGACTCTTTGCTTAAAGCCAATGTCATCTCGCAACCCACTACCGATTTGGATTTTACATATTCCTCTATAAGAACATACAAAATCTCACAATCACTAGTGCCTTGCATAAGAATGACATCCTATAATAAGAAAGACCCCTCTTTATTACACACCAATAACCTTCTCCCCTTGATCAAGAGGGTATCTTGTTGAGACTCCTCCAAGATCACTTGATCTCCCTCCCTCCCAGAACTTGAAAGAAATGTTTCCACCAACATTGCTTTTGTGCCTACCATCGATTTCATGGTCATCACACTAATGAATGTAAGGCCTTGAGTAGAAAAATCCAACATCTTAAGGAGTTTGGTATTCTTTCTTATGTAGGGACACCTAATTCCTCTAATCGATACTGATTTTTACTCCACCTTGCATTTCCTCAATCCTTTAGGCTCAGTCTTGTCCTACACTAAGTGGGGGTAATGGGTTAGTTAGCCTTTTCCCTCGTATGTCACTTGTCATTGTCTCTTTAGGCTAATTGTTAACCTTTCATGAACATATAAGAGAAAGCTTGGGATGTGGATGACATGTATTAAGTTGACTCGCATGTGACATACTCCCTTTCTCATGACGCAACTTACTTCGGAAACATATGACTTGACATAAGACTTTTTAGAACAAGCTCTCATGTCTTCTTCCTCTTCTACTTTAAAGCAATTTCTCATAGTAACAGTATGTAGCCATTCCTTTAAAGTGGGGGCATACATCACCACTCACATTTCTTTCTGTGATTTTCCTTTTCTTGTGATTCCCTCTCTTGGAAACATTAGGTACAATGTTGCTTAGGATGAGACATCTGCATTTTTCCTCTCTTGCATACAAGATGAGTTCATCCTCTCTTGGATACAAGATGAGTCCATTTCCACTTTTTCTCTCTTGGAAACATTACACATGATGTTCCTTAAGATGAGATATCACACAAACTAATCAAAATCCCTTTGAAACATTCTTTACATCATCATTTCAAAATCATTTTCTTTTTTGGCACCTTATCAAAGTTATCACGAGGTATAACTTTGGTATGGTTAAGCGGGAAGCCCAAAAAGTGGAATGAATTTCCCCATAGCCACCTTTTGGGCCTTCTCACCTAGTGGACAACCAAAAGTCTCATCTCCCTAGAGTGATTATGCATCTCTCTTCTTTTTAGAAAAACATCATAGATCTGATCCACAACTAGCTGGACAAATGGTCGAAGCTTGATCCAACCTTTTACCTTTCCTTCTTCTCTTCATTCTAGTTCTTGTCATTGCATGATCATGTATCTTGTCTTCCTGAAAATCATTCGCCCCTGAATGTGTCCTTTGGCATTGATGTCTTTTTGACTTAGAATCTCGAATCCTTGGGGGCTTGACCACCCCCTTCTTCTTTTTCATTCTTCACTTGTATCTCCATTGGGTTACTTTAGTGTGAGTTTGAAGAAAGTTCATCCTCTCACTAAAGTGGGGGCTAAATGTGTCACCAAAAAGTGTAGCCTTTGATAATTTTCACTCATTTGGACCCTTGCTGGATTTTGGACCATTTTCAGCCTCTTTTTACCCCTTTCCAAGCCTTGTGCCAAAGTGTTGTAATAAATTTTCATACTTTCCTAGGCTTGTCATCACCAAATCAACCCTTTCTTATGGCATAATGATGCCTTAATGTATATTCATTCCTTACCTCAGTGTGTTTTGTGAGATAATCCTAACAAACAATAATAATCACACTTTAATCCCTGAAAACCAATGAAAAATGCCTAGGTAGACTATGTCGCCACCTTGGGTGACCTAGTCCCATGTGGCTTAAAATTCAAATTTAACTTAATTTTTTTTTAGTATTTTGTCTCTAAAACCCTAAGGTCGGCCTGTATGGTGCTATTTCAGGAAAATTAGGGCATAACTTGTATAAATAAGGGCTTTTCTCATCTTTTTCACCCTATTTTCCAATCTCCTAACTCACCTCTATTCTTCTCAAGCACTCTTCACTCCTTCTCAAGAAAGATAGGATTTGATAATTTCAAGTCAACAAGACATCTTTTCTCAAGCATTCAAGGGCTAATTGCTACAACAACACAAGATCTATCATCATGGAAAGGCAACTCATTCTGTTACTTCATGTTTCATGTTTCATTACATTATTTCTATTCATTTTGGTTTAGTTACCTAAAAGGGGTTTGACCAAGGCAAACCCCTATCCCTAACAATCAACATTTTCTCTTTCTCTCCTTGTGTGTTTGTAGATTTAGGAACATTGGAGATCATTGAAGGCTTTGGAAACTTGTTGAAGATATCTCCTTTCTTGAAAATTCCAAAAATCCACCAAAAGTCACTTTCAAGCCTTAATATCAAGGTTTCAGAAGCAGACAACTATGAAGAACCAAAGTGCAGAACTAAGGATTTTGTTTCCCCTTCAAAATTTCCAGAAATCTAGAAGAGGACTAAGTCACCAACAATGGTGACCTAGTCCCACTGGATAGGCCTTTCATTGATTTTCATGTTTTCAGACACCCATTTGGCAGAAACGGGCTTCAGACCAGTTTTCTCAAATCTGGGACTAGGTCGCCCAGATTGGCACAAGTGTCCCCTTCAGCTTCTGCAATATCTTCATCAACATTCCAAACTTCCATCAAATCCTTCTTCAAATTCTAGGTGCACACATTCTATCTCTTTCATTTCTGTTTAGTTTAGTGTATATTCTTAGGTCATTTTGTATATGCTTGCATATTATTATGTGTTTTCCAACACTTTACATTTCAATAGTTTAGCATTCAATAAATCATTTCTATCTTCAGTTTATTGCATTTAGGGAGTCTCACACACATCACTTTAAGCCCCTAACCCCCCTTTGAATGTAGTGTCATGTATTTTGGCCTACACCTCTCTCCTTTTGGGTGAAAAACCCTAGAAGTGTTAGAGAGTCTTGTGGTGCCAAAATCTTCGATACAAGAACCATTAAGCACAAATATTTTAAATATCAAAACTATCTTCAATATAACTAGGGAAACAAAAATCTAGAACCATAAGTCATAAGACTTCATCAAGGAGAAATTTGGACCAACAATATTTCTCCCAGACCTCAACGAGAAACACGAAAAACCATAGTTCACAACTGGTGAACACAACTTGCATTGTACAATGATAAATAACCAAAAATCTAGATATAACATCTACTAACAACCATGAACAATATATCTGAACTACACAACCATAGGATCAAATTCGAAACAAGAATTGAAGCAACCACTGAACATAAATAACACATCTTTATTACAATTTTATCAATATCCTTGACATATACAAGCAACAACTAGTAGATAACCAATGAACCGGTTGAAATCAATGACAACACCTACAAACTTTCCTCAACACATTCAGTCTTTTAATTCTTACAACAATCCCCCCCTTTGTCATTGATGGCAACACATGATGTGAAAAACCATCAAAGACAACATACTAGTTCTAAATCCATTTTTTGTTTTCTCCCCCTAAGAAGATAATCTCGTATATGCTTCTTCTCATTCTCTTTTCACATGCTTCTTCTCTCCGCCTTTGACATCAATGGAAAAGGAAAAATAATATTTTCCATTGACCTCTCCTTTGACATGACAACAAAATACACAAAATGACAACACCTAATACTACCTACTCCCCTTCAGAGGTAGCCACCAAAACTTTAGTCCAAAAGAAAGATAAATCCATGGATCCATTGGACTGATGCATCTCCATATGCATCTAGTTCAAGAAATGAGGGTAAATAACCCCTAACTTCTCCCGGAGATACTCAAAAGTATCTTTAGGAAGATCATTCGTGAAAATATCAGCAATTTGATCCTTCATCAGAACATACTCAAGCTTCACTTCATTCTCTATGACTTTCTCTCTCAAGAAATGATATTTGAATGATATATGCTTCATCCTCAAGTGTATCACAAGATTCTTATAAATTATAATTACACTTGTATTATCACAAAAGATAGAAATGGGATCATCACATAGCACTGTGATGTGTTTCAATGTATGTTGCATCCATAGAACTTGTGTACAATAAGATGCAATAACAATATACTTAGCTTCAACAATAGACAAGGAGATTGAATCTTGCTTCTTACTCAACCTATTGCACCTGAGGGAACACTGAGAGGGGGGATGAATCGGTTTTCTACAAATATGAACCTGATTAATCTGATATTTAAACCATTTCCACATTAAACCAAAGGAGAGATGCAAACAAACAAAGTAATTATCCACAACACCATAACACAAGGATTTTTACGTGGAAATCCTGTTCGGGCAAAAACCACAGTGGAGGTCAATCCACAATTTGAGTACTCAAGTGTAAGATTTACAAAAGGGAATGCACTTGCATTCAGGCACACTTCCTAGAGCTCACTGCTCAAAATATGAAGTCTCACTACCTTAAAAAAGTTTAGATTAAAACCATTTGAAAGGTTGAACTAAACTAGTAGCATCTACTTATATCAAGTTACAGTTCCAATTAGGCTCATAGATCATATTCTAGACCTTTTGTATGCATCTGCTTCGCTTTGCTCTGCTCTTCTCTTCTCTACAATTTGCATCATAAATCCACGCACAGATGAATTTGAACTACTATCCTTCTGAATTTCATACCACACACTATTATACTTTGCATACTACCCATTCGATTCATCAAAACGATACAACCGAACTCATTCAACATAAAGTACTTTTCAACTGTCGGCTAAAATCCGTAACTAATTCTTTATGTGCACCACCCATAGTTGGTCAAAGCATAGTGAGGACCCAAATAAACATATTCTAACATAGAAACATTTAACAAATTACTTCTTAAACATCTACAAAAACTAATTTTTCCAAGTCGGCCTTCTAGCACAAATAACCAAAAAATTAGTGCACTGGATCTCCCAGATCGTACACCAGTGAATTCGTAGCCACAAAACTCTAGAATAAGGTATTACAGATACCCAACGATCTTTTGTAAGATTTGCAACATGAATTGATAAGAATATAATGCACATTGATTGATAGACTCAGGTTTAATCAAATGTCTTGTTCTTCATTATGTTTTCCGGTATGAGCAAGTATTGGACTATGGACCAGATGAATGACTTTAGGTTTCCATAAATAAAAACACTAGAAGCCATATGCCAACACAACCATGCCACCAATCTGCATCCAAGAAAGAATGCACCTTCACTTGTACTCTTTTTGTCATCTACACATCTAATCCAATTTGCATCTATATAGGCACTAAGTATAAAGTCAGTATCTTTAGGATACCACAATCCATAAACCAGAGTGTCATTGAATGTCCTTTTAACTACTACAACATGTGTTTCCTTAGATATTCTTGAAATCTAGCCACAAGATAGACCACATGCATGATATTCGGTCTAGTAGCAATTCAATATAATAATCCACCAATCATAGATCTATACTTGCTCTGATAAGCCTTAAGTGAATTATCATCTTTACCCAATTTACAACTAGTCACCATAGAATTACTTACTAGTTTAGAACCATCCATCCCAAACTTCTTCAACATCTCTCACATACTTAGCTTGTGAAATAAAAATTCCTTTCTTTGTTTGATTAATCTGCAGCCTAAGGAAGAAATTCATCTCCCCAAACGTAGACATTTCAAATTATTTTTGCATCTCTTCCACAAACATCTTGCACATACTTTAATTTCCTCCAAAGATAATATCATCAACAAACACAACTACAATCAAGATTTTTTCATTTTCAATCTTAAAGTAGAGATTACTATCTATCGTACCTTTGGGCAGGTGCATGGAAATGGGTAGCAATTCCATGGACACCCTAATAAAAAAAGGTTGAAAACCATAATGCGAGCGCGTTATAACACGAGCGCATTATAACGCGCTCGCATTATGTTTTTCGTTAAACCTAAGCAAGGTCTTGGTGGCTACAACTACAAAGACATAACGTGAGCGCGTTATAATGTGCTCGTGTTATTAACTGTTAAAAAAAAAAAAAACAAATGCAAATCTCTCATTTGCATTTTGATTGGTTTTTTTGTTGCACCCACGGCCAAAAAACCTAGAATATCACGCTCATATTCTAGGAGGAGACATTTTTCACCAAGAATCTATATTTCTTCACAACGATGGCACCACAACGAGGAGGAGCTATAAGAGGTAAGGATTCTGTGGTTTTTGTTTTGAATTTGTTACTTTTAGGTTGAATTTGATATCTATTTGTTTGAATTTTTAGGAGATGCAAATCAACCTGCAAACCCTCAAAATCCTCAATAGGAAGACCAACCAAATCCTCAAGATCGAAATCAACCACAACATCAACCTCCTCCACCAATCACTTAACCCCCTCCTGGCACTCAACAAAATTTAATGAGTGAAATTGAGAACAACAAAAAACAAATTGAGGATTTGATCAATAGGTTGAGTGATCCAAATGGTTCAACCACAAAAAGAATGACCCTAGCAAATTCATTGAAAGATATGTTGACAAATGTAGATTCAATTAGCAAAAAAATAATTGGATGGGAAGATAGGAGACAGGTGGCTAGGGCCTATAATGCAAATAAACTATCATACAAGGATGTGAAAGATTTATAAATTACAAAAGGTGATTTGTGCTCATTATTCACCGACCCACACACAAATCAAAATCTTACCCTCAATGCAAAAAAGAGGTTTTTTATCCATTGGTGCCACCACCAATAGATGAAGGAGTGGTTTTATGATAGGTGGTACATGGTCTTCGATTACCCATTGTGCAACAATTGCAAGGTCCCGCAATATTTCCTTAGGAAAATATATAGTGAGTTCATATTGAACAAAATCCCAAATTATTTTGATATGAGAGATTTCCAGGGGAGAGGTGGGGGGTCAGCTCAGGATAGACCTGGTGCACAACCGGATCCTATGCAGCAAGGTAGACGAGCTCTCACTAGGCCACCCCATGAGCACATTGTTATGCCTTCCGTCATGAAGGAAAGTGCTGATATAGACACATTGTGGGCAATCAACACTTTGACCCAGAGTGTCATCCATCATACTAGCCCTATTCAATAGCATCATCCAGGGGAGTCTTCTAGTGGTGGCCTTCAAACACATGTGTGTCGATCTTGTGGGGCTACTTGTTCACATGACCCCACCGACCCTTAGGAGACTGGTACGCAGGATCCGTCTACAATTATGGAGATGGAGAGGGCAGTTGACATTTTGCATGAGGCATATGGCATTGATAGTCAGGTAAAAGTTAGTGCATGTGTTCATTGAATTTAATTTATTAAATTTTGATTTTGAAATGCAAGATTAACTAAATTTTTTTTATGATTTTAATAAAATTACATTGTCATAGTGTTGAGACTGGATACACCGGCCCCCCACCAACCTATTTTTGCAGTACACCTATCGCTAGGGTATGTAACTAGTAAACAATTATAAGTTTATTGCATATTAATGGTATTGTTTTACAAATGGTAATTTAATATGCAATTTTGGATGTTGAATAGACTAATATTGGAGGTTTTGATGGAACACTTCCTAGTGGCGGTGGATTTACTCAAACCTTCATGCAAGTAATAGAATAAAGAGTTTAACTAATGAATCAAGTACTTAATAGATTTGTGTAGTTTATACATGCACATCATTGATTATGTTGAATAATTTGTTATTTTATTTTCAGTTGTTGCGAGATGATACACCTCCGAATGTGATGAGAGCAATGGATATTGGTGTGACATCTGCTATACAATCCTCGATGGCTCTGATAGAAGAGGTATGAGGAAAATTAGTAAATTTTAAGTTACATTTGTTGTTATAGATGTTAGTTAGTGAAAAATCAAACCATTATTGATTCACGTAGTTTTTATCTATTTGTATGGTTTATACAGGCCTTGAGCATGCTTGAGCATGGGTGTGAGGATATTTCCCTAATGGAGAGAGATCTTGAGATGGTTGTAATTGATTATTTTGTCAAATATATCATTTTTTATAATGTAATTTCTATATATTTATGTTTTTACTTCTTATTGTAATAGTTAAAACTTCACCATGAACTAAACCCTAAGAGGAGTAGCAAGAGCACTCCACGAGCGCAGCAAAAACTAGTGACAAACCTATCACCATCCGAGTGAAAAGGAAAGGGAAATATTTTATTTCCTACGCATGGAGAGCACTAACATTTGATTCCAGAGTCCTTTGTTGTATGCCTGCATGGTAGTTTTATACATATTTTTTATTGGACATATTTGACATTGTATGCCTAGATGTCATTCTCGTAAGCCTATATGGCTATTTTTTACATATATTTCATACTTATATCGACATATATTTATGTATGCCTACATGGCTATTTGGTTAATGTTGATGCAGTATTTTGCATGCAGCAACAATCTTATGGGAAACTTAGCTAATGGAGGACATTATGCGCTAGCTAAGTGACCTCCAGGATTTTACCAAAGCTGGCTCTTCGTTTAGTGGGTGAAGTAAAAGGTAAGGGAGATTGCAGGAATGTAAAATTTACATTACAGGCGATGTTGCAAAGTCTTTAGACAACTTTACTAGAGCACAGTGTAGAATGCAAAGACCCGAACCACTAAATTGCTGTTAATTAAGATAATTTTCTCAAAAGCACTTAAATCGCAAGAATACCTTCCACTTTTGCATAACATAATCTCTAAATAACCCTGAGCTAACAAAAAATAGTTGAAATAAACAAGGTCTGCATTTATTGAGTTATGGAAAAAATCACAAAAAGCTGAAGAATATGCATTCATGAAATAAAACAAGATAACGACACAGAACAACAGTTTCATTAAATGCATGAATAAACAGAAAGGCCAAAATTGTTTGGCATAGTCTGGAGTCTCCAAATTCAATAAAGCAATTACAAAGGCCTTCTTCCCAGTGCTTGGGAGTTTTTGCAAAACTTAACCAACAACTAAATAAAAGAAAACATGGCCATATTTATTGGTCAGTCCACCGCCTGAAGATGCATCAAGAGAAGAGCAACCCACGCACAGAGACCAATGGCCCAGATCAACTCAAGCCATCACAACAATCATTGACCAACTAGCAGCATGCCAACGAGGCCATGACATAGAATGGAAAACCATGCAGTAACAGGAGAGGACAAGCGGCAACAGGCGAGTACAAAAGGTCCAGCGGCAATTCCAAGGTAACTAGCAGAGAAGAAATCGCCATGTGTCGCTCAGACAGAGCTCGACAGAAAGTGAAAAAGATGCCCAACAGAAAGCCTTAAGAGAGAGCCACGTGGAGCACTTCGAGCAAAATAAACTACGGGCGGGCCCAACTCTGAAAACAGCCAGAGTGAGCCACGCAGCATGCAAACGGAGATTGTCGAAAAGCGAAGTGAAGGAAAAGTAAAAAGCTTCGCGAGGAAGCAATGTGGAGCGCTTCGAGGTCAATGAGCATTTTGAAAAATAAGGTGCAACCGTGAAGGTAAATAAAAAACTGCAAGGGCATCGATAGTTTTTGTTGGATAGTTTGGCGACTTATAGGGGCTTTTCGCTCACAGAAAGGAGAAACCTAGAAACTTTGGTTCAGCATAAAAAATGCTCACAACCTCGAGAGGGCGGCCTGCAGATTGGTCCATACTTCATTCGATGGTGCAAAGATAGTTCACAGATGCTCGTGAGCCAGTCTGAGATCAATAATTGCTTTGAAGGACAATCCGCCTGATGCTTTTGTTTCTAATACAATTGGAAGAAAAGCTACGCCAGCTGATGCATGATTCCCTCGATTTCTTTGGCAGTCAGAGATTAATCAAAGGTCTGGAAGATAGAAAGGTCATGCTTCTTTGCTTCGATCATTGCAACAATATGCTCCATGCCCACTACCACCTGGTCTGCAATGAAAGGTGAAGGGATACCTCTCTGAGTCAAGCGGAAAAACTTCGCCCGCATGTTGCTAGTAACTTGGTTTAACCGAGCTCTGCAATCTGCCACCTGTTGAACGACTTCATGCATAGAGATGAGGCTACTTGCACCCAAAGCTATTGTCATTCGATCATTGATGCCCATGCCACTCAATGCTTCATCTGAAGCAGTATACAACTTACCCAATAAAATTCTAGCCTCTAGAACCTTGTCAGAAGTTAACTCCTGAACCTGCTGTATCGTTTCACTCACTATCCCATAGAGGCTAGCCACTTGCACCATAAACTTTAAGGTGGGCTGAAGAGTAAGGCACAAAGCCTTCACCTTGTCCCAGTATGATGTGTGCAACTCTTTGGAAATTTCCAACGAGCTCATCCGGGGTGCAGGGGGTTGGGTCTTTAAGGTAGCCAATTCTGCCTCTCTGCTGCTCAAACTCGCCTTTACCTTGGACAAGCTTATGTCGAGTGCTACCAACTGGTCTTTCAGAGTGAGAAATTCCTTTTTCCTTTTTTGCCAAGGCCAATTTGGCCTACTTAGTCTTTTGAATTTCCAACTCCAGGTTGGCATTCACTTCAGTAATTTCGACAGTGGTGTTCTATCGGAGTTCTTTCATTCCCTTAGTTAGCAGGTTAGACTTAGCGTAGAGTTTCTCCTCGTTTACTTAGCTCTGCTTGATCTTTTGCTCGAGAGTCAGAACGACCTCTTCGCTCAACTCCTGCAATTCCTTGATTTTAATTTCGAAAGTACCCCTCTCCTTCTCCAACTGACTTATTTCATTCTCCTAGGCTTTAAATTTGTTTACCCAGATGTCGCCCTTACTATTGAGCTTCACAATCTAGTCATCCTTCTTCTTCGCCTATTGGCTGAGCTTGAGAAAATCGGTGGTCACTATTTTTTGGGTCTCCTCCATCAGCTCAGCTTTATCCCACAGGCAGGCCTACTACAAGTCTAACCCGACAGCATTCACGGAATAATCACTCGACAGCATTTCGCCTACCGACTTGATCACATTAGGAGTGATCTTCACAAACATCAAGGGATTCTGAATTTCATTGAAAATGGTTTGCAAGTGGGGCTCTGCCTGCTTGGTTGCATCTTTTTGTCTTCTTTTGTTGATTTGGTTGGCGTGGGTGCTTTTATTTGCATCAACCTGCGGGAAATATTCATAGGCCGGAATACCTAGTCCACTAGCAAAAGGATACTCCTCAGGGATGGCCAACGAGAAAGATAGCATATCCGATGCATCAGAAGTCTTGTTGGGTTGTGTTATAATAGCTGGGGAGAATGGCGGGATGAATTGGTTGCTTAGAGGGGATGATAGTGAAGTGTAAGGGAAGACTAAAGATGCACCAACCGTAGGGCTAGGCCTTGGAAATAAAAAATGTTGGCCCATGAGCCCAGTACCTACACCAAATTGCGTTCCGGGCAAGATTTGGAAAGCGAAGGATAAAGGTGGGAAACCAGGAGGGGCGAGACCGAAATTTTTGGCAAATCTAGTGGCAAAGAGAACTAGTGTAGAAGAAAAAGCAGGGGTAGACGAATGAGAGACCAGAGACATAGATGAGAGAGAAGAGGGAGGAAAAGTTACCTGAGGCTCAAGCGGAGCCGTAGACATGTCAACTGCTTCCTTCATCAACTGCTTCTCCTCCGCACCAGATTCTGCGGTTCGTTGTCACTTCTCCTCCGAAAATTCATCAAGGTCAAGAATGACCCGTCTCTTACCACTGGTAGTCCTTGCCCACCTCTGTGTTGATTTAGAGGAGGCGGCTGGCTCCAACATTTGTGTGTGCGGCTCTTCCTCCTGCACAGGCTGCTTACTAGTATCCTTCTCATGCATTGGTCTCTTGGCAACGGCAGGAGGATTCTGAGTTACTTCCTCCTCATATTTCATGGTAGTCTCCTCTCTTCTATATTGTTGCACAGATGTTGAGTGGTTTACAGACCTTTCAACATCCGAATGTTCATTTTCCCAGATATCATCAAATCTTTCATCAAGGGCTACTTCATCATGAATCTTGCCAGTTGCCAAAATCTCTTGCCGGTATACCCAAAAGGTCTGTATCTTCTCGGGTGTCCAATCAAGCTTACTCAGTTGGGTGACCAGGGAGGGGTTGATTTTTATCTGTGGGTTGACCTTCCCCACAATGTGGTAAAAATTTAGCCATGGCGGTCGACCATCCACTGTACGAAAATACTCAAGGCCAACATATCTACTTAAAGTTCCCTCCTCGACGTTCCTCTGGAGGTCTGATAATGGCCAAGACGAATGCGGGATCTTGATGCCGACTCCCGATAAATAATTGTCAGGGTTGTAATTCTAGGTATCGTCTATTAATACCAACCTGAGGTGAACCAACTTTGAAAGTAGAATCAATGAGGTATCAATCTTTGAGGTCCTCTTTTTAATCAGCGACATGGAACCAAACATGATTGGCAGCAACAAATATGAGGTTAAGTGATTTCCCCCTCAGTAATCATCGTCAAGGGTACATAGTTACCTCATTGCCTCTAGGGCCAACACTCTGTCAGAAAGAAAATGGGGAAGCCGGAATGGCTCCCAGACGAAACTTGGCATGCGGAGTATGGTGAAATCCAAACCAAAGAACTAGCTACAAGGTAGAGTTAGCTTCCCTAACCAGGACCTCTGTCGGGGCGATATGCGTTCGGTCATATTTAGGCTAGCTTTATCCAAAGCCCTTATAGTCGGGGCTATAAATGAATCCAAAAATGCATAATAATCAAAGGTTTTTGAAATTAGAGGGGTCCATGTCAAAACTGGCTTCCTTAAACCACCCTCATCAAAAATAGAAAATAACATGGACGTCAAAAAGTAATTCGAGTTATGGTGCAAAATCAAGTAAGTCAAGAAAGATGAATACCTGAACTTAGAGCCGACCCCAAATTCTTGTAATTGCTGCCAAATTCCATCACCAACAACTCTTGCAAAGTCTAGGAGTGGAGCCTCATGATTCCTTTTCAGCATAAAGCAAAGGCACATCTGAAACTAAAAAACACTCTTGTTCGAGTCCAAACCGCACACCATCGCCAGCATAGAAGTGATAGAGGAAGACCCACCTTTCAGAGCCTTCAAATTGAAAGGGAATTTGGGTGGTGTTGAACTACTCGTTTGCTGATTAAGCTTGGAGTGATAAAATTGTGGCCCTGACTGGAGCTCTCCCCACTTTTGTTGCATTCTTTCAACTCCAAAAATCTCAACCTCATGGGTCAAGGGAAGTGGGATGCACAACATATCTTGAATAGCCTCAGGGCTAATGACTACTCTGAAATCCTTGCCATTGATAACCCCTGTGTTCGGGTTGAAATGTGTCACGCATGCTGCCACAACCTCTGGGCAAGGGTGTACCAAAGGAACCATGTACTGTGCAAGCCCACAAAACCATAGCCGTTTGTGAAATTGTTCTGTCATATACTTCATTTTTTCACATGCGGCCTTCCTAAGGCTCTTAGGATTGCAAGATAACTCAGGATCAAAGACATTATCCCAATCCTCCAAGATCATTATCTGATCTTTGTGAGGAACCATGCTCAATATCTTTTGGTTCACTGGGTAAGTGAAAGGCCAGTTAGGCTTCGTAGGTATGCCTGGAGTGGCATAAAACTCCCCTTCGTAAAGCTACACATGGGGTGCATTCTTCATTTGCTCACTTAGTTTTACTGGAGCCAGGATCTGTGAAGGGTTCGTTGCAATTTCGGCCATTTTTATATTTGTAAGAACTTTTCTGCAAAACTTTGGCAAATGGCTTAGCTTTTCTGAAAACTTTTTTCTTCTTGCGAATGCCTTAGTTGTTCAATCCTTGGTAACTTTTGCAATAAATATGTTTCTCTGCATGCAATAACTTGCCTTTTCGATTTCTCGAGAAAGGCGACCAAAAAGAGTACGTGCCAGTCATTCATACCAAGTTGCTATTATGCATTGCTAGCCTTCATTCATGTGAAAGGATCACCAACTAGCCAAAATGCATAAGCATTTAATGGACAACCTCTTGCATGTGATGGAGCCTGATTTTTCTCAAAAAACAAACCAAGGCAACCTTGCGAAAACCCCTGTGTTCGCTATTCGTGTTAATCGATTTCATTGTACGTACAAGGCACATCGCCCAATAGAGCTTTCCCTAAGATTTCACGATGATTCGGATGGGATGGCGGCGCTTTGTGTTGACATTTGGCCTATCTTTGAATGGATGTGGCAACTCAGTAGAGCCAGTTGCAACCTGTACTTGCACCTTCCCATCATCTCATACGCTGCAACACTGAAAACTGAGTCAATGCAACACACTTGGGCTCAGTCAATAATCATGATTTTCCTCGGCTGACAAACCTTAACCAGTCTATAAATAAGACCCTTGGCAGCATAGCAAATCACAAAATTTTCTAGCACTCCTAGCTTAGCAAGCTTTCTTTAGGACTTAGCAAATTTCATTTTAGCTAGAAAAGCAAACATGGAAACACCAGTAAGGCTTGTCTACAAAAAGACTCAAGCTACCTTCCTTGGCAAAATTTGATGCAGGTGTCTAAAATGCATGACAGGTGTGAAGAACTTGTTGTATGTGAAGGCGATCAAGTGGGTCCTCGTCAAAGACTGCATGGAGTATGAGGAGCAGTATCGGATGAATACTAGCATTTTCTCCCACTTTGTTGCCTTGTTGTTGGACATTAGCATTTCCAAATGCAAAATTCTAAAGCTGACAAAGCAAGTCTTCCCTCGGTGCTACCTCGGAGGCTTGGAGCAGATTGTGCACACGGCCCAATTTGATCATGGGATTCCCTCAGTTCGCAACATTCGCCTGCAACAACTGCCTGTAGGCGTTGTTCCAACCAGACCCTTCCTGTTCGGGTTTGAGTTGGAGACTCACGAGGAGCATCGTGCCAAGGTCCACGTAGGCTGCTACTTTCTCATGCGTGTGCACTATATTGAACCATTCCAAAATCTTCAGTGGTATGAAGATTTTGAAAGAATGGTTTTTCCTGATCTCGTGCCACCTGCTGCCATGATTGCTGGTCCTTCCCACGGTTGACTTGAGAACGAAGCTGATCCCAAATTTTTCCTTTCTATGCTTCAAGCTCCTCTCTACAACGGATATATGTAAATGTTGATACCAGGCCTCTAGCCTCCAAAATTATAATGTAAATTTTCTGAAATATAAATATAATATATATCTTTTTCAGAAGACTTAGCTCATTTAAAATATTTTCATTTCTAGCATTACTGTTGTCATTTCCTTTCATTTCTTGCACTGAGAGGATCCAAAAGTGTAAGCAGGGGAGAGTAATTACATATATACAAATGTACAAAAACAACACACAAGCAAAATTAATGAAATCTTTTAAGATGTATTCCATTGACTAGAATACTCAAGGCATTTCCTTCTATGTCTTCCAACTGAAAAGAGTTGAACTGTTTACACTGGGTAATTTTGAATGGCCCTTCCCAGAGACTATCAAATTTTCCGTGTTGTCTGGGCTTTGCTCCACGCTCATTGAATTTAAGAACTAAATCTCTGCATTGCAACCCTTGATCAGAAGCCCTTTTATCTTACCATTTCTTTACCACCTGTTGGCGGTTGTTCATCATTTCCAGGGCGTGTTCTCTTTTCTCTTGCACCTCGAGCAACTCGGAAAACCTCACCTCCATCACTCTGTTTTGTTCAATTTTCAGGGACTTGAGTAATTGTAGGGCAAAAATTTTTGTGGCGATAGGCAGCAATGCCTCCTTCCCTTACACCATCTCATAAGGAGATGTCTTCAGTATCTGCTTGGGCGTAATTCGATCTGCCTAGAGCAATGTCTAGAGGTTCCTATGCCACTCTTTTTGATGTTCTGAGCCTATCCTTTTGATTAACCTGATGAGGTTTTTGTTAGTAGACTTCATGAGACCATTTCCTTGGGGATAGTAGTTAGAGGAGGTCCTCAAGAACACTCCATATTTTAGTGCGAACTGGCTCATCTTTGAGTCGAGAAAAGACCCTGCATTATCAGAGATGATTGTTTTAGGCAGGCCGAATCTGGCCACCAGTTCTTCAAAGAAATTAACAATCTCAAATTTTGTTGCATTTTTTAAAGGCACTGTTTCTGCTCACCTGGTAAAATAGTTAGTTGCTGTTAGTATCCATCTATGCCTAGTTGAAGAGAAAGGATTAATCATCCCAATGAAATCTAAACCCCATTGAGCAAAAGGTTCTTCTACTACTATAGGCCTCAAAGGCATAGCAACATTTTGTCTCCTTTTGACATAAAACTAACATTCCTTGCAAGACTTAATTAATGAAAACACATCATTAAAAAGTCTTGGCCAAAAATAACTAGCACACATAATTTTAATTGTTGTGGTTCTTGTAGAAAAATATCCTCTGACAGGGCTATTATGGTATTGATCTAAAATCTTCTTGGCTTGCTCCTCATTCACACATTTTATCAGGATGCCATTAATTTTTTTTTTAAACAGGACACCCTCTAAAAGAACATAATTGGTATTTTGTAGGTGATAGAAATGTTTTTTAAAGGATGGGAGATCAATCAGATACCTTCCTGTCTGCATAAAATTTATTCTATCATCAAGCTAGTTGCTTTGAGAATTCTCTTCGTTTATTAACACAAGCTCCGGAGCTCCAAGATCTGCCGTTGTTTCACTGTTTTTAGTGATATACTCACACAGTCCTTTTCCCTTGATGGTCTTGACAGGTCTAAATTCAATAACCTATTCTAGGATCTTGGTGATCCAATTAGCTCTCTTCTCAATGATTTCTCCCTCTATGATATACTCTCGCACACTAGGATGCAACACGCAAACAATCACCTTATTACATGATATCAAATGTTGAAACTTCTTAAGCCCTTTAACAATGACAAAGGCCTACTTTTCTACAAAGTTATACTTTACTTCGTACTCTTTTAAAGTTCGTGAGTAAAAGGCAACATGAGATTCCCTTGTATCTTCATCATCCTTCTACATAAGCATTGTGGCAATACTATTGCCACCACCAAAAACATACATAATGAAATCTTTTGATAGGTTGGGGTTCACCAACACAGGAGCGGAAGAAATAGCCTCCTTTATTAGTTCGAAAGCTTTTCTAGGTTTCATCATCCATTTGAAAATATGATCCTTCTTGAGCATTAAGGTAATAGGTCGAACAATACCTACAAAATTTGCAATAAATCGGCTAATAAAATTGACCTTACCCAGGAAAGACTGCACCCCCTTTTTGTTGATAGGTAACGAGAGTTCCCGGATTGTATCCACTCTTTTTGGATCAATGGCAATGCCTTCCTTGGAGACAACATAACCTAATAACTTTCCTTGGGGAACTCCGAATACACACTTCTTCAGGTTTAAAGAAATCTTGAATTCTTGACACTTATGGGAAACAAGCTCCAAATGATCAAAATGATCATCAACAGATTTTGAGAATACCGTTAAGTCATCTAGATAGATGAGTATAATATTATGGATCAAATCTTAAAAAACAATGTCCATAGCTCTTTGAAAAGTGGCTCCATTGTTTGAGAGCCCAAAAGGCATTTTAGCATATGCATACATTCCCCACTTTGTGGTGAACGTTGTTTTGTATTGATCCTCTTCCTTTACCCAAATCTGGTTATAGCCCGAAAAACAATCCAACATTGAAAACATTTCAGAGCCAACAATAGTTTGAAGAATTACCTCCATTGAAGGGATGGGGTAATAATCCTTTAAGGATGCTCTATTTAAATCTCAAAAGTCTACGCATAGGCGTATATCCCCATTTTCTTCCGGACCGGCACCAGGTTTGACACCCAAGTGTTGTGCTTGATTGGAAACACTATCCGGGATGCGATCAACTTATTTAACTCCTGTGACATGAGGGATTCTATCTTTTGGTTCACAGGTCTTTGCTTCTGGCGAATTGGCTTCACCCCTTCTGACAACTCAATTATATGCTCGATGATTCTAAGATCATATCCTTTAAGATTAGCATATGACCAGGAAACTACACTCGGATATTCTTCACAGAAATGCCTTAGCCTGTCCTTATTCTTCTAAGAAACTTCTTTTTCGATCTTGAGCTTTTTATCTTCCCTAATATGCAAATTATTGTAATCGCCTTTGTCAGCCAAAAGCTTCCTTTTGTCTCTTGTTGCATCATCAGAATCAAACAGGTTTTCCAGAGTGACCAGGCCTCTCGGGAGCTTATTGGATTTCAACTGGATGATTTGATCTCCGTAAGCTTCGGCGATCTTCGGTTGTAGCTGATCAGTGAATTCTCCAGATGACTGGAGGAATGATGCAATATGAGCATCGCTATCAAACACTTGCCAATCTTGATTATTATCGGAGATAGCAGGTCTTACAACTACCCTCACTGCATGCTCATTTTTTAATAATTCGGAGGCTGGCTCGAACTGAGCCCCTATAGTTGCCATCTTGTCGGCTTCAGAATTCATCTCCCTAGGAATAGCTTGAATATTGAAGGCCTCAAAGTTATCAATTAGATCCCAGACTCTATGTCGATAGGATCGCATATGGACATTCTTTGCAGCAGAAGTTCTATGGACCTGGTTGACCACTAGTTCTGAATCTCCAAAGACACTTATTTGCTTTGCACCTAATTGTTCTGCAAAGTTTAAACCATAAATGAGACCTTCATACTCAGCTTCATTGTTCGAACACGCAAACTAGAAGCGGTAAGACCTCAAAGTCTTTTCGTCAGTCGGGGATATCAAACAAATCCCCGCTCCAGCTCCTACTCTACATCTGGCTCCATCAAAGTATAACGTCCATATTTCTCAAGATTCTTCATCTTCAGGTTCTTTAGTAACTTTGGGCATGATCTGCCCCTCTTCATATATAACATAGGTTTTGCGGCCAGTTGCATAGTAATTCCCGAAAGGGTCTGTATCAATAAATTCATTCAACAGATTTTCTTCGTCTTCTGTCCAGGAGCTAGTAGCCTCCTCTTCTTCAAGAAATTCCACATTGAACCTTTCCTCCTGGGAGATTGAAGTGTGTGCTGCTTCAAAATTAAGCAGAGCTTCATCAACAACATGTTTGGAATGCAGAGTTTCTGACAATAGTTTCATCTTAGCCCCATGCTTAGTCCTCAGAATCAAGTGCGACCACTCTAGCGTCAGATATCCTCCTACATTTGCAGTGAACTCTCGAGACAAATAGATCCCGAACAGAGGAGGAATATCGATGAGTATGGTATCCTAATTTATAGTGATACTAGGGTAGACAAACAAAGTCATAGGTAATCCCTTGATTATCCTGATAGTATCAACCTTATTTCCATCAAGTTGCATGACTCCTTTATTCAGAGGCTCATATTTTAGACCCAAAACATCAGCTACTTGTTTTGACATGACAGTGGTGCTAGCACCAGAGTCAATTATACAATTATGCTACAACTTGTCACCAATAATCAGTGTTAGAAAGAAAGGCTTGGGTTTAGGCTTACTTTCCTTTCTAGATTTAGACTTCTCTTCCAATTGAATTGTTAGTACTTTATCCAAGTCTGGCTTTGATACATTCTCTTCATTAGAGTGAGTAGGAATCTTTGCATTCTCTTCATCCAACAATGCCTTTTGTAGGAGCACCTTTTGCTTCAGAATAGCCAGGACATCCCACAAAGAAGTGTTGGTAGATGACTTCTTCAATTGTTCCACCATGTTGAATTATGCTTTTGACTGGTGAGTCACGATTGCTTGCTCTTTAGGTCTTGTGGTCGGTATGTCCGACAGTTTAGCAACAATAGAATTGATCGATGGAGCCTTTGCCTTCGGAGGAAGTGGATTCAGAGAGATAAGAATAGCCGTCTCTAACTGTGGTGGGATTGGCAATAGGCTTGTAGTTGGACTAGGCATTGGTTGTGATATAGCATTGGTAGGCGAGGTTGTAAACTCTCTGGTGAACCTACGCTTATAACATGTATTATAGTCAGATTCCACTCAGGGTACTTTATCTATAGGGATATCATTCGAAAATGCTGACTCTTCTCCTTCCATCCAAGAAAAGAGAGTCTGGTCTGGAACAATGTCCGACTCTTGCTGGATGGACATCCCCTACATTTGAGTGGTGAGGACTACATTGTCCATTTGCTGAGAGGCATATGGTGGGTTGCTGAAAATGGATGCGCTACCTTGGCTACGTTGATCTGTGATTTTTTGTTGCAAATTTCCCCGTGGACACTTTCGCGGCATATGTGCATCATTGCAAGGAAAACATCATGAATTGGCATCTTCGGCTAAATTATTTTGTCCTGCCACCAGCTCCTTATTCGAACTAGGATGAACAGTCTACATAAGTAGGGTTACCGGAACCATCTGGTTACTTTGCTGAGCCGAGGTATTCCCACGTGACCTATCTTGCCACTGATTTGATTGGTATAGAGGTTTTCCGCCTTGGTAATTTTGATATGCTAGCTTTTGATAGCTATATTGCTGCCACTTTAAGGTGGTCAATTCATTAGTCATAGCTTGCATTTTTTCCCTCATTTCATTCATCTCGACAAACATGGGATTAGGTATAGGAGCTATCGTCGGAGTTGCCGTCGGGGCCAAACTTAGAACACTTTCAGGATAGATGTACATAGATTGGGGAGGAGTCGTAGGCACACTGGTGGAAGGAACTTCAGCCTCTGCAATGTTGCACTCGGGGAACAATGGCATGATGGGTCTCGGTGCTAAATTTCCTGCAGCAATTAGATTATTTTTTGTGGTGACAACCAAGGCATAAGCATCAGGAAGAGTGTCTCCAGCCAGAGCTTGTAACATCATGGAGATATCAGTGTTGATCGACTTTAAGTAGAATATGAACGCTAGATCCGAAGGTGGTCGGCTACCAACAGGAACTCTCTGCCAGGTCGAATGGAACCTCGCATTGAAATCAGGTAGAGCTTCATGAGGTGCTCACTTTATATTTTCCAGTTGATGGTACAGCGAAGATTTGTCGCTAGCGTTTGAAAAACGCTCATAAAATGGAGTTCCGAGCTGGTCCCAGGTAGCAATAGTACTAGCTTGTAAAGTCCTGTACTAGTTTAACCCCTTTCCTTGGAAGGAGGTGGATAGCAATTTGAGGGCTACATTTTCGTTTGATACACCATGTACCAAACATACGTCTGCTACATCTTGTAGATGCTCTGTTGGTGTCTTTGATTCATCCCCAGAATATTTAGGAATAGCTTTTAGAATGGAAATAGGGATGGGGGCCTATACTGCAGGAGACACAGGTGTTACTAATGTACTATCGGAGTCCTAGGCTACGTAATTTCTAGCAACCATAGGTGCGGGTGGATTAGGTGATGTCGGAGAAGGAGGAGACGGAGGAGGTGAAGGGCTACCTCGGTGACCTCTCGGGTGCACAGAAACTAAAGGCGTACAAGCTGGCCAAGGACTCTTGCAGTCTGTGACCTGGTTATAGGTCGGTGGCTCATACACACTTATGAAGATCAGGTGAACGTGGCTAGTTCACGTTCCCATCGGGCGTGCCAGAAAAAGAACTGTTGATGCAGTATGTTGCATGTAGCAGTAGTCTTATGGGAAACTTAGCTAATGGGGGACATTGTGCACTAGCTAAGTGACCGCTAGGATTTTACCAAAGCTGAATCTTCATTTAGTGGGTGAAGTAAAAGGTAAGGGAAATTGCAGGAATGTAAAATTTACACTACAGGTGATGCGCCAAAGTCTTTAGACAAATTTACTAGAGCACAGTGTAGAATGCAATGCCCTGAACCACTAAATTGCTATTAATTAAGATAATTTTCTCAAAAGTACTTAAATCGCAAGAATACCTTCCACTTTTGCATAACATAATCTCTACATAGCCCTGAACTAACACAAAAGAGTTGAACTAAACATGGTCTGCATTTATTGCGTTATGAAAAAATCATAGAAAGCTGAAGAACATGCATTCATGAAATAAAACAAGATAATGGCACAAAACAACAGTTTCATTAAATGCATGAATAAACAGAAAGGCTAAAATTGTTTAGCATAGTTTGGAGTCTTCAAATTCAATAAAGTAATTACAAAGGCCTTCCCAGTGCTCGAGAGTTTTTGCAAAACTTAACCAACAACTAAATAAAAGAAAACATGGCCATATTTATTGGCCAGTCCACCACCTGAAGATGCATCAAGAGAAAAGCAACCCATGCGCAAAGAACGACGACCCAGATCAACTCAAGCCAGCAGCATGCCAGCGAGGCCACAACATAGAATGGAAAACCACGCAGCAATAGGAGAGGACAAGTAGCAATAGGCGAGTACAAAAGGTCCGGTGGCAATTCCAAGGTAACTGGTAGAGAAGAAATCACCACGTGTCGCTCAGATGGAGCCCGGTAGAAAGTCAAAAAGATTCTCAGCAGAAAGCCTCGAGAGAGAGCCACGTAGAGCGCTCTGAGAAAAATAAAGTATGAGGCAGGCCCAACTCGAAAATAGCCAGAGTGAGCCATGCTGCATGCAAATGGAGATTGTCGAAAAGCGAAGCGAAGGAAAATTGAAAAGCTTCACGAGGAAGCCACGTGGAGTGCTCCGAGGTCAGTGAGCATTTTGAAAAATAAGGTGCAGTCGTGAAGGTAAATAAAAAATTGCAAAGGCATTGACAGTTTTTGTTGGACGATTAATAAAAATATCTTTTATCGATGCCTGCCCATATTTGCATTCTAAATTGATGGTTCAATAGATATGAGTTACGTGTATTCAAGTGTATACAACTTACGTGTATACTTTGTGACTTATGTGCATTCGAGTGTATACTTTGTGGCTTACATGTTTTCATGCATATACCTTGTATTCGTGCATATACTTTGTTTTAATTTGTGTATACTATGTATTCGTGTGTATACTTTTTGAGGCTTACGTGTTTTTGAATACTTGTACTTCCCTTATTGAAATGTACATGTTTGACTTATTCACGTGTATAATTATTAATTGGTTAGCCCTAGCATTGATCTATGTCATCCTCAATGCATGATCCTTGAGATGGAGTAAGTACACCCTCAAGGTCAAAAGGAGTTTCACATGCATTCTTTGTAGGCTCATTTTGGTAGTGAAACCAAAAACCTCTTGCATCATTGAAACGAAAAAAAAATTCCTTTATAGCAGGTCTGAAGCCATTATCATTCTCCATCAGTTCTTCATGTATCCACTCCCCATTAATGGTTGTCTCATGACCTTCATGAAACCAAGCACTTATCTCATTTGTGATAGAAGAAATGTATGAAGATTTATCTTCCTCCTTATGAACCATTCATTATCATGAGAGATGTGTTCTTGTGAACCACTATCGATGAATCATGGGTCAATGAGTTTGACTTGTAAAACTACATGATTGAATCTTGATAGTAATATCACAATATTTATATATCTAAATGTGTTATTTCCTTCAGCTAAAATTTGTGCTTATACTTATGTGATTGATGTATGTTTGTGTATGGGATCATAGTAATTTCTTTTTGATGATGCTATTGTGTCTTTAAGGTTTATTTATTAAAGGGTGCATGAAACAAGTTTTAAATCCTTACAAATCTTTGAATTTCTTAGGTTTTTCTATTTGTTGAGTCTGGGCTCCGAACCCAAGTCCAAGTCAAAAAATGGCTTGTCAAGTCCGAGGCGAGTCCTAGTCTAAAAAACTGGTGTGAACACATCGAGGAATAATGTATATGTCAATGAAGAGAGAACCCATCCTTGTTTCCAAACAAACCATGGTATAGATATGGTTGGTCGAGATAAAACATCACTCTCCTGGATAGTTCGAACCATAATCTTTTATGGCTACAAACACACCTTCATTATGTGTGTTATTGATCCTACTGAAGAAATGGTGGAACATGTTGTACATCAAATATTGCAACCCTAAGTCCACAAGAAGGTTACTTTTCTTGATTTCTGCAAATGTCTTTAAGATGTTCATCCTTCTTGAGTAATGTGAACTATTGATGTTATCTAGATATTTGAAACTATCTACAATCATGTGCAATACTATAGAAGCTAGAGCTATATCTAATACTACAAATGACTGCTCAATGGAATCCTGATAGCAATATCACAATTTGGCACATTGTAGAAAATACCTCCTACTTATCAATTGATGAGCTAAAGGAGCTCTATAATGAATGTTTCATAAGGCACAACACTTGCTAATCTTTTTGCAAATGGGGTTGCAAGCTAAGTGGGCTTAACCTTGGGGAAAAAAATTCATGGTTAAGCGCTTGAGCTGGAGTATACTGGAATGGGTGACCTCCCAGGAAGGCCTAGTGCCTCAGCTCTATGAGCATCACTTGGATGCAATGAGTGCTAAGTGGGCCATTCAATATCATTTCAAATTTGTTGCTTTAAGCAACTTACAAATTTGCAACTTAAGACTCCACCAACCTAAGGGATCGATCCGGTGGAACATAGTTCAGAGCGATTCCATATGTTTTGGTGTAATAGAGGACCATGCCTAGTGTAAACATACATATTTGGATGTGTTGGAACAGTCTGCTTGGTCACACAAGTTGCAGAACGAAAGTTGCACCACTCTGCAACTTTGCACTACTTGCATTTGATGCTTTTTCCATCAAGTGAAAATCTGCCACCACTGGAAAACCACTCTAAGATAGCCAAAACGAGAGAGATTTTTGTAGATAGGCTCAACATGATCCTATAGGATCAAGCAATAAGTTTCTAAGCATCATGGTATCCGAGTAATATCATGCTGAAGTTTGCAGCTATTTTGCACTTTGGACCCTTAAGGGATCGATCCGGTGGAACATAGCTCAGAGCAATTCCATGTGTTTCAGTGTGAAAAAATACTATGCCTAGCATAAATATACCTATTCAGATGTGTTGGAATAGTCTTCTTGGTCACATGAGTTGCAGAGCGAAAGTTGTACCACTTTGAAACTTTGCACAACTTGAATTTGACACCTTTTCCATCAAGTGAAAATTTGCCTCCATGAGAAAACCACTCCAAGATAGCCAAAACCGAGAGAGGTTTTTCTAGAGGGGTCCAACATCTTTCTGTAGGATTAGATGAGAAGTTTATAAGTGTCACGGTATCCGAGTAATAGCATGTTGAAGTTTGCAATTATTTTGCACTTTGGACCCTTAAGGGATCGATCCGGTGGAACATAGCTCGGAGCGATTCCACGTGTTTCGGTGCAAAAGAGGATCATGCCTAGTGTAAAAATACCTATTCAGACATGTTGGAATAGTCCGCTTGGTCACACAAGTTGCAGAGTGAAAGTTGCACCACTTTGCAACTTTTCAGAACTTGAATTTGACACCTTTTCCATCAAGTGAAAATCCGCCGCCACGAGAAAACCACTCCAAGATAGCCAAAACTGAGAGAGGTTTTTCTAGAGGGGCCCAACAAATTTCTATAGGATTAGACAAGAAGTTTCTAAGTGTCACGGTATCTAAGTAAAAGCATTCTGAAGTTTTTAGACATTTTGCAATTTGGACCCTTAAGGGATCCATCTGGTTGAACGTAGCTCGGAGCGATTCCATGTGTTTCAGTGCGAAAAAAGACCATGCCTAGTGTAAAAATACCTATTCAGACGTGTTGGAGCAGTTATTTTGGTCATAGGAGTTGCAAAGCAAAAGTTGCACCACTTTGCAACTTTGTACTGCTTGAATTTGACACTTTTTCCATCAAGTGAAAATCCGCTGCCACGAGAAAACCACTCCAAGATAGCCAAAACTGGGAGAGGTTTTTCTAGAGGGGCCCAACACCTTTCTGTAGGATCAGATGAGAAGTTTCTAAGTGTCATGGTATCTAAGTACTAGCATGCTGAAGTTTGCAGCCATTTTGCACTTTGGACCCTTTAGGGATCGATCCGGTTGAACATAGCTCGAAGCGATTCTACGTGTTTTGGTGTGAAAAAAGACTATGCCTAGCATAAAAATACCTATTCGAATGCGTTGGAGCAATTATTTTGGTCACATGAGTTGCAAAGCAAAATTTGCACCACTTTGCAACTTTGCACTGCTTGAATTTGACACTTTTTCCATCAAGTGAAAATCCGCCGCCATGAGAAAAACCACTCCAAGATAGCCAAAATCGAGAGAGGTTTTTCTATAGGGTGCCAATGCCTTTCTATAGGATTAGATGAGAAGTTTCTAAGTTTTAAAGTATCCGAGTACTAGCATGTTGAAGTTTGCGGCCATTTTGCACTTTGGACCCTTAAGGGATCGATCCAGTGGAACATAGCTCAGAGCGATTCTATGTGTTTCAATGTGAAAGAGGACCATGCCTAGCATAAACATACCTATTCCAACCTATTGGAACAGTCCGCTTGGTCACACGAGTTGCAGAAAAATGTGTACAAATTGTTTACATGACCTTTATATGACCTTTTTCACAATGTTTACATTTCAAAATTCAAAGTTTGCAAATTTTCCTACTCAAGGCATTTACAGAACAAGATGCTACTACACCAAACATGAACTCCAACCTTACAATATTTGAGTATATCTCATTATGTAATTAAATCTTATTACAATGCCTCTAGCACTTCGTTCTCTCAGATCTTTTACAATTTCACTCATACATTCAAGATTCTCTTTAAATGTCTACATCATAGGTGCTCATTATGAGGTTAACTTCAAATGAGTAACTTGAGATTCCCTCGTTAAGCTTCACATGCTCTCTTATAATGGCTTGAAATCAAAATTGAGATTTGTCAAAATCATCAAAATAAGTATGTTGCATTGCTTTTTTGGCTGAGATTCTCTTTGATGGCTCTTAAATCATCATTTTCTGCAACGAAAGATCAATCAACCCTTAGTAGTTTACTTACAAATACGCAAAGTAAAAGAGAAAAAGAAAGAGCATCCAAAATGGAAATGAAATAAAAATAGGTGGAAGGCACTTACAGATGTTGCATGCAGGCATCAAAATAAGTATGTTGCATTGCTTTTCTGGTTGACATTCTCTTGGATGGCTCATATATCTGCATTTTTTGCAAGGGGACACCAATCACTGTAAAAGAAGATGATAGCATTGGCATCAAAAAAATTAATGTGCATACAAGTATAAATTAATAAGAACCAATGTGCATATAATTACAAATTAATCCAATGAACCATCTGGGTCTGCTCTACTCTTTATTGTGTCAAGTATTGCCCCATGGTCAGGCTCACAAATCTTCCATAACATCTTGTTCAAAGGTCTACCCCCATATTTGGTCAAATGAACATTGGATGCCACGATAAGGTTCGAGTAATGAAGAATCTTACGATGCATGTCAAAGTCCTGAAATAGCCAATGTTTAACACTTGAATGTGGGTACCTTCTAAGCCATGTTCTAGTAACCAAAACTAAGCCTGTAGGGTATTCGATGTTTTCTCCATCTATAATTGGGGCCTCCAATTTATTTTTGGTCTCAACATAATGACACAAGTAGTAGTTTGTTCCCTCTTGATTGTCTTCATCTGCAATAACTGCATAAACATGCCCTGCATTGATATGTGCAAAGAATCTCTTGAAATTTGTCAACATTACGAATACAATACAAAGTAAGATCTAACGATATGGAATTTCAACTAAGAAAGTAGATATATCACCTCGTTGAACTAGATATGATATGTGGTTAAAATTCGACCGATGATTCTATCTGTGTCATTTCCAATGCCGTCGGAGGGCGATACGTGTGAAGTGGGCTAAGATAACTTGTGAACCATTTGTCAACCCACTCCCCTGACTCACAATCATTCTAGTCTTGCATTGTACATGAAGAACAAAAGCATGCCATATTTCGTGTATCGATACTCCATGAACCTGTATTTGAGCTAAGGAAAGAGTGTACCTCACTCGATCCTATTAGTGTACAATAGTCTTCATATGGTGCAATGTTAGTATCATCCATTAACCAAAAAAATCTATGAACTGAAGACATACCTTCATTACCTAGACCCATCAAAGAATTACACCACTCGACGATTGATTTTGAATATGTCAACTTTGCACTATCTTTATACTTTAACTCTTCTTGTGCTAATGCTCTTTTCACACATGCTCCTGCACCATCATACTCCCCCTTTCCATGTCCATCCTCACAAAAGTTCCACATATGTTGAACACCTATAATGACATGCATCCTGCACAACTAGTAGAACATGGGCGAGTTCTTGAACTGTTCTACACAGTTATCAAACCATATTATATGTTGATCGTATTCTATGCCCCTTTGATCCAAACCACTATAGAACATCTAGAAGCAACCTTGCACGAACTCTGGAGAATGTGTGCGATCATCACTAATGTAAAAGTGGTACTCCCTCAATACCTTCCTTTGCTCATTTGTACTATCAGATGCATGAATGAATGCTATGTGCACAAATATCGAAACTTGTGTGGAGTTGTAATATTGTGACTGCACCTCATGTTGTGGTTGTAGAGTGTAGTTCTCTGCAAAGTCAACCACAGATACTATGCTTCCAACTGGAAAGGTGTCCTTGCATATATTGAACTGTGTGTCCAACCATCGGGCTCTATGGGTATGCATTGCATAATCAGACAGTATACTGTCACGAAATATGGTCATAAATTTTTACACTTGAATCTTCTCAATAACCAAATCACACATTTTTTCTTGAGACCCATCTTTTGTAGCATATGCCACTATTTTATACTTCTCGAACCCTACTAGTTTTTGTCCCACTTCATCTGTGCTTTCCATATGTTGACATACTGGCATACACTGGAAGCCACCGTAACGCTCGCATGAACCATCCAAGCATGTTGTCCTATAGAATATCTGGCCATCCTCTATTTCACATAATTTTTTTGACAAGAACTCTCTTGAAGATTTTGGTGCGGCTTCTATGCCACAATCCTGCAAAACATCGTTAGTATGCAAATCTAAACATATAGAATGATAAACATCGTAATGGTTAGAAAATTCAATATGTAGTCTACAACAAAAAGTAGTGCATGTGTGATTTATCTTGAGATAAAAAGGTTTAAGTAGTTCAAAAAATCTTTGAGAAATACAAATTTGAGGATAAACATTTTCAAATTTTCGAAAAAATTGGGTTTGAGTCATTTCTGACTACTGATTCTCCTTCTTATCACATCCCTTTGATTCGGAGATGGCCTTGTGTTATTCTTCCAATTCTCTTCAATTAGTGTTCTCAAGGCTTTGACAACTTCTTTATCTTTCCGTGAAAATCTCCCCGAGAATTCCCATAATTCATTTGTATCGTTGCCCTCAATTATTTGCCGCCTTTGAATGGCTCTTGATAAATTTTTTCTACTAATTCCTGTTTTCTCACTAGTCTTTTTAATTAGGCGAGCTCTCTTTGTTTGAAAACTTACCAAAGTTGATGTAATGACACATTGGGTGACATTACTATCCTTTGAGCGTGAGGTCTTACCCACACTCTCATAAGCATCCATTAGATTCTTCACAATAGTGTCTTCACTCAATGCATTCGATGTTCTCAGCCCAAGAGTCTTCATGATGTTCCTATACTTTACACCCTGCACCATTTCAACAAATAGTTGACATCTTGCAGTCTCATTTAGCCTTTCAAAGAATTGTTCCCAAATCTTATCAACATATCTTCTACAAGTGCGTGTTGAAATCTTACCTTCCATGTGCTACAAAATCTCATCATCAATATTAATCAAATACTTTGGCTTTCTACCCAAAATTCTTGGTGGTGTTATCCTAGGTACATGCATCTCAACATTAGGAATTTCATCAATATTTAATTGAGGTAGGCTAGATTGCATACCTTCGATCGAGGGTGGAGAAGAAGACATACCTTGAGTTTCCCATGGGAATGATGGCATACCTTCTTCGTCAATTTCGATTGATGATGTACTCTCAACTTGAGATGTGTTGGATGGTGTCCAACAATATTCACTTGCAATAAATGGTGTCCCTCCATATTCACTTGTAGTAGATGGTGTTCATCCATATTCACTTGTGCTAGATAGTATCCCTCCATATTCACTTGTGCTTAATGGTGTCCCTTCATATTCACTTGTCATAGAGGGTGTGTCTCCAACTATGGTATCTAAATTTGTCTTACGACAATACTTTCGCATTCGTGCTTGTTTTGCTGCCAATTCCCATTCTCTTTTTGACGGTTGAGGTTCCTCTACAATCGGTTTGTTTTCATCAATCGTTTCCAATTTCTTCTGAAAGAAAGCATAAAACACCTAAGAGAAACAATGGGCAATACCTCTCAAGTGATAAAATGTTGAGTAGACCAAGAGTGGGGAATGATAATGCTCCTCTAGGATAAGAAAGTCATCATGACTTCTCCAAGAGCAATATCCTCATTTGGTCTATGTTGAACTCATGTCCAACCAAGGTGTAGGCTCCTCAGAATTTCTACTGAAAACTAGTCAAGAGTAACCATCAACACTTCTCTCATTTCAAGAGAATTGTAGACTCACCTTATTCTTCAAGTATCCATGGGCACCCACAACCGATCATCTCATGCTAGACTCCAAATGCATCGCTACACCATCATGAATTTCTCAAGCATATGACCAATGCACACAATACACAGAGAACTACCATACCACTTTCAAAGCTCCAATACCCTGAATCAAGAAATTATTCTAACATCATGATCTTACATCCCCCTTAGGATATCTCATGCTTCAAGTGAACATAATATGGTCTCAAGATTAATGCATCATGCCAAAAGTCTAATGCGTAATCAAGAGTATGCCATCACATGAAATAAAACAAACTCTAAAACAACATCACCTGTCAAGAACCACTAAAACCTCAAAAAAAGACTCACATGAGTCCTGCATGACTCTAGGATATTGCACATCTTCAAATAGTTTCCATACAAATATGAAAGAACCCTTCTGCAACAATAGGATCTAAGAACTCCTCCTAGTAACATCTACAAATACTAAAGAAGATCATTCACCACCAAGTGATGAATCCACGGTCATGGGTAAAGCTCCCACTGAACTGTGACAAATGATCCTTCCAAGCATCTACTAACCTAAAAATCCTTCAGGTCTACACAACAACATGTCCATCTGAAAACAATACCAAGTGGCACCAAGATCTCCAAACCAAGCAAACAAAAAACATCACTGTCAAAAGCTTGTACAAAACTATGTATCCAAGCTATCCATGACATCATGATACAACATGCTATAGGTCCCCATAATTGAATATTTAGGTACTCAACACCAACCATCCTCGCATCTTAGAGCAACCACACCAATGCACAAGTGATCACAGACAAGGTCAGCTAACAAGTTTGCACCAACACAAAAATAGATCTCATGGATATAGACAACCCACTTCCAAGCTATCTCATAGAAAACTTGTAGATACATTCAACAGAAAAATAAAAACCCATCATCGCACTAGAAACTATAAAATTGAGATCTCAAATAGAATAACCATGTAGACAATATGACTCAAACACCAGATCAAACTCATATCTAATTTTCCAATCATGTCCACAATGAGAACCATAGTCTAGGAACCCAACAAGAAACACCACAAGAATATTGAGTGACAAATCACATACCAACACTCCCATGTAGAGAATAAATCACACCTCCTCAAACCATGCTGAACTGCAACTATCTCATCTAGTCACATGCCAAAAGCTAGGGTCTAGAAAATAGCTTAATAGCAGCTCCACATTACCACAAGTTTTGATTGATTGTGTAAAACCTACAAAACCATAGAACCATGCAAGTACAAACCATCCTTAAAAAGAAATAGCAACTCAAAAACTCTAGGCCCATTTCAAGCCAACTCCAAAACCACCAACTTGTGCATGCATTCCAGAGAGAGATAGGCTATTTCAAAAGTTTGCAGATCATCCAATGATCAACTTCATAGCCTTCATGTAATCAGGGTAAAATAAGATTGTGCCTTCCAATACCAAGAAAAACACCTAGCATAAGCACACTTCTCCATATCATCAGGGAGCCTTACACACAGAGACCCAATATGAAAGCTTGCTACAACACAACCATAGAGACAATAATATTCCACCCCATGCATGAGGGTTGCCAGCTCACAAACTTTAGGTCACATCATTTCAATATTACCAACTCAAGTTTCTTCATCTTCTCCATCTTCCATGTTGTGTGTTTATAGAAACTTAAAGAGAAAAGAAATAATTTCTACTTATCAAAGAATCAATACATCAGCCGATACCTCCAAATTTCCTCAAGCTTGACAGACTAAGAAATCTTCATAGAAGGAATACCCAGAACCAACAACACACTAGGAGGAAACAAATCCTAGAAGAAGGCTCTGATACCACTTGTTGGGAAATATGCGGGCATCCCTAAAAAGGGGCATCCAAGATTAGTAGTGCCTTCGATAATTTCAATTTCTTCCAATCACCTCAAAGATATGTACTACTATGCCATAAAGAAAAAGAAAAACATAGGTCATTTCCCAAATTAATCCTTAGAGTGAAGTTAATGATTAACCAGTTTCAACAAAACCATTAATAGATTCAGCAAACATAACCAACAATCATGAAAGATGAAACATAAGACATGAACACAGAGATATATGTGGGGAAAACCCTTTCGGGTAAAAAACCCCATGCTCCAAAATCCCAGATCACCATTGTATTATTCAACAACAAAAATAGTTACAATACAATTCAGGCTCACGACCTTTACAGAGTTTACATCTTGTTCCATTCTAGAGAATATTCAATAGCATAACTCATCATGACCACCTCTCTCAGTGAGAGACATCTCATTTGGCTACATAGCCTCATGGATTGACCACTGGCCTCTCAGCCTCTTTGTCATACAGTTGCTTGACCTTCACCTTCTGGAAGATTCGTCTCTAGGCTCATGGAAACCCAGCCTCTCAGTCCATCTTTGGTTACCACCACACTCTCTTAGCTACCTAGCCTCTTGGCCCGACCTCTAGCCTCTCATCCTGCACCCAGCCTCTCAGCCAGTTCACTGCCCAACCTGGTAACCATCATGCTTTGCCTGCATGGCTCCACTCTAAGAGATACTTTTTCTCTCTCACCGACTATTCAACTACCACACCCCTTTAGGGTTACACCTCGATCTGCATGCCATCATTCAACATTTTTGGTCATTAGATAAGCAATTGAGTAAATCTCCAACATCAAACTTAGGGTTATCCACCTAACACCATGTTGCCTAGTCGAAGAGACATTTATTACCATCTCACCAAGTTCATCGAGCACATGGGCCCACATTCCATCTATCCTCCACGTCATCACCACCAGTTAGCCTTCAACATGATCCACCATCCTATCAGGTCCCACATCTGTCGGCAGTCAGAAACCAACCATCACTTTCCAACTGTCAACTCTCCTTCATATACTACTTTCCATGGTGAGGGGTCCACCAAGACACATGTACACCATTTGTGTAGTTCTGGAGAATCAAAAGGGAATCTACAATATTCACAACAAGTATCCTAGAAAAGACTTAAATATTTAACTCCCAATACTCCAATGGTCCCCACAGCCGTCGGCATCCAAGTTGCTATATCGCTGGAAAATCAAACTTCAAAACCTCATGTCGAAGGTTGTCAAATTCCTAGAACATGCAACTAGCCAACTACAAGAGGATCACTCTGTCACTCAATACCCGAACATCCGAACCTCAAGTCGAAGGTTGTGAAGTTCACAAAATTCATGGCATGCCAACAACAAAGGGATCACTTTCCCTTCATAGTCGTTAAGCTAGGAGGTTATGAAACTTTAGAACCCCGTGATTTCAGTTAGAAAAACTTGAAAACCAATGACTTAACTCAAGCTGAGGATGGAGGAAAACACAACTGCTCTAGGAATTTGATCAAGCCAATAACTGTGAGTCATATTTCTCAACAATCGCCATAGCACCTCTGACCATCTTGCATCCTACATTAGAAAATACTACCTTCACACCCGCATCTATTAGTTTTCTCACAGATAACAAATTTTGTGCTAATCCATGACCAACAATGTCTAAATGAGAATCATCACCCAAGTACACCTTACCTCCATCAAATTCTTCATATTCACAGAACCAATATTTATTAAAGGTCATATGGAAAGATGCACTTGAGTCAATTAACCATGCATCATTACCTGCGCAAGTTGCCAAAGTTGCAATGAATGCGTCACCATCTTCCTTCTCAGAATCATAATCAAAATGCCCAGGCGTAACGCAGTTCCAACAAATAACTTTGGACTTTCCAAGAGATTTAGATCTCCCCCTGGACTTGGATTTTTCATGCTTCTCATTCTTCTTTCCTTTTTCCTTAGGTCTTCCACAAACATTTAGGGAATCCTTGGCACTGATGGATACCTTCCTCATCATCTCTTTAGAAAGAAAAGAACCCACCATATCTTCAGTCTTAAAAATAATAGAAGTACTCTCAATAGCCATAACAAGAGAATCCCACAAATTAGGCAAAGAATAAAGTAGGATCTGAAATTTCTCCTCCTCATCCATTTTGACACCAACTGATGGAAACTAAGCCACCAAAATATTGAATTCTTCTAGGTGGTCTATGATTTTTCCACCCTCTTCTATTCTCAAGGAATACAACTTCTTCCTCAAGAAAATCTTATTCACTAAAGATTTGTCTTGATACATCTCACCAAGCTTCTTCAATAGTTTCTATGCAAATATCTCCTCATGGACATTAATTAAAATAGTCTTCCAAACACAATATGATTAGACCCTTGGCTTTATAGTCCATAACATTATATTGAGTAGCTTGAGTAGGATCTTCATGCCTTGAAACATTCTCATCAACAACATCTCATAGATCTCAATCTATCAACAGATCCTCCATCTTTAGCTTCCACAACTCAAAATGATTTAAAAAAAATATATCCACCTCTATTCTCCTTGATGAACTTGCCATCTAAAAATTCCTACAACAAGATCACAAAGTGTGTTCTATATAAGTTCCCACTAAAATTTGGATTAGTTCAAAAAACCCAACAACCCACAATTGAAACCAAAGGTGATCGAGCTTTGATGCCACTTGTAAGGAAGCTACGGTAGCATAACAAATTCTTACACTAATCTTGAGAGGAGAATAAAGCAAAAATTTTATAGATCTTTAATATTTATAGAAATTAAATATAAATAAACATAAATATCATGCATACTATGACACAATGATTTACGTGGGGAAAACCCTTTTGGGAGAAACACCCCAACTCCAAAAGGCCCAATATATTATTCAATAAATCACAAAGATTACAACATACTTGCAAAGAAGGATTCTCACAAGAGTATCACCACTCAGAGATCAAGAGACAACACAACCGCTATCAGACTCTCAAAAATCATCACAATCTCTACCGCAATCGTAATACAATGCCCTCATAAAATAGAGTTACATTCTAGGGCAAGACAGGCCAACAAAATATATGCCATTAGATCTAAAACCTAATAAAGAAAGGTCCATATTTACAATGTATCCTTTATTTAATGTATGTCGGTCATTCTAGAAGTTTCTTGAGAAAGTTAACATGCTCACATTTTACTCTGTGTTGCCATTGTATACACCTATCGGTGTAACTAGGAAACATATATAAATATATATCCATCCTATCAACAATATACCACATATAATTGCAAGGTTGAGACACATTTTGCCAATATAATCGAGTAGCTTCATGTTACTCCTGCTAAGATCTCACTTTAGGATTTACTTTAGAATGCCTTGGTTTATCAAGGTATGCTTCAGGTAGCTCTTAAAAAGATTATTTTACCTTCTTCTTCTAGGACAATGGATGTGAATGCGTTGATAGATCATATTTGAGCAGATTAGTTGAATATTACTTTCTATCCACATAAAATCCCACCTCCAAAAGTGTGAATTCAAGTAGATCTGTTAATCATAATTATTTACGTTAATAACATTGATATTAGATGAACTCTCATTGATACTAATTTGACAATCAATGTTTGTAGCCACAATCTATTGCCTAAAGTTAAAGTTGATTCAAGTTTTATTTTTGCCTCTTCTTTATTTATTTATAGTTTTGATCACTGATCAACAATATTTGGTCACTATTATCTTTCCCTTAAAGATGGGACTAGTCACCATTCCTACTCTATTGTATATTATGCCAGGACCTTTATTGTATAGTCTCCACTTGGGTAGACCTTAGATTCATGCTTTAGGAGTGGTCACCTCTACCCTTCATGGTTTTGTCAATTTTTTTATTAACAATCATGTAGTTACAATCAAAGTTGACCCTGATGATATGTATTTATTTCAAATGGTAGCAGTTGTTCATGCATTGGTTACACCTACCTTTCAGAATTATATTCCTTCCTTATCTTCCAATTTTTCAACATCTACTCCTACAGTATCTCTTGTAAAAGATACTCTTGAGAAATATGTCCCTAAAGAAAATTCTCCTAAAGAAGAAAGTCCAAAGCCTACTCCTTTTACTTCTCCTAAATTGAATGCATGTTTGGGTGACGATTGAGGATTTTTGGACTTCACTGAATCTTACATCGAGGAGTACAAAGTAGATCCAATCCACTTATATATTCCAAAAAAAACTCATTTTCCTCTGCTAAGAAGGATGATTATGCTTTTGTAAAGTGAGAGTATACTTATAATATTGATTATTCTCTTTATAATAGCCCTCCTTCTCAAGAATTACAATCACGTTATGGACTAGGATTTAATATTCTTTCTAAATTTGGTTATGGAGGTAAAGGTTGTGGGCATGATGAACAAGGTATTAAAGTCCCTTTAGATTTTGATCCATGTGACTCTAAGATAGGAATTGGATACAACCCCATGACATCTAAGATGAAGCTATGGTTGAATGTCAACATGTTTTCTATCGAGTTTCTTCCTCTTAGACTTGTTCATCCAGAATACATTAAAAATAAAGTAGACTCTAATGAAGTTCCTATAGATGTCTTCTCTTCAAAATAAGCTCTAGAATAATTATTGGGTTCCTATTTTGATCTTCCTTCTTATCACCATAAGCTTTGATTCTCATATCTCTAGAATTGTCGAGCATGCTTTCAAGAATCTATTATGAGTGTTGATGAGAAAGAATCTTTATATTATGAAGGTAAAAACATGTCTATGCCACATCCTAAAGATTGTAGTACTCTCCTTAAAGGATATAATTTTGATGTCCTCATGGATCTAAATTCTTCTAAAAAGGTAATTAAGATTGGGAAATCTATTTCTTTGAAAGAATCTAGATTGCACTCTGATCTTCTACATCATTATACTGATATCTTCACCTAGTCATATGAGGGAATGCCTGGTATTAATGCATCCATTGTGGTTCATAATATCATTCTATTTCTTAATACCAATCCCATAAAGAGAAATATTTATAAACTGAAACCCAAGGTGGCCCTAATAGTCAAGATAGATGGAAAATCTTTTAAAAGATAGTTTTATTCATCCCATTGACTACTCATCTTGGATTTTTAATATTGTAGTTGTTAGCAAACTTGATGGTCATATTCGTGTCTACATTGAATTTTGTGATCTTAATAAGGCTTCCCTTAAAGATGATTTCCCATTACCAAATATCAATATGATTGTAGACTCAATTGTAGGCCATGCCTTTCCTTTATGGATGGCTTCTCAGAATACAATAAAATCTTTATCGATCCAAAATATTAATATAAGACAATCTTTACAATACCTTGGGGTGCCTTTTGCTATGTAGTCATGTCATTTGGGTTGAAGAATGTTGGAGCAACCTATCAACGTGTGATGACTATGATATTTCATGATTTCATTCATAAGATCTTAGAAGATTAGGTGAATGATATCTTGGCTAAATCTGTAAGATCACGCTAAGAATCTTCATCTTATTTTTGAAAGGATTCGACTCTATAAGATGAGATTAAATCCTCTTAAGTGTCTCTTTGATCTAGATTCCAATAAACTACTAGGATTTATTGTCTCTCATCGTGGAATTGAAGTCGATACAAATAAAATTGATGCAATTGTTAACATGCCTCCACCCAAGAACATCTCTCAATTTCATAGTTTGCAAGGGAAGATTTATCTAATTCATAGATTAATTTCTCAATTGGTTTATTGTTCCCTTCCATTCACATGTTTTTTTAAGAAATATGTGTACTTCCAATGGGATGATAAGTGTCAAGAGGCTTTTGATTCCATCAAAAACTACTTGGCTAATCCTCTTGTCTTAATGTTGGCTATGCAAAATAGACCCTTTCTTATGTATATTTCAGCATTTCCTCATGCTTTAGCATCTCTAATATCTCAACATGACAATAATGGTAATGAAATATTAGTCTATTACACTATTCATGTTCTCATTAACCATGAAAATCATTACTCTATAGTGGAAATCCAATGTCTTTCTCTCATCTTTGCGATGCAGAATTTAAGACACTATCTTCTCCATATATAGACATGTAATAGTTAAAAGAGATCTTCTTAAGCACTTGTTTTCTAGAAATAATCTCTCTAGAATGCTAGCCAAATGGGTGATGTTGACTAATATTGATCTTAAATTCGTTACTCAAAAATCAATTAAAGGCCAAATTGGCGTTGATTATTTAGTGCAAGCCCCCTCATCTAATGTATTCCCTAATCTAGACCTCTTCCTTTGATGGAAATCTATTTAATTTAAATCATGACCCTAAATGGGAAATTTATCTTGATGGATCGATATGTCAAACTAGTTCTAGAGTAGGTGTAGTTCTTGTTTCACCTAAATGAAAGGTGATTCCCCTTTCCTTTCAATTAGAATTTTATTGAATAAATAATATCTTTGAGTATGAAGTTCTCATTATTGGCTTGCATAATGTGATATCCTCTAAAACTAAACATATTTGTATTTATGGTGATTGAATTAATTGTAAATCAAGTCATGAGAATGTATCTAACTAAGTAGTGTAAGCTATCTTCATATTGAGATTTGGCTTTATATTTGCTTAAGTAATCAATTTTCTTTCTATACCATTGATAGTGTTCCTAGTAGAAAAAAATGTCACATGGATACAATGGTGAGCACTCCTTCCTTTGTATGCCTTGACTATAGCGCAAATGAGTACCACTTCATGGTCCAAATTCTCTACTCTCCCACTTTTATCTACTAACGTTGAAGAAATCTACAACTTTCTTCTAAATAACATAATTTCTCATTTTGGATTGCCTTCTACCCTTGTCTCTAGTAATGGCAGACCATTTAATAACAAGGAGAAATTTCATATTCAACATCAATTTTCTTCACCTTATTATCCTCAATCCAATGGACAAGTTGAAGTGTCAAATAAAATTATTGAGCGAATTTTGTGTAAGATAGTCAACAAAAATAGTAAATATTGGCATAATCAATTGAATTGTGCATTGTGGGTCTACTGCACAAGTTTTCATACAGATACTAGTACTACTTTGAGCAACCTCATGTATGGTTTTGATGCTATTATGCATTTAGAGCTATAAATTTAATCTTTAAAACTTTCCCTTAGAGGGTTGATTGATGATGGCACTTACTATTGTTCATATTTTTGCACACATGCCCCGTTGAAGGTAGGGACCCCCTTCCTTTTGCTCCTGATGGGTCATTTTTGCTCCTGATGGGCTGTTTTACCCTTACCTCATTTTGTGCACCCTTATTCCCAAGCCTAGGTTGGTCATATGCCTTAAAACGACTAAATTTCTCTTTGACCAAATTTGTATATCTGAATTTGCTATCTTTTTCTTTTGCGGGGCCCCCCTTTTTTTCTTTTTCCTTGCTCCTGCTAACTTGGTCCCTACTCGCTTGCTTCACTTTTTCCTTCAGTTTTTACCATGGGGACAAGTTGCCTATGGATTTGGGATTTTTTCATGATGCCTAAGTGAACTACCAAGGTTTTGCTAAGTTTTGTGAAGTTGCATAAATTTCTTTGCAGTTCACCGCCCCTCCATCGTCATCTGGAAGAATTCCTTTATGGGTTGTTGTCCCTCTGTCACCGTCTACGAGAATTAATTTATAGGTCATCGTCCCTCTGTCATTGTCCAAAGGAATTCCTTTGCAGGTCACTATGTACATGTTGTCGTGTGCTCATTATCATTTTAAGGGTGGTGGACCCTCCGACTTCCCCCTTCTAAATTTCTACATT
Source organism: Sequoiadendron giganteum (assembly GCA_007115665.2). NCBI lineage: Eukaryota > Viridiplantae > Streptophyta > Pinopsida > Cupressales > Cupressaceae > Sequoiadendron > Sequoiadendron giganteum. The sequence continues at coordinate 47,429,524 of CM021102.1, read as the reverse complement.
TTTAAAAATGATTCAAATCTTAAGGAAATATGTCTTGCCACTCTTTCTACCCCTTTTCCCACATGCTAAAATTGAAAAATCTCAAATTTACTAAGTTTTGTAAAGTTGTGGAAATTTCTTTATGGGTCGACATCCCTCCATCATCGTCTTCAGGAATTCCTTTGTGGGTTGTCATCTGCAAGAATTCCTTTGTGGGTCATTGTCCCTCTATCGCCATATGTGGGAATTCCTTTGTGGTCCACCGTCCCTCGATCATCGTCTATGGGAATTCCTTTGCGAGCTATCATTCCTCCCCATCTATTTGTCATCTGCAATTTGTTGGTTGTCTGGCGTGTGTCGTTTGTCGTCTGATGGTTTTCTGTTATCCGTTGGTTATCCATCATCTACCATCTGCCATCCATTTTTTTTTCCACCATCCACCATCTGTCATCTACCATCTGCCATTTGTCATCTACCATCCATTGGTTGTCCGCCATCTACTATCTGTCTGTTGTTTCTCATTTTTTGTCCATTCATCATTTGATGTCTGTCATCCATCTATTGTCTATCGTCCGGTATCCACCATCTGTTGTCCATCCTTCATCTACCAATTTTTTGTAGTTTGTCGTCCACTATCCGTCTACCATCCACTGCTTACGGGTCTACTCCTACGAAAGGTTGTTCATCGTCCACTGTTCATCTATTGTTCATTTGCCATCCTTCTACCTATATCACCCACAAGGGTCGAACCTGTAAATGCATCAAGCTTAAACTAGTAACTTCAAGCTCCTCAGATGGAATTTGATTGCCAAGTTCACCATGCAGAACATTTGCTACAGGTAGCTTCATGCTGGTCTCTATGGCCTCGACATCATCCTGCTCCAAACAGCTTCTTCCTGGGGGAAATCCACACCCCTGAACCTGCATTTATGTTTATGGTCCAAATGAGCTCCAAATGTGGAACAGTGATGAATATTATGATCTTTTAATGATGCATGGATGGATCTGTTAGAACCAAAAATTTCCTTTAAATTCTAAACGATTTTCCCATTTTAAACCCTTCATTTTCACTATCGTTTCATAAAAAATCATTCACATCCCTAAGAATGGCTATGTTTCCCCCATTAGAATCTATTTTTCCTACCTTTTCCTAAAATAATTCATTTATTTCCCTCCATAAAGCTAAAAAATCTTTCACCGCTATCTTATCACCGATCCTTCTTGGTTGATACTGATTTACCTCTATACCATAGCCCCTTTCAGGGTGGATCATAGTATCACAGTGAGTAGTTAGCATTCAGCCTGGTGGTCATCAAACAACCACCGCTACACCACACACAATCAAACCACAGACCGCGGTGACTGTAGTGAGTGGTGAGTTAGCATGGAGGTAGCAGACAGATGACCCAATGTGGTATCATTGATGGCCAAGTCAAAGACCACAATGGCATGGTGAACTGTTAGTAGGAAGTGAGGCAGCTACCCCCATACCGTGGCAGGTCAGAATATAGACCATGGTGATCACAGTGAATAGAAATGGCGATTAAGTAGGGAAGCAGTCAGTGAGGCAGCGATTATTAAAGAAACTACCACGATACTGTGGAAGGTCAGGATACAGACCGTGGTGATCTCGGTGAATGGAGTAGAGCGTGGAACAATTGGTCACCATGCAACCGCAGGGAGTCGGTGGAGTGACCACGGTGATGCGGTATGCAGTGAGCTAGGCAATAAATGCTAGTATTGAAATACCGCTAGAGGTAAAGGTTAAGCTTGCGGTTACGTGGTAACGAGTGAGCGGTCAAATTCAAAGCACTACTATACCACGGAGGAAAAGTCAAAGTTCGCAGTGGGCCAATGAAATAAAGAAAGTTGTGGGAAACTAAAATGTATGGAGCGGGTAAAGTAAATGAAATATTAAAAATAGGAAAAATTATTAAGGGAAGAAATAAAAGCAGTGAAATATAGAATGAAATGACAGGAAAATTATTTAAGGCAAAATCAAATGCAGACTTATGTAAAAATATTTAATTTTTCGAGAGACAACTCAATTAAATATTTTAATCGTTGTCAAGGAATGTAAACGGTTTTGCTGGTTAAATGAAGAGTTGTGATTCTTCGAATGCATTGTATAAATATTTTGTAAAATTCAGTTGCAGAGGGGACAATGGTAGAGAGGGAGTTAGATTTCTCAGAAAAATAAGACTGGGAATGGGAATAATGTACAAACCTTCCTGAAACAATGAAATGGAGAAAATGCTCATAAATTGGTGAAATCTTTCTGAGTTTAGTTGTTGAGATGCTATAATTTGTATTATTTTTATCTTGGTTCTCTCCAATTCGAAGTCTTCCAATTATCTGAGTTAATGTATCAAGTATAATCTCGATTCATCAAAGTGCATGTTTTCACTTTGTGTGATTTTTATTTGCTAGTGTTTGAAAATCAAAATTAAATCCCTTCAAATAAGTCACAGTGTTTGTGAGATTTCTTTTGGATAATTTAAGAGGAACCAGGTTAGAAAACATTCCAGCATAATTTGTGCAAGCCATAAATAAATGAAATTCTATGCCAGTCATAAGATTTTATTTTATAAAGTGCCTAACAACTTGAATTAAACTAGTGAAGGAAAACACATATCATTTTCTATTTTTTGACTCCATTGCCCATGTGGATAGAAGGCACTAATCTGCCACAACCCAGAGATAAATTTTATATCAAATAATTTATTCAAAATCCTTTCTTTGTGTAGTAGGAGTAGGAGTAGTTGTAGTGGTTTTCATCTATTCACTTCCATTTTCCATTGTGGATAGATTGATCAATCGGGAAACACAATCAAATATGCATCATTCATTAGGTACACCCGCCTTGGTCTAGCAGAACCTAAAGAGAAGAAGTTTCAGTTGCATCAATTGGCCTTGTACATTGGCCAAAAGTGTTGTGAGATCTTGGCAACCTCTCGTGTTTCAAACCTGCATTTTTGAGACCCAACAGTTTGGCGACTCAGCTGGGAAATAACCCATCAAGAAATCTTTCCATCCTATCCATTGATAAAGTCAAAACAGTTTCAAAATTGGTCTTCAGTCAGAAAATCATACTTGTGTAGTTTACAACTCCCCATCCGAGTCACACACACAACAGTTTGGTAACTTTTTTGGGGATTACTCAGGAATATTTTCAGCCTTTCCATTTATAGATTCAACAAAGTGTCACATTTTTTATTTTATTTTGGAGATTCCGCTGGGGAAAACCAAAGCAATCCATTTCATTTTCCTACTTTTGGAAAAGTAGGTGGTGACTCTATTTTAATTTGATAAATAATGCATTAATATTGTGGAATAGTAACATTTTGTCAAGATGGAAGAAGCAGAAAGAGGACATTAGTCAATAAGAGAGTTGAAGCAATTGAGACAAAAAAGGCTGCAATTGGACCGATAGGTGCTACAAGTGAACCAACAATTGCTGCAATTGGGATCCAAAAGTGTTCCAGATACATCACCGAATGGGTCATCATATAGTGAGGATGAATACACAAATTCTAGGAGATCTTGGACACCACAAACACCACATGATGCAACTGAGAACTCTGGAAACAAAGGTAATGTACTTTATTCATGGCAAAGTACTTTTGATGAGTATATTCAAATTGAAGAGAGAGGCAAAAATCTTGTGGATGCCTTCTTTGACATAAGGAGATATAAGGGAGAAGATGTAAACTCTCTGTACAATAGGATGACAGACATTTGTATGCAATTACCTCCTCATTTTAGGCCAACAAGACCCACATTTGTTGCACAACTTCTAAGAGCATCAGAGCCTGAATCAATTTATTGGCCAGAATCATCAAAATAGTGTGCCTTGGATGTGGTGAATAAAATTATTGATTCCATACTTGGGATGAGGTATGTGGATACCACCAATAGTGGTTTAGAAGCTACAATAGAAAATGATATCATGCTGTCCGACAATGAAGATGTGGAGAGTTTCTCTTGCATAACAGATTGTGAGTCAAATTGTGAAAATGAAATAGTGGATGTTGATCTTCAATGGCATGATTTTGTAGTTATTATGAAGATCAAGAAGAGGTTCAAGACATGGTTGAAGATATGGAAGCAGAGACCTGTTCACTCAGCAGTGAACAAGTTTCAAATTTGTTAACTCTGGAATACCAGAAGTATGCACATGAAGATGATTCCAAAGTTTTGGCTCCAGCCTACATTTTTTTTTACAGTGAAAGTAATAATTCATATGACCCCATGTGTATCTCTCACAGTGATGAGGAATTATTTGAAGCTGATCAAAGATCCATGTCTATCCAAGAAGAGGTATGTGATTTAAATTATTCTTTCCTGCAAGAAGAGGATGTTGGTTTGCATGTTGTTGATGATGAGTGTCCAACATTTGTTGATTCAAGTATGTATAAGGATGACTGTATGAATCAAAAGTGTGTGTCAGTGCCAACTGGTGATAGGAAAGAAATGGAGAGTAGCTCTGATTTAATTATTTTAGAGGATGTTGATGAGATTGAATTTTCTGGTCCCAGTACAGCTGCAGGCACATTCAGCAACATATGACAGTGAGCATGCCTATGAATGTTTTGTTGAATGTGGATACACTTTGTATGTTGAAGATGATAAATATTTTTTATATGATAATGAGAATGATGAAACGAAGAGTGGTAAAATGAATATGAATCAAGTTGAATGCAATGATTTCTTGAAGGTTTTCAATGGTAGTGCATGTTGTAGGGCAGGTAGAATGGACAATTTTAAGAGAAGCCTAATGAGCTCAAAACGAAATAAGGTCTATGACAGAGGAAAATGCAGTTTTTTCTTTGGGGTGGCCTGGGGCCATCCTTTATGGTTTGAATTTTAAAACCATGGTAGGTACAAAGGATTAAGGATTGCCAGTGCATGGACAATTCTTAGCAATACCTCTTTAAAAAATTATCTTCCATGCACAGTAGTTTAGGATTTTCCGTTTCTGCCCTTGTTCATTCCCTCCAGCTGCCATTACCTTCATTTTTCATATCATTTACTTGTTCTGCTCTCCCAAAGAATTCTGGATTCTTGCAGTGATTTGCAAAACCACTCATCCCCAACAAGAGCCACTATTAGAACCAAAAATTTCCATTAAATTCTAAATGATTTTCCCATTTTAAACCCATCATTTTCACTATCGTTTCATAAAAATTCATTCACCTCCCTAAGAATGGCTATGTCACCCCCATTACAATCTATTTTTCCTACCTTTTCATAAAATAATTCATTTATTTCCTATCCATAAAGCTAAAAAATATTTCACCGCTGTCTTATCACCGATCCTTCTTGGCTGATACCGATTTACCTCTATACCACGACCCCTTTCAGGGTGGCTCACGATATCATGGTGAGCAGTTAGGATTCAGCTTGGTAGTCATCAAACAAACCACCGCTACACCACGCGCGGTCAAACTATAGACCGTGGTGACTGCGGTGAGTGGTGAGTTAGCAGCGAAGGTAGTAGATAAATGACCCACTGTGATACTGCTAACGGGCAAGTCAAAGACCGTGGTGGCATGGTGAACCATTAGTAGGCATCGATGCGGCTATCTCCATACCGTGGTAGGTTAGAATACAGACCGCGGTGATCATGGTGAACAATGATGGCGGTTAAGTAGGGAAGCAGGCAGTGAGGTAGTGATTAGTGAAGTGGCTACCACGATACCACGGTGATCGATGTGAATGGAGCAGAGCGTGGAATAGTTGGTCACCATGCAACTGCAGGGAGTCAGTGGAGAGATCGTGGTGATGCAGTATGCAGTGAGTCTAGCAGTAAATGCTAGTACCGAAATACCACTGGAGGTAAAGGCTAAGCCCACGGTTGCACGGTAATGAGTGAGCAGTCAAATTCAAAGCACTACTATACTGGAGAGGAAAAGTCAAAGTCCACGATGGGGTAGTGAAATAAAGAAAGTCGTGGGAAAATAAAATGTACGGAGCGGGTAAAGTAAATTAAATATTAAAAATAGGAAAAAGTATTAAGGGAAGAAATAAAAGCAGCGAAATATAAAATGAAATGACAAGAAAATTATTTAAGGCAAAATCAAACGCAGACTTATGTAAAAATATTTAATTTTTCGAGAGACAACTCAATTAAATATTTTAATCCCTGTTAAGGAATGTAAACGGTTTTTCTAGTTAAATGAAGAGTTGTGACTCTTTGAATGCATTGTATAAATCTTTTGTAAAATTCAATTGCAGAGGGGATAGTGGTAGAGAGGGAGTTATATTTCTCAGAAAAATAAGACTGGGAATGGGAATAATGTACAGACCTTCCTGAAACAATGCAATGGAGAAAATGCTCATAAATTGGTGAAATCTTTTTGAGTTCAGTTGTTGAGATGCTATAATTTGTATTATTTTTTATCTTGGTTTTCTCCAATTCGAATTCTTCCAATCATTTGAGTTAATGTATCAAGTATAATCTCGATTCATCAAAGTGCATGTTTTCACTTTGTGTGAATTTTATTTGTTGGTGTCTGCAAATCAGAATTAAATCCCTTCAAATACGTCATAGTGTTTGTGAGATTTCTTTTGGATAATTTAAGAGGAACCAGGTTAGAAACATTCTAGCATAATTTGTGCAAGCCATAAATAAATGAAATTCTATGCCAGTCATACGATTTTATTTTAGAAAGTGCCTAACAACTTGAATTAAACCAGTGAAGGAAAACACATATCATTTTCTATTTTTTGACTCCATTGCCCATGCGGATAGAAGGCACTGATCTGCGACAACCCAGAGATAAATTTCATATCAAACAATTTATTCAAAATCCTTTCTTTGTGCAGTAGGAGTAGGAGTAGTTGTAGTGGTTTTCATCTATTCACTTCCATTTTCCATTGTGGATAGATTCATCAATCAGGAAACACATTTAAATCTGCATCATTCATTAGGTACACCCGCCTTGGTCTAGCAGAACCTAAAGAGAAGAAGGTTCAATTGCATCGATTGGCCTTGTACATTGGCCAAAAGTGTTGTGAGAGCTTGGAAACCTCTCATGGTTCAAACCTGCATTTTTGAGACCCAATAGGATCTAACCTTGGATTTGCAGGATTTGACTAACATTTGCCTTGATTTATCTATGCAAGCACTTACTGAACTTCACGTATATAGGATTTAAGGAACCTATTGCGGGTCAGTCAGGGAGGCCCATTAAGAAAGTTGAACAAGAAATAAGCACATTGATCCCTTTTCCATTCATTTTATGCTCACCTCTCCTCCTAGCACCCATCAACAGAACTGGTGTTAGAAGAAGGCCTATGCCCAGGAAGTCATTGACAAAAAACTATAAAAGGGAGCTAGAGGGAGTTGTCTTACTTTTCATCAAACAATCATGATCTGTCAAGGGCCATTCACCAAGATCATGAGCAACATGTTTGCTCTTCGGAAATACAAATCTGCAAGAGAATACACTTGATTGATTAAAAGAATGTTGCAAATCCATTAAACAAAGAGAAACCTTTGACAGTTTTCAGTTGCAGCAAAGGATTGCAGCCACTACAAGACAAAACTACTATAGTGCCAAGGTCACTAGATGACAAAATAGGAATAAGACAAAGATGCATTTTTAATTGTCATATATTTGGGGGTAGGTGAAACCCTAACTTGTATCAAATCTAGGCCACACAATTTAAATCAATCCTAGCCATTCATTTCAGATTTGGAAAACTATAAATAGGGGCTTGCCCCTCATTTGTAAATGGTTGGAGAACTAGTGTGAAGGGCACTTTACAGCAATACAGAGAAGAATTGCATGAATTTGGATTTTTCTTTTGAGTTTGGTCATTATGCATGCATGGTTCAACTTCCAAGTTAGTTTTAGTTGTTAGTTTCTTGAATGTCTGTGATAATGGTGTTTGTTGTTATGGTATTTGATGAACTTTCAACCCATACTTTTGGCACTTGTTGATGACAAGTTGTTGTGCAAATTTAGTCGAGGTTTCCTTATCTCTTTGTTGCAAATTATTTCAATTGTATGTTCATGAAGTTCATGTACAATCTGAAAATTTTCAGTCCTTAAAATATTGGACTATTTTTGTGTAGTTGTAGGTTCCTCTTGGTCAAACAAAACTGAGTTTAGGATTTTTTTCTACTGTAGCAGCCTCCATTGTTACTATTCATTCATGGCTTAGGATTAGATTAGCTGCTCTCTTAACCCTTTCTCTTTTGCTATTTCTTTTAACTCCTTGTTAGAGTAGGATTCAAAGCATCAAAACCATGCTAAATCTTATGAACATGGTGAGTTTCAGCTTGTTGTTTTGAGATGGAAACCACTGTTCATTCACTTATAGCACTTTGAAACTTTGTTTGTAGACCCAACTTCCCATGCTTTGTAAACCACAAAGGCCACCCTGTGATTACCAGCAAATCACATCAACCAACTGAACTATTCCAAGAATTGTCATGACCTGACACCCGAGAGACCTTGGGGTAATAATTTGTAACTTGATTTCATATTTCTACCTTTCAAGAGAGGTAGCATACATCTGTGCTTCATGTGTTGAGAAGGTGCAAAAACACCCATCAACAAAACTGGCGCTAGAAGGAGGGTTGGCTGAGCTCAGGGCTACAAAGTTGAAAGTTGGAAGTTGTAAGCACCTTCAAGTGAAATATGAGATATAAAGATTTCATTGCATGCTGGAATTTTAAAATTTTGAATTCGAAGACGAGGCAATATTTGAGCCAAGATGGAGCAACATTTGCAAATTAACATTGCTCAGCTACAAGAAGATTTAAATAGGAGATTGAGGAGGCCATTACAAAAAATTTCATTGGTAGACACAATGAATTGGAATGTTTAACATTCTTGGACAGATTTGAAAGAGTCTTGCAAGGAGAAATTCCCTTTTGGGAAATATTCCAACCCTTGGCTTTTGCAAACCCAAATGAGGAATTTGTTGTCATGGTAGCCAAGGAATTCAAGGAGTGGATCTAAGAGAACTTGAGCACTAAAGATGGATTAAGATAAGAAGAAGTGATGATGTCTAGCTGGTTCAGATTCCATAATGCACCTAACTTAGAATTTACTTGTTCATCATGTGTAAATATCATCACTCGAGTCAAGGGAAGTTTGAACAAGTTGGAGCAGCCCACTCTCAATGGAGAGGGCTCATCCCATGAGGTAAGAGATCTGTTCACATTTGGGGAATAGAACATTCAAGTTGGACCAAGAAATTTGACATAATTTAGTGTTGGGACAGCAAACATTGAGGCTGAAAATCAAAAGGAAGGAGTTGACTTCCTTGGGACAACAAGGAGCTATGATGAAAGTTCAGTTGGAAGGGAAGCATAAAATATTTTCTCCATAGGTGAGGATCAGTCCTCCACGCAGGAAGAGGAATAGATAATAGTTAAAAGGAACTATATTGAGGATGAAACAACTAAATTTGCAACATTATATGGCGAGGCAACTAACACAAACGTTGAACAACAAAAAGAAGAAGAGGTTGAAAGTGATCTTGGGGCAACAGAAAATGATGATGAAAAAATAAGTGAGATGAGATTAGAGGACCTTTCCTTCGTGAATGAAAGTGATCAGGCATCTGAAAATGAAGATTTAGGGGAGTGAGAACAACCACAGGCCATGGCTATCTACTATCAAACTTCCTTCCTAAGTAATGATGAATACCTATTGGTGGAAAGATATAACGAGCTCATGTCAAGAATCGCAAGGGATTGGTTGGAGTTAAGACACCAAGTAGATTTGGAGGTGTTATTGCTTTTAGGATGGTATAGGCTCCATGATTCGGTGCATTCTGAGTTCACATGTGAAATATTCCAAGAGGCCATCAAACAAGTTAGACAACAAGTGGAGCAACCAAGTGTCCAACCCCTTACAGTTGTTTCAAGGATTGAGCCAAAAGTCCAAGAGCCAAAACCAAGTGACAACTTAGCTGAGGGAAGCTCTCAAGAAGATATTGGGACAGCAAAAAAATAAAAACAACATAGTCTCAAACCTCAAAATGATGAAGCAAAGAAAATAGGAAGGTTGTCCATTGATCATCAAGAACCTCTCCCTCTTGAAGGGCATTCATACACCATGGATGATAGGCTTTATGGGGAATCCTAGGAGAAAAATAACAAAGTAAATTTTGGTCCCCTTGATGAGCCAGTGTCCCTTGGTGATTTCTTCCCACTTGGAATTGTGCCATAGAGGCATAGTGAAATTGAGGAAGAGTACATTTCAGGGGAAGGTAGTGATGAAAATATACAACCTGGACCTCTGGATAGTGAGGCATTGGAGCTTCCGGATTGTGAGAGAAACTCTTTTTCCATCTACAGTGACAATAAGCAAGAAGAAATGAGTGAACATCTTGGTGATCTATATAATCTGCAAAGAGAAGAAGGCCAAGGCAAGGATGTCATGACATCTTCCCACAAAGATGATATGCCTTACCAACTATGGGTTGTGACTAGAGGTCTTGCCTCCTTTTATTTTGTTGCCTCTCTTATGCACTCCACAAGGGAAACAAGGTGGGACAGCATGCGACCCATTGAAGGAAGCAACTAAGTAGACACCAAGATTGCAAATGATCAATGAGATGAAGTATACCTCCTCAAAGAACAAGTAGTAGGGGTTGTGGATCCTACACAAATATTAGAAGAGGTATTTGCTTCCTCACTCTCCCTGCCTTGTGCCAGCTTGAGACCACGAATTTTGTACCACTCAATGACTCCACCCGAGGCTGTCAACGCAACAACCCAGAATGCGGTGCTCCCTCTTGACTATTAAACAATGCTACCTTCGCATGATGAAACCCAGTTTCTATCTTTCCTTACTCCTATGAATACTCATAGCTGCATTTATTGTTTTGATTATGGGAATGAGGGGGGACAGACTTGTTTATGGATTAACCATGGGTTTAATGAATCACCTCAACTTTTAATCTTTCTCGATGATGTTATCAAATTTGAAAGTTGCAGCATTGAAATTAATTTTTCTAAATATAAAGATGAATCTGCATAGCTTAGAACTATGAAGATCTCCCTTTTTCTTGTGCATGCATTATGAAGTCCAACGAGCATAAATATCGGTTTGCATTTCCTGTATGTCATTCATTTTAAATATCTTTTTACATATGTCGGTTTTGGGTAGTGTAGGTTTTGTGTACATATCTCGCTTTCATGTACATACTCCACTTTCCTACTTTCATTAGGTAGGCTGGTTTGTTATAGGTTAGTTCACTTTAGATTAGTTTCCTTGTTGTTCACTTTCGCTTTCCCACTTTGGTTAGTGTAGGTGTTTGCTTCCCACTTGCTTTTCATTTTGCTTCCACTCTGTTTCTGATTTTTTTAGGGTCCCTCTACTTTTAGTTGGGCACGTTTGCATGTGCATGAACATCTTAGTGCCTGGGGTCGATCCATGTATTTCTTCAATCAATTTTAATCAATTTTTTAGAGTGGATGGTGAGGGTCTTTTGTTAGTGTCAAATGAATTGGATATTTGATTTGAAGGGGATAGGTCGTTGGTTTAGTCTAACTCTGATGCATTCTAAAATATTACACCTTTCACACCTTAAGAATCTTGAGGTCACCATAGGTCCTTTTGTGAAGTCTGGTTAAGTGGAAATCTAAAATTCTTCTTTAGCGCCATTGTGATTCTCAACCTTGAGCGCAAGCTTCACTGCTTGTAGGTTGAAAAGAAAGAAGAGAAAAGGAAATCAAAATAAATGAACAAAAAGAAAAGAAACATTGAAAATCAAAAGAAAAGAATTCAACTTTTAGGAGGATATGAATAACTCTACTGAGGCTATGGATGCTTGGCCAACAGTAGAGCAATGTTCGAGAGAATCACGGTGACAACCTCATCGGGGCTATGGACGCCTAACTAGTAGCGAGGCAATGTCTTGGATTATTTTGGAGTTAGAATAAAATATGTAGCTTAACTTGATGAGAATTACATTCTTGTGGTAGCTTACAGATGGGAATGAATGCGTCTGTACACACTTTGATTTTTAGCATACTGAGGGTTGGGTTGACTAGTGGTTTTGATCCTTTAGTCAAGCATCTAGTTTGTTTGCCCTAGTGTAAATGTTGGAACCAGAGATTCTGGGTTTTTTATTCCATTTTGTCATCGAAACGCTTTGGAGCATTTCCCCAATGAGTCACCATTTTTTGTGCATATTTTTGCACACACGCCCTGTCGAAGGCAGGGACCCCCTTTATTTTGCTCCTGACGGGTCATTTTTGCTCTTGATGGGTTGTTTTACCCTCGCCTCATTTTGTGCACCCTTATTCCCAAGCCTAGGTTGGTCATATGCCTTAAAACAACTAAATTTCCCTTTGACCAAATTCGCCTATTTGAATTTGCTAAGTCTTTTGCTTTTGTGGGGCACACCTTTTATTCTTTTGCCTTGCTCCTACTGACTTGGTCCCTACTTGCTTGCTTCGCTTTTTTCTTCAATTTTGACCTTGGGGAAAAGTTGCCTATGGATTTGGGATGTTTTCATGATGCCTAAGTGAACTACCAAGGTTTCGCTAAGTTTTGTGAAGTTATAAAAATTTATCTGCGGGTCGCCGCCCCTCTGTCACCATCCGCGAGAATTCCTTTGCGGGCCACCATCCCTTCATCGCCGTCCATAGGAATTCCTTTGCGAGCCACCATCCCTCTGTCGCCGTCCATGGGAATTCCTTTGCGGGTCACCGTGTGTGGGTCGTAATGTGCTCATTATGATTTTAAGGGTGGTGTACCCTCCGAATTCCACTTCCAAATTTTTGCATTATTTAAAATGAGTCAAATCTTAAAGAAATATGTCTTGGCACTCTTTCTACCCCTTTTCCCATGTGCTAAAATTGAAAAATCTCAAATTTACTAAGTTTTGTGAAGTTGCAAAAATTTATTTGCCGGTCGCCATCCCTCCATCGCCGTCTGTGGGAATTGCTTTGCGGCTCACTATCCCTCCATCATCATCTGTAGGAATTCCTTTATGTACCTCCATCCCTTCATTGTAATTTGTGGGAATTCCTTTGCGGGTTGTCGTCTTTCCACCATCAATTCGTCGTCTTCCATTTGTTGGTTGTCCATCGTCTACCATCTGTCATCCGCTAGCTATCTATCGTCCATGGGTTGTCTGTCATCTGTTGGCTTTCTGTCATCTGCCATTTGTTGGTTGTTCATCATTCATCATCTACCATCCATTGGTTGTCTACCATTTGTTGTTTGTCCACCACCCATTGTATGTTGTTTGTCTGTCATCCACCATCCGTCAGTTGTTTGCCATATGTCATTCATTGTGTTTCCACTGTCCTCCAGTTTTCCATTGTCTACCGTCTGTTGTCCATTTTTCATTCATCGCTTGCAGGTCTGCCCCTACAAAAGGTTGTCCACCATTCATCGCTTGCGGGTTTGCCCTTGCGGAAGGTTGTTTGTCGTTCATCATCCATCGTTCGTTTGTCATCCTTTTTCCTATATCGCCCACATGCCACGGACCCGTAAATGCGTCAAGCTTAACTTGTTAAATTCAAGCACCTTACATGGAATTTGATCGTCAAGTTCACCATATGAAACTTTTGTGGCAGGCAGCTACCTGCGGGTCTCCATGGCCTCGGCGTCGTCCTATTCCTAGCTACTTCAAACGGCTTCTGCCTAGGGGAAACCCGCACCCTTGAACTTGCATTTATGTTTATGGTCCAAATGAGCTCCAAATGTGGAACAATGATGAATATTATGATCTTTTGATGATGCATGGATGGATCTAACGTTAGATTTGTAGGATTTGATTAACATTTGCCTTGATTTATGTATGAACGCACTTACTACACTTCGCGTATGGAGGATTTAAGGAACTTGTTGCGGGTCTGTCAGGGATGCCCATTAAGAAAGATGAACAAGGAAGAAGCACATTTCTCCCATTACCATTCATTTTATACTCGCCTCTCTTCCTAGCATCCATCAACAGAACTGGTGTTTGAAGAAGGCCTATGCCAAGGAAGTCATTGACAAAAATCTATAAAAGGGAGCTAGAGGGAGTTGTATTACATTTCATCAAATAATCGTGATCTATCAGGGGCCATTCACTAGGATCATGAGCAACATGTCTACTCTTTAGCAATACAAATATGCAAAAGAATTCACTTGATCGACTGAAAGAATGTTGCAAATCCATCAAACAAAGGGCAACCTTTGTCAGTTTTTAGCTGTAGCAAAGGATGCCAGCCACTATTGGAAAAGATTGCTACACTGCCAAGGTCACTAGATGACAAAATAGGAATAAGACAAAGATTTATTTTAAATTTTCATAGATTTAGGAGTAGGTGAAACTCTAACTTGTATCAAATCTAGGCCACATAATGTAAATCAATCCTATCCATTCATTTGGGCTTTGGAAAATTATAAATAGGGGCTTGCCCTTCATTTGTAAATGGTTGGAGAACTGGTGTGAAGGGAATTTTCCAGCAATAGGGAGAACCATTGCATGAATTTGGATTTTTATTTTAAGTTTTTTCATTATGCATACATGGTTCAACTTCCAAGTTAGTTTTAGTTGTTAGTTTCTTGAATGGCTATGATAATGGTGTTTGTTGTTATGGTATTTGATGAACTTTCAGCCCATACTTTTGGTACTTGTTGATGACAAGTTGTTGTGCAAAGTAAGCCTGGGATTCCTTATCTCATTGCTCCAACTTAGTTCAATTGTATGTTCATGAAGTGCATGTAAAATCTGAAAATCTACAGTCCTTAAAAGATTGCACTGGTTTTGTGTAGTTGTAGGTTCCTCTTTGTCAAACAAAACTCAGTTTAGAAAGTTTGTCTACTATAGCAACCTCCATTGTTACTGTTCATTCATGGTTTAGGATTAGATTAGCTACTCTCTTAACCCTTTCTCTTTTTCTATTTCTTTTAACTTCTTGTTAGAGGAGGATTGAAAGCATCAAAACCATGCTAAATATGATGAACATGGTAAGTTTCAGCTTGTTGTTTTGAGTGGGAAGCCACTGTTCATTCACTTCCAGCACTTTGAAACTCCATTTGTAGACCCAACTTTCCATGCTTTGTAAACCACAAAGGCCACCCTGTGATTACCATAAAATCACATCAACCAATTGAACTATTCCAAGCATTGTCATGACCTGACACCCGAGAGACCTTGGGGTAGTAATTTGTAACTTTTTTGCAGATTTCTACCTTTCAAGAGAGGTAGCATACTTGTGTGTTTCCTGTGTTGAGAAGGTGCAAAAATACCCATCAACACTTACCATGCCACATGTTTAAACCAACTTGATTTGATCAATGAGAGTTGATTAAAGGCCCTTGAGCACCTTCATTCTTATAAAAAATCTATCAAATAATTACAATAAAAGATTTATTTCCCACACTTTCAACATTGGTGATCTCATTCTTTATGAAAACCAAAGAAACATAAATGTGCCTATTGGATGTTGTGGTTGTGTTGTTGATATGTGGTTGTGATTGATGTCAACACTATTAGCATTGATGATTCTGAAGGTTGTATATGTCGAGGGTATTGAGAAAATTAGAATAAATATGTAGCAGTCAGTCTGTGAAGTTGTGTTGATCAAAATGGTGGAAAGTTGTGTACGTTGATATTCAAAAGTCGTGCATTAAAGGTTTTGTTTTTTATCTTATCTAGTATGTTCTCTAGAAGTTTCAGTGGTACACATCAATATTTTTGCAAGTTATGAGTTTCTAAGCTCCTACAGTTATTTTTTTACTGTAGCAAGTGTTTCTGGAAGAAGAGAATGCATTTCTCATAAATTAAATTGTTGTGTATGCTCCTGTGATCTTCAGTGAAGTTTCTAGATTGTTCTGTATCATTTTTGTACGTCTACGTTGATCGATGTGATCGTGATGAAATATATTTCCTTTGTATGTTCGAGTTTTCATGTTCTTGGCTGACATGATGGTGGTAGCATTTTTTGGATCCTTACGGATTAATTTTTGAATGCTTGGCATGTTCGAGGATGTTGATTTAAGTCTTCATTATGGTGTGACTGACTTAGGTTGGTGCGCATTGAGTTTTGTTCATGAATTGGGCTGACAATTTGTAATTCATTTATTATTTATTTGTGGCTAATAGAGTTATTGATGTAAATTCATGTATCGGATATATAAGAGCGATTGGTTCCTCATTTTGTAGTATGCTCGGTGAGTTTATGTGAAGTGTGTGCAAGATATGTGCAAAAAATTATTAGATCATTCAATTTCAGAGTAGAGTATGAAGAAGATTGAGTGAAGTGTGAACAAGTATATATGTGCCTAACTGGAACTATCATCAGGCTTTTGTAGAAGCTAATTTCTCAGTTCAACCTCATCAGATGGATTTAATCTTATTATTTTGTGTAAGGCAATGAGCTTTAGGCAATGTGCCTAAATGCATGTGCATTCCTTATTCATTCTCATTATACTTTTAACAAGGTATAATTGTGGATTAACCTCCACCGTGGTTTTTTCCCTAACAGGGTTTCCATGCAAAAATCTTGGTGTTGTGTGTTTATGATGTGTTGTTGATTCATGCTTTCATTGGTATTTATCAGATCTAATATTAAAGGTTGATAAAGGTTAAATAAGTTTAAATTCTATAACAACTGATTCACCCCCCCTCTTAGTTGTCTATTCTTTTTTTTTCATTAATTGGTATCAGATCCAGTTCCTCTAAAGAAGTTTAATAGCTTGAGGTGATCCAAGATGACATCATACAAGAAGGATAGTCCCAAATTCAATGGAACAAATTACTCTTTGTGGAAGGTCAGAATGGAGTGTCACTTGAAGTGAATTGGTGAACCTTTTTTGAAGATTACAAAGAACAAATATAATATTCCTCAAAATGGTCCCATTACTCCTAATGAGATCAAAGAAGTTGAAACTAATATTAGGGCTATAGAAGCATTACTAAGTGCTTTGATAGATTCAGAGATGACAAATGTAATAGGTCTGAAAATAGCACATGAGATCTAGAAGAAATTGGAAACATTATATGAAGGAGATGCACAAGTCTGAAAGGAAAGTGGGAGATCTTGAAGATGAGTGAAGATGAAAACATTGTTGCTTTCATGCAAAATGTAAATGAACTAGTGATGGGTATTAGATGTGTTAGTGGAGTCATGGATGAAGATGAGATTGTGGCTAAAGTGCTCAGATCAATGCCTACTTCTTACAAAATGAAAGCTCATGCTATTGAAGAGCTCAGGATAGTAGCAAATGTGACAAGAGACATGTTGACTGGTAAACTATCTGCCTTTAAGTTGAGTGAATTTGGTGAGTCTACTCCTAAGACAAAATCTGCATTTAAAGCTACTGTATCCAGTAAAAGCCAACAGAGATATGATCCGAGAGAAAGTTCTAGAAAAACATTCAAATATGAAGATAAGATGAAACAGATTGCAGATGAAGAAAGAGAGCTAGAAGAGCTGGAAGTATTGATTGTGAAAAGAGAAGCTAGAGAACATGGTAAGTATAAAGGAAAGCTACTTATTAAATGTTTCTCTTGCAATAAGATAGGTCATTTTGCATCAAGGTGTCTTGAAAGAGTTTCTAAGTACAAACCTGACAAGTCTAGATTTCAAAAGAAGTGTTATTATGTTAAAGAAGGTGTTATTGATGATGAATCTGATAGAGAAATTGGAAATGAAGATGGATGGCTATTCATTGCTATCAAGGAAAATAGTACGGTGTCCATTGAATTTGCTAACAATAAGAATACTGAGAAATCTCTTGTAGCCAAAATTGATGAAAAGGATGAGTGGGTGATTGATAGTTGATGCTCACATCATATGAATGGTGACAAAAGAATTTTTCTAAGCTTGGAAAAATATGACAGTGGTGTTGTAAGATTTGGAGATAACAATGTTGTTGTGATTTGTGGCAGAGGCACTATTTCTCTTGGTGGTAAAAATAACACTGATGATGTCCTTTATGTTGAAGGATTGAAGCATAATTTTTTGAGTGTTAGAAAAATGGTAGACAAGGGATACAATATTTAGTTCAAAGATGATAAGTGTGGGATATTGGGAAGCTCTGGAAATGTAATTGCTTCAGGTACAAAGATAAGAAGTAACTTTTTTCACTTAAGTGTTGCTAGTGAAAGTTGTTTAATTGCTCAAGTTGATGTAAGTTGGTTATGGCATAGGAGGTTGTGTCATGAGAAGCTCCACACAAGTAGTCAAAGATCTACCTATGTTAGTGAAGCCTACTAACACTATATGCAAGGAATGTCAAATGGGAAAGTAGAAAAGTTTCTTTTTAGATCAAACAACATCACTCTAATGGTGTATTGGAGTTGGTGCATACTGATCTATGTGGTCCCTCCAAAATCAGAAGTCTACAAGGAGAAAGGTACTTTATGTTGCTCATTGATGATTACTCTAAGATGATATGGGTTGCTTTCTTGAGAGAAAAACATGAAGCACTAAAAAAGTTCAAATGTTTCAAATCTATGGCAAAAAATGAGACAGGTTTGAAGGTTAAATTCTTAAGATCAAACAGAGGTGGTGAATTCACTTCTCAGGAGTTCAATTCATTTTGTGAAGAGCATGGAATCAAAAGATAGTTATCTACTCCCCGGACCCCTCAAAAGAATGGAGTTGTTGAGAGAAAGAACATAACAATTCTAGATGTTGCTAGAACTATGATTTCCTCATATCTATTAGAGAGAGGTTGTAAGCACTATTGTATACACTATCAATCAGGTAAATGTCAATGGTAATTCAAGTAAGATTCCTTTTGAGTTGTGGTTTGGTTATAAGCCTACAGTTAAATATTTTAAAATATTTGGAAGTAGATGTTATATCAAGAGAGATGAAGATATTGGCAAGTTTGATGCTAGAAGTGATGAAGGAATCTTTTTGGGTTACTCTACTAAGAGAAAACCTTACCGGCGTTACAATAGAAGATTGAATAAAATGGTTGAAAGTGTGAATGTCAGATTTGATGAATACATTGTTAGATCATCTAGATATTATGGATATGACTCGGACGATCAACAAGATAGTATAGATAATGGAAAGAATGTGCAGACACATAATCAAGTTCAAATTTTTCCGTTGAATTAAGAGAATCGTGAAGGAGAAGCTAGTGGAAATTCAATAGAGAGAACAGAAGAACCAAAATTTAGAGAGAATCCCAAAGTCCCAAGGTATGTAAAGTTAGATCATTTTGAAAATCAAATTATAAGAGACAAGAACAAAGGTGTGCAGATTAGAAGAAGAATTGCAAAAGAATATTGCCTGATTTCCAAAACTGTGCCTATCAATATCAATGAAGCATGTAAAGATGAATATTGGATGGAAGCAATGAAGGAAGAAATGATGTAGATAGAGAAAAATAATACATGGATTCTTGTTCCCAGAACTCAGGATAAAAATATGATTGGAACCAAATGGGTCTTCAGAATAAGTTGAATGAACAAGGTGAAGTGGTCAGAAATAAAGCAAGACTGGTATGTAAAGAGTACTCACAAATGAAAGGTATTGATTTTGAAGAAACCTTTGCCCCTGTTGCTAGAATTGAAGTTGTAAGGTTGTTTCTTTCTTATGCTACTTTCAAGAATTACAAAGTCTATCAAATGGATGTGAAGTCAACATTTCTGAATGGTAAGTTAAAAGAAGAAGTTTATGTTGAGCAACCAGATGGATTTCAATTGAATGATGAAAAAGACATGGTTTTTCGATTGAAGAAATCACTATATGGACTCAAACAAGCCCCTAGAGCATGGTATGCTAGATTGGATAAATAATTTTTGAAGCTTGGATTCAATAAATGTACTAATGACAACAATCTTTATTTCAAGATGGATCAGGATAAAGAGTTGATTATTGAAGTCTTTGTTGATGACATTATTTTTGAAGGTGATGATGACTTATGCATGAATTTTGTCGATGAAATTAAAAGTGAGTTTGAGATGTCAATGATTGGAGACCTGAAATTATTCTTAGGGTTGCAAATTACTCAATTAGATGATGAAATCTTCATAGCTCAGTCCAAATTTGTAAGAGAGTTACTGAAAAAGTTTGGCATGGGAGACTCAAAACCAGTCGGTACACGTATGGTAATTGGATGCAAGTTAACACATAATGATGATTCTCCTAAAGCTAATCAAACAAGGTATAGTTCAATGATCAGTGGATTACTCTATTTGACTCAAAACATACCAGAAATTATGAATGATGTATGTATGGTTGCTAGATATCAATTTGATCCAAAGGAATCACATGTGACTACAATAAAGATAATTCTCAGATATTTGAAAGGGATAGTTGATTTTGGTCTTTGGTATCCTAAGGATGATGATATTACTCTAAATGCCTTTACAGATGTAGATTAGGCAGGAGATGTGGATGACAGGAAAAGTACAAGTGGTGGTGCATTCTTCTTGGGGAAGAAGTTGGTGTCTTGGCTAAGTAAAAATAAAAATTATATTTCCTTATCTACTGCTGAGGCAGAATATATTGTTGCTGCAAACAATTGTACTCAAGTAATGTGGATGAAGCAGATGTTTAGAGATATTAGAATTGAGTATAATGAGCCTATTGCTATATTTTGTGATAACTCAAGTGCCATAAACATTTCTAAGAATTTGGTGTTACATTCAAAGACAAAACATATATCTATCAAGTATCACTTTTTGAGAGACAAAGTCAGTTATAAAGAAGTCATACTGGAGTATGTGTCCACTAAGGAACAAATTGCAAATATATTCACTAAATTGTTGCCTAAAGATACTTTTGAGTATCTCAGAGGCAAGTTAGGGGTGATTTCCCCTCCTAATCTGAACTAAGATGCAATTCTTTGCATCAATCCGTGCACTCATAGTCATATCTTGTTTCGGATTTATGTTGTGGTGGTTGCTACTCAGGGGGAGTAGTTAGATGATTCAGATATGTGGTTCAGAGCTTGTGTGACTTTTCCATTGATTTCAAAGGGGGAGAAGAGTAATGTGAAAAACCTTTGAGGAACAAAAGGGGAGAAGAGTAATGTGAAAAACCTTTGAGGAACAAAAGGGGAGAAGAGTAATGTAAGAGGGAAAAGAAGAGTTTAATAAGAGTTAGTTGTGCTGATGGTATTTTTCACACCATGTGTTGCTATCAATTCCAAAGGGGGAGATTGTTGGATGTTGTGGTTGTGTTGCTGATATGTGGTTTTCATTATTGTCAAGACTATTAGCATTGATGATTATGAAGGTTGTATATGTCGAGGATATTGAGAAAATTAGAATAAATATGTTGTAGGCAATCTGTGAAGTTGTTTTGATTAGAATGGTGGAAATTTGTGTACATTGAAATTTAGAATTCATGCATTAAAGGGTTTGTTTATGAGCCTATCTAGTATGTTCTCTAAAATTTTCAGTGGTACGCATCAAGATTTGTGCGAGTTATGAGTTTCTAAGCTCCTACAGTTATTTTGTTATTGTAGTAGGTGTTTTTGGAAGAAGAGAATGCATTTCTCATAAATTGAATTGTTGTCTATTCTCCTATGATGTTCAGTGATGTTTCTATATCATGATCTATCATTGTTGTACATCCACATTGATTGATGTGATCGTGATCGAATATTTTTCCTTTGTGTGTTCGAGTTTTCATGTTCTTGGCCGACATGATGGTGGTAGTGTGTTGTGGATCCTTATGGATTAATTTTTGAATTCTTGGCATGTTCAAGGATGTTGATTTAGGTATTCATTATGGTGTGACTGACTTAGGTTGGTGCACATTGAGTTTTGTTCATGAATTGGTCCGATAGTTTGTAATTCATTTATTATTTATTTGTGGTCAATAGAGTTATTTATGTAAATTCATGTAGCAGATATATAAGAGTGATCGGTTCCTCATTTTGTAGTATGCTCGATGAATGCATGTGAAGTGTGTGCAAGATATGTGTGAAAAAAGATTAGATGATTCGATTTCAAAGCAGACGAAGATTGAGCGAAGTGTGAAGAAGTATTTATGTGCCTAACCAGAACTGTTATCAGGCTTTTGTAGAAGCTAATTTCTCAGTTCAACCTCATCAGATGGATTTAATCTAATTATTTTATGTAAGGTAGTGAGCCTTACCTTCTAAGCAGTGAGTTGTAGGCAATGTGCCTGAATGCATGTGCATTTCTTATTCATTCTCATTATAATTTTAACAGGGTATAATTATGGATTAACCTCCACCATGGTTTTTCCCCTAACAGGGTTTCCATGCAACAAATCTTGGTGTTGTGTGTTTATGATGTGTTGTTGATTCATTCTTTCACTGTTATCTATTAGATTTGAGATTAAAGGTTGATAAAGGTTAAATAAGTTTAAATTTTGTAACAACCGATTCACCCCCCTCTCAGTTTTCTATTCTTGTTTTGCCAATAGTGCCACCCGACCAAAAGGGGAAATTCAGTCCTAATTGGTCAGGTCCATATGTAATCACCTCTTTTTATGATTTTGGTGCCTATGGCCTTTCTGACATGAATGGCATACCACTAAAAGACTCAATTAATGCTATGCACTTATGTCAATACTATGGGTAGAATTATTCTATATTTCATGTGCATGACTCTCGTCTCTTTTTAGAATTGAAGTATGTTTTGTTATGATATTCCTTCATCAACACATTCTTTGTTCATTGTTTTATGAAGCATACATGTATGGTTAATTTCTTTAAATAGGAATTAAGGGTGTATGTATCTTGATTTTTATGCATCATTAGTCTACAAATTTTAAATTATCTTAATTGTTATATTAATCATTTATTTACATATATTTAATGTATTCACTAATTAGTATGTTTCATTTATCAATTAACATGTTTCACTTATTAAATTAGCATTTTGTACTTTCATGAACATCTACATCATCATATAATTTTATTAAGCATACGTTTCACATGTTTGTAATTAAATCATGATAGCATCTAATCTAACTATACATCAACATGAATCTATAACATACACAAAACCAAGAGAATATAGTAGAACACAAGTCATAGTTGAATCAAGATCTCATATATATGTATAAATGTCTCAATGTACATGTATCATCATCACTACAATAAAATATGATATATGTATATGTGTATATGTGTATATGACTATATACATCCAAAAAATGATATACATTATGAGTATTTCTACATCTGAAACATATATAAATCTATATGTCTCTGCCCTATTTTCCTGGAGTGTAAGTCATAGAGCCCTCTAGTGTTGGTGGATCTGGGTGAAGTGGCTAGAGAAATCACACATGTGATTGAGATCAAGAGATTGTTCTCAAGACTAATGTATGTAGTCCCATCAACTCTCCTCTCGATCTTTTTATTTTCTCTCTTTGGGTAGAAATCTCCTCCTATAGAGTGTCCTCCATTTTCCTAGTTGTTACCACATCATCTATTAGTTGTCACAGTCAGGGATGATCGAGATCTATGGGGGAACTAGTTTGTGCAGCCTCGACCTCCCTCCTCAACACCTCAACCTCACTTTAAAGGGTGTCACATGCCTACTTGGTCTTTATTCCCTCGTCATGGTGAAGTCTCACTTAGAAAGGATGGTGTGAAGCTCCACCGCCCTCTTATCTCTCTAACCCATTATCGTGCTAATCTTATACTCCCTTTGTATGAGCTCCACTCGAGTCTCCTTGTATTTTATCTTGAGCCATGCTAGAGACTCAAATAACTAGAAATACCTCCCAACCATCTATTATCTTTAGTAGGTTTCCAAGATAGGACCCTGAATCCACACCATTGGTACTATCTACACCAATGCTCAATCAAAAAAGTTGAGCCACTCTCGTATGATAACTGCAAACACAAAGAAGGAGATATGTTTCCATACTACATCATAGTAATCATATAATCATAAAACTAAAAACATATATAAATCTAAAACTAGCTCATACCTAGTCCACATCTCACCAGTTAGGATCCACATATGTGATCTCGCTCCCCAAGGCCCCCGATAACCATGTCATCATAGTTGGGGGAAACCCCATTTGTGCAGTCTATGGTGGTAGACTCTTGTGATGAACACCCACCAGTGGAAGCACTAAGATGATAGGGACTACTGCTAGGTAGGATATCCTCCACCTCCTCCTAGGACTCTCTATAGTTCCTCCTCTGCCTCCTCATGTGGGTTATCCTCTTTATCCAAACCCTAAATTCTTGGGTCTCCTCAAGAAACATCCTCGAGAAAGATGAAAGTGGTACCCACTATCTCCCATCACTTGTTGAATCCATCTTTAACTTTGACATCATCAATATCCAATGTAGGTGGATCATTATTGTCAGTGTTTCTCGCCTCACTCTTTGCAACATCCCCGATTGTAGGAGGGGGAAGGTCCCCAAGTCGAATAGGGCTCCTAAAGGACTTGACATAAGTATGTATGGCATGGGGAATCAACAATACCTATTTGTACTACCTCATAGTCTACCTCTAGTAATAAGGCACTATAATGTGATCATAGTGGCTAGCAAAGAATTAATCATGTTGCATTTGTGTCATTTGGGTCCTATTGGTGGGCCATCAGTCCATACCCCAATAGGGATACCACAAAATGTCACCAAACCATGATTTATCTCTAGAATAATAAATCACCAAACCTCCACTACTACACCAATGGGTATGTGTGCGCTCGCAACAAGTCATCTAGGATCCGCCAGGGAAAATCGACTAGCCATGTGCAACTGATACACTTGAATTCCCACACCTAGAGGGGTATATAGGAGGTCAAGTTGTGATACTCACAGTGGATGTATCACTTGAGGTCATGGTTTAGATGGGCCAGCATTCTTCGACCCTATGAAAATATAGTCATCCTCTCCTCCATCTCTCTAACATACCAAACAAGGCATGCATGCAAGTTGTCAGACCTCTCAAATATCAATTTAGTGCTACATGCAGACACACAATTCAAAGGATGGCTTCCTTACTTAATAGTCCATCTTCTATGAGAGGCTTCATTTAATTATCAATCAAGACTTCATAAGATTTTGACAGTGCTAACACTATATATGTGCATTCATAGATTATAATACACCCTATATCAATGAGTATATGCGATTATGCATGTGCAAAAAACTATAAAGTTTTGAAAAGGAAATGAAACGTTAACTTGAAAAATAGGGGAAATAAGCATAATTTATTAATTGTGCTATGAGTACTTATCACATAAGACTATGGCTATTAAGTTTTAAGATTGAACTATGACTAATCACTCTAGGAGTATGAAACACACATTAAGCTAAAAAATCTAATTCAATTACAAAATCATATTCATGAATTCCACATGCATGAAAATGTAAACTATCTTAATTCAATAATGCATTAACTAATATAATAATAGGAAAATAAATTGGGTAGTAGAACCTAAAGTGACCCTTTCTTGAGTTGATGCTTCCAAAACAATTTCCAACACTTACTACTTAATCAACAAATCATGACATTGAACTAACTCCTTTATTGCATGAAAACTATGAACTCTGACAAGAATCTATTAAATATTTTTCATTCAAAAATACATATCTATTGTTCAACTGATAATAGAAAATAACAATGATCAACTATCAACTGGTAATTAACAAAAACTATCCAGATAACTAACTAGATTCACTCCTCACAACATACCCCACTATATAGGGTCTACAAGGAGTCTTATTCATTCTAGGACTAGACACAGAATCATAATGTATTTTTCCACTCTCCCTCAAGGATAGGGAGATGACTTAGTCTTTGTAACATAAAACCATAATTAAAACGAAAAATAATAGAAATTCAACTCAAACTCTACCCTAATGGTTAATCACCATGATAGAGACATGTTCCATGGAGAATGTCATGTCATGGGTTAACCTGCTCAGATCAAACTCATTCCTATCATCTTATTCCGTGGATAAGAATATTCGTGTGGTGACTCATAGTTGAACATTCAATGGCTTCCTTTGTTCTTCTCTAGAACTATCACGCTTTAACCATTCTAACCTTTCCCCTACAACTGCCTATGATTCTTATGTTGTGGGCTAGAAATATAGTTATTGCAAGTTACAATTCTTCTAGCTAGAAGAAGTTAGTTTTATCCCTAAGGCATACACATCATTAATAATCATCATTTAAGCATGGAATAATATTGAATCTCATGAACATTCATACATACAAATTTCAACATATCATATTTGTATTTCCACATACTAAAGTCTGGTTTAAAGTGCATGAAAGGTATAAAAGATGCATAAAGTCTTAGGAATGTCTATGAAACTTGGCAGATTGAAATAATAAAAACATAAACTAATGAAGGAAAACTATCCATAAATTAATCCCATCACTTCCACCAACTAAGTCATTTTCTTGTCCTCAAGCAACTTCTAAGGCTGGAGGTTATATTGCAGAGTTATTTCTCTAAAATCAACCATAGTGTCAACTCCTTTGACCTACTTTAGATAATAGCCTTTCTAGTCTAAGAGCTTCACCAATCTCTTTTTTATGTTGCTTCTTCTTCCCCTCTTTTCCTCCCTGTCTACTGTAGTACAAGGAATAGGAGGATAGGAGTATGGAAGACAATTGAAAAATAGGTAACTCCATTTTTTTTTGTAACATTTGTATCATTGTGAGACCTATGAATTGTGGATATATAGTTGTAAACAG
The DNA here is from genome assembly GCA_007115665.2 of Sequoiadendron giganteum. Taxonomy (NCBI): domain Eukaryota; kingdom Viridiplantae; phylum Streptophyta; class Pinopsida; order Cupressales; family Cupressaceae; genus Sequoiadendron; species Sequoiadendron giganteum. Next base: position 47,402,950 of record CM021102.1, on the reverse strand, counting down.
AGTGTGGCTCCTTTCTTTTTAACTTTGGTGAAATTTCTTCCCATATTTTTTGAATAAATCTAAAGGCTTAATTGATGGCCCATTTTGCTAATACTTTCATCCTTCTATAATCTTGTTTTTGGATATCCATTATTTTATTTCCAACTCATCTATAATCCAAGAGTTCTAACCATTGATTTATTATTACATTTGGATCCACTAACTCCTTCCTGAGCTGTAAGGAAATAGATTTTTCTCTTTCATGGTATTCTTTTATAATTGTGCCCCTTGATGCTCATTTCTAATATAAGAGGCCAATACCCTTATTTGGATATCACCTACAAACATTAATGGATTCACAGTAGTTTCATTTGAAAGAACATAATTGTGTAGATAGAACTCACACAGTTGATCATGCATGTCTAGTGTGGAATTGAAGAAAGTATCTAAAAAAAAAAAATTCCTATTCATTGCTACAGGAATCACTAAGCAATTGGATAAATTGAAAACAAAAAAAAAAATTGTACGAAAAAAGCATAGACTCTAGCAGGTGGCCTACACTTCAGTAATTGTATTATTTTGTTTGTTATTTCTTCAATCTTTACCTTCAACTTTTTCACTTTTGTTTCTTTCTTTTCCAATGATCTGACATGGTTGGATATCAATTCAGCTCTCTCCCTTGCCCATTTTTTCTCTTTCTAGGATAATTCCTATGTTTTCTTCCTAGTTCAATACCTAGGGACACTATAGTTGGCCTAGTGGGGGTTTTAGGTCCAATTGAGCATTGGGGTACTGGTTATTTCCCTTCTATTTCTACCATAGAAATTTATGCCAATGTCCTTAATTTTGACCCATCCTCAAACTTGTGGAGTCTCTCCTCCAATTCTTTGATTCTAGCATCCTACTCACTATCCTTTTGTTTTTATGTCTTCAACAATTGCTCTAGTTGTTTTATCCTCTACATTGATTCCTGTAATTCCTTATTATTTATATCTTCAATAAAAATTTCCTCATCCTTCTCTAAAAACTCCTCATCTCCCATTTCATTTGTATATTCACAACCCTCTAAAATAGGGACTTTTGGAGATCTTTTCCTCATCTTCTTCGCTACAAAAATATCTTCTAAATCTGATTCAAAAGTGGTAGAAAAATATAATGAATGTAAAATTGGTATGTTTACATCTTCATCAAGAGAATTTGAATCTATCTTAATCATAATGACATCATCTTTCTAGTTTTTCTTGTGCCACTCATTGGCCCCTTCTTTTTGAGACGATGTGACCACCTCCTAGATTGTGTGGGATTTTTTTCCCCCTTGCAAGTGTAGAGGAAGAAGCTCCACTCTTTCTCTTTTTACCTTTTGGTGGCTTCTTAGAAATAGGTTTTTTTGGCTTGCTTTCTGTTGTGAGCTTCTCAATAGGGGTTGTAGGTTTTGTTTCCTACATACCCTGCTCTTTTGGTTCTCCCATGTTGTGGGTAGGTGTTATAGCAGGGGAACCAGAGGGCGTTTCTCCTTTAGGAGTAGCCATAGTAGGCTCTTCCATTCTTAGTTCCTAGCCTTTATTTTCTTCATTAGGAGTTTCAAGAATATTGTTGATGTTACTACAATTGAGAAAATCTTCCCATAATACATTTGGGAACTGAACCCTAAGGCTCCTCTTTACCAGTGATGTAACCAAACAAAAAAGAGACAATGTTGACTGGTTTCTTTTTCTTTTATACTCATAATATATTCTTTTTAACACGTTATACAAAAATTCAAGAACATTTACATGCTTTCCATGGCATAGGTAACTTAACAATTTGAAATGAGTTGTATTCAATAATGATTATCTCCCATAACATGTGAATTATTTAACTATATAAGAAGCTATTGAAGCCTAAATCCAAGGCAAAGACAAATAATTGGTACCTTGTGAGGAAGAGTCCATATTTTCTCCTAGAAAGGAGAATTCATTCCTTGTTGAAATGGTGTCTGGTCTTACTAGAAATTCCTTTCCCATTCTTGGTAAACTGTATACTTAAGCTACAAATTCCTCAAAAGCATCTACCCTCAGACCCCTAACAATTGCCTCATCATTTTGCAATGTGCTAGAAAATTATTGGGTCATTACCTCATTAAAATTTGTAAGCTTCAAGAAAGAATCCATCCAACTAGATCACTAGAAGATAGGTAGAAATTTCCTATCTTCTAGTAGAAATTTATGTATTTTTGGCTCCCTTCATATTATATCACCCCCTATTACAATGCTTCAATATTTCATGGTCACTTCCCAATTTTTTCTATGTTCCATTCTTGCTCCACCACCCTAATTATACCACTTCTACTATGTTGATATGTTGTATTAATCAAACTCACTTCTAAATTCAACTACTTAGAATTTATTTCTCCTCTCTAAAATTTGTATCTTTTCAAAATGGTGGAAAATGAAAAGGCAATTTTTTTTTTGCAGGAAGTGTTGAAAATCGAGAAAATTAAGGAATAATCATGAATACCCCTCCCCCTAACTAAAGCTGCTAAGTGTCTTCACTTAGTGTGTAGGATTGGGTGGAGGCTTACATTAGAAGTAGTGGAAAATTAAACATGATATTTACCATCCATGAATGAATGATAAAGTGCATAAAATCAGTAAGATTCAATGTTAGTTATGATAAATTAATGTGGCATATACTTGTAGGAATTGTTTGAGTTAAAATTAAACTCATGTGAAGTAGTTAAATATCGCTTACATCATGATTTGAAGTGATATGTTAGGATTCTTATGAAATTTGTGTAGTGATGGATTAAAATTGGTGGTATCATATGTGTGACATGTGTGAAATATATTTGAATGATGGATGAAAAAGGTTGCGGAAAGTACACTATGGTTGAGGTGAAATTTATTGTATGGTATAATGAAATCGAAAAAAGGTGGTAGGATGGCTACATGTGTATGGATGAAATAGGTTGCATGCAATGAAGTGTATTGGACATGTTATGAAGTTATGTTCATGCAACTAATATGGGTGTATGTGAAATGACTACCAGTCAAGTGCTACAGTCTCATGTAGTAATAGGTCCCTTCTATAGTGTTGTTGCCTAGTGGTGTGATGTTGCAAGTCACTTTTCTTTTACTACTGGTTTAGAAAATGAAGGTTATTGAATGTCACCTATGTAGTGTGTTGATGTGATATATATGATATAATTATACATGTGAAATTTCAGTGGGTGAGTTGTGTTGCTCGTCTATTGATATTTCTGAAGAACTACTTATCGTTGTTAAAGAATTTTGTATATGTTTCTCAAATTGATGTTTTAGTGATAAAATGAATTCATCCTTTTGTAATGGCCATTTTTAAATATTCAATTTGTGGCCTTAACTAGCAATAAAACCATACATCGTCAATTATTTGTAATTGAACTACTACATTTGGAAAGATTGTTTTTATCTCATATGGCCCAAGCCATCTAGTCTATAATTTCTCTTTATAATATTTGTACCTTGAAGCATAAAGTAAATCCCAATCACCTGCATTGAATTCTTTGGTTTTAATAAACTGGCCATGCCATCACATCCTATTCTTTTGGATAATTTCAATATGGTGTATGCATTCCAGTCTTATTTCATCTACATCATTGAGGCTATGTGACCTCTCCTTATGTGATGTCGATAATTCCATGTCCAATGTGATTGTTTGTTGAATAGGATAACTGAGAGGGGGGTGAATCAGTTTTCATAGATTATAACCTTCAATTCAATTACCAGAGCTAATAAATAAACTGCTTAAATGATTAATCATCAAAGTCCAATGTAGAAACTCAAATCCAATGCACAAACACAATAACACAAGATTTACATGGAAAAACCAATGAGGGAAAGACCACGATGAGGATTAACTCACACTATAGAGAATATCAAAATAAATTACAAAAAGGCTCACTACCTAATATAAGGCTCACTACCTGAGATAAGGCTCACTGTTTACAATAAGGACTCATTGTCCAATAGGGTACAACTCGGAGGGCTCACTTCCATAGAGATACAAAGAAGAAAAAGAAGACTTGTTACAAGGAGACAAAAATCCCAATGCAAAAAATGATTCCACCACAATCACTGATCAACTTGCATGAGTGATAGAGTTTTCCTTTTGCTCACTACATCCGAAAATTCAACATTAAGCTTTGCAAAAATCTACCACACACGTAACTCACACACACTTTTTGAATAGAATCAAAGTCATGTCTACTCTTTCACTTATCTTCCTTCTTTTATCTTTTACATTTTTCATTGTTAGCTCATCTTGGATTTATACTATCTCCAACCTTGAAAAGATACAAATTCAACCATCCAACTTCAAATTCAAATTAGGTCAATTCCAAAACATCCTAGGGTAGAATTAGAATGAGGGCAACCCAAACACATGCTTCACTAAGACCCATAATAGATCCAACACACTTCATCAACTTCAAAGATAGTGCTTAACACATGGTCGGCCAAACCAATGTAAAACACATAGAAGAATTAAGCCTGAAACTTCCAAAAACCAAAAATATCTTCAATGCAATCATAACATCTTATCTCTAGAACCATAAGTCAAAATACTTCATCAAAGTGAAATCTGGACCAACAACATTTCTCTTGGACCTCAGTCAGATGAAAAAAAATCATAGTTCACAACTAGTGAACACAACTCAAACTTCACAAAAAACCAATAGCCAAGAATCTGGATATAGAAACCTTCAACAACCATGACTAACATATCTTAAATGCACAAATATAGTAAAAAGTACCAGATAATCATCTTGAATACTTGTAAACTTCCTTTAATATAATTTTCTCAATATCCTCAACATACACAATCAACAACAACTAGTAGATAACCAGTTGACCAGTTGAAATCAATGACAATGCATTCATTCCTTTTTCCATTCTTGCAACAATCTCCCCCTTTGTCATTGATGGCAACACATGATGTGGAAAAACATCAAAGACACCATACCAGTTCTAAATATACTTCTCAATATTTTTCTTTTTATTTCTCCCCCTCAGAAGATCATCTTCCTCATTACCTGCTTTCTCTCATTAGATTTCTCTCCTTTTCACATGCTTTCTCTCCCCTTTTTGACATCAATGTCAAAGGAAAAAAATGATATGTTCACTGAATCTTCCTTTGACATGAAAACAAAATACTCATAATGACAACACTTAAAACTACCTGCTCCCCCTGAGAGGTAGCCACAGAAACATCAGTCCCAAAAGATAGAACCATGAATCCTCTGGAATGATGCATCTCCAAATGCATCTTAGTTTATGAAAGGAGGGGCAATAACCCCTAACTTCTCCCAGAGACACTCAAAAGTATCTTTAGGAAGAGCCTTTGTAAATATATCTGCAATATGATCTTTTGTCGAAACATACTCAAACTTGAATTCATTCTCCATGACCTTCTCTCTCAAGAAATGATATGTAATAGATATAGGCTTCGTTCTTGAGTGCATCACAGGATTCTTTGAAATGTTAATTGCACTTGTATTATCACATAAGATAGAAATGGGATCATCATATAACACTATGATATCTTTCAATGTTTGCTTCACCCATAGAACTTGTGTACAACAAGATGCGATAGCAATATACTCAGCTTCAGTAGTAGAAAAAGAGATTGAATTTTGCTTCTTACTCAACCATGCCACCAACCTGCATCCAAGAAAGAATGCACCACCACTTGTACTCTTTATGTCATCTACACTTCTAGACCAATCTTCATATGTATAAGAACAAAGTGTAAAGTTAGTATCTTTAGGACACCATAATCCATAATCCGGAGTGTCATTCAAATATCTAAATATTCTTTCAACTACAACAACATGTGTTTCCTTGAAATCTTCTTGAAATCTAGCTACAAAATAGACCACATGCATAATATCTAGTCTATTAGTAGTCAAATACAATAGTCCACCAATCATAGATCTATACTTGCTCTGATCAGCCTTAGGTGAATCATCATCTTTACCCAACTTGCAACCAGTCACCATAGGAGTACTTACTGGTTTGGAACCATCCATCCCAAAATTCTTCAACATCTCTCTCACATACTTAGATTATGAAATGAAAATTCCTTTCTTTGTTTGATTAATCTATAGCCCGAGAAAGAAATTCATCTCCCCAAACATATACATTTCAAATCATTTTTGCATCTCTTCTGTAAACATCTTGCACATCTTTTCATTTCCTCCAAAGATAATGTCATCAACATATACAACTACAATCAATATTTTGTCATTTCCAATCTTAAAGTACAAATTACAATCTATTGTACCTTTGTTAAATCCTTGCCAAATCAGATACTTGTCTAACCTTTCATACTAGGATCTAGTATCTTGCTTCAATCCATATAAATATTTCTTCAATCTGCACACCATATCTGGTTGATCTATTAACTGAAATCCTTCAGTTTGTTTCATGTAGTCTTCTTCTATCTCACCATTCAAAAATGTTGACTTGACATCCATCTGATAGACTATGAAATATTTATAAGAATCTAATGCCAAGAACATCCTTATAGCTTCCATTCTTGCTACTAGGGAAAAATTCTCCTTAAAACATATGCCTTCTACTTGTGAGTAGCCTTTACACATAAGCCTTGCTTTGTTTCTGACAACTTCCCCATTCCCATTCAACTTATTTTTGTTTGTCGGTCTTGGGACCAATTCCCAAGTCTAATTCTTCTCAATCTGCAAAAGTTCTTCTTTCATTGCTTCCTTCCAATATTCATCCTTATAGGCTTCACTTACTATCTTCAGCTCAATCTCAGAGAATAAACACAAGTTTACTTCAGCAACATATTTGCTTCTAGTTAACACACCTTTTGTCTTGTCTCCAATAATTTGATTTTCTAAATGATTCCTTTGTACATATTTTAGTGTCCTAGGGGACATCACCGAAGCATCTTCTTCTCTTTCATTCTACTTTTCCTGCTCATCTTTATCCCATTCTTCCATAATTTCTTCTATTCTTGCACAATCATGTTCATCAGACACATATCATCAATATCAATAGAATTCTTCATTGTTTCATCAACCTTCACATTTGATCTCTCTACAATATTTCTCGATATTTTATTGAAACATATGTATACGTTGCTTTTGGTAGAGTCACTACTATATTTAACTCCAATTTTTGATGAACGTTTGTTGGAATATCGACAATATATTGTTGGTATACCGAGGAACAACTAAAATATTTTTGTTGCTATTTTTTTGTCACTTTCCCGACTAGCTTTAAAACATCGAAATCATAACACAGCTTTGCCAGTTGTCGCCATAGAAAAGGGTCCTGGTGTTCATCCGAATATCAACAGACATTTTGTCGATCTAGTGATGAACCATAGCCAGAACACAAGTGGCATGCATTTTCCAAAGCGTTGGATCAACAATAGAAGTTCATCGAACTTGCGACGAAATAGGCAAGTCATTACAACGAAAGTTTTGTCAGACGTATTACAAATTCGTCAGACATTTTTGGAGGTTCATCAAAATTTCGACGAAACAATCCAGTTTTTTTTTTTAAATCATCCACGTGTCAACATTCCCATGATATCATGATCGTTAACCATCTTATAACTCTTGATCACATGATAGCGAGCAACTGTAGATCTTGAACTTCGACAAACTTGCTCATGCGGACGGTTGGCAACTTTGACTTTAAATGTCAAGCACCTTTTTTTTTTAGATTAAAACATCTCCGCTAATTTTAAGCATGTGCATTTTAGATCTGGTTTAGTAGCTCGCCAGTTAATATATTAAGTTTGGCTTAATATATTAAAATATTCATAATCTTCCTTCGACCTCTTTGAATATGACAGATGGCGCCTTCCCGTGATATCGTGATCATTCAATACTCTATCGTGATATCATGGGAAGGCGCCATATATCACATTTAGAGAGGCCGAAGGAACATTATGAATATATTAAGCCAACCTTAATATATTAATTGGAGAGATGCTAAAGTGGATCTAAAATGCACATGCTTAAAATCAACGGAGATTTTTTAATCTAAAGAGAAAAAGTGCTTGACATTTGAAGTCAAAGTTGCGAACTATCCGCATAAGCAAGTTTGTTGAAGATCAAGATCTATGGTTGCCCACTATCACGCAATCAAGAGTTGCAATATGGTTAATGATCGTGATATCAAGGGAATATTATCAAAGATTTTATATGCTACGAGTTGAATTTTTTGTGAACCCTTAGATATTTGTGAATTTGACTCCTCCAATGGAAATAAGGCACTGATCTAACTTGCATCTATTCTTTTTGGTTCAGTATTTGTTTGTGTTCACTCAGAGCTTGCTACAAATTGAAAATTAATGAATATTTTTTACTTTGAAGTATTGTTTTAATTATCTCACACTCCAAATGGTTGATAATTATTGATGAACAACCAATTCTATTCAGTTTTATCTCATTTTGTTGAGCTATTAATTGGATCAGTAAGAAGAATCAAATAATTAGGGTTGGGCACTATATAAACCACTACTATCACAACTATTGAAACATGCTCAGGTACTGGGTCCTCTCCCCTAGATTAAATTAAGGAAAACATTATTGTAAACACAATATGTATAGAAGAATATGAATGTAAAGGAAAATGGATATTAGCAAAATATAAATGTAAATAAAAGTAGTGTGAGGAGAAAATGAATCTAAATTGGTCTTGAACAAATAAAATCATACCCAATTAACATTAAGTTATACTAACCTTGTACTCATTGTCATTGTCAATATTGAAGGTTACTTTGATGCCTTTTGTAGAAACTCTCTAGCCACGAGGCAAGAGAAGACGGGAAAACCAAGTGTATATTGATGACTTCCTGACAATCAAAAAGAAACAAGCAACTAGTCAACCCTATTAGAATAGAATAATCTTATGAATTGATTTTATTTGTTTTACTGGCTAATGGATAGTGGACCTAGTTCTCTTGAATTGAGATACTACTAAGACGTGTTGACTGGTGATTTTAGACTACCGATATTCTTCTTCAATATCTATAAGTTACTTTTGTCTTAAATATATTCAAGATAACTCTGCAAAAAAAATCTTTGATCTCTTAGAAATTATGCAGATTATTTTTTAATACTTCTCCATTTTGATATTTTCTTTCAAAAATTCATAGAAAAATATGTAATGCCATATTTGAAACTTACATATTTTAATTTTACTAGTTTTGTAATTATAGGATATGATTCCAACAATTGTGAAATGCATTGGAAATATGTTGGATGAATGAAGTAAACTATGCAATTGGTAGGTGTAAATCCAAATTCCTTAACCCTTTCCAGCATCCTTCTTGCCTGTTCTAAAACATGTGCTTTGGAACAGGGCATGAAAATCCATCTAAGTATAATGAAAAGGATGTTTTTGCCAGATATTATATTACAATAAGTTGAATGAATGTAAGTAGAGAAAATTTTGCATACCTACAGATGGTACAAAATTTCATGGTTAAGTAGAAGCCTCCCATCAACAACAAGATCCAAATATCCATGTATCTATCTCAATTGAGCCTCTAAACCCTTCAGAGCTATCAAATTTTCCACTAACCTTTTATGCACAAAAGTCAAATTTAGAGCTATGTCACCACTAAAAACAAAAGAAACAGAGCTTTGAAACAAAATCCACACACAACACAACGTTCATAGTGAAAATTTAGCACTTTATTTCATCTTTGCATATTGGTTTGATGCTAAAACGATGCATTTATTATATTGAAAAGTGCATTACCTTATCGAGCTTCTCTTTGTTTCAAGAATAGCTTAATATTCTTTACTTAACAGGGCCAACCAAGTGAAGGTGGAAGCTCATTTTCCCCCCACCCCCCTCCCTCACATCACTCTCAATTCCCCATACCCGATCATATAACATTAATTATTCATTCATTCATTCATCCTACATTAATAACATTAGCATTCATTCATTCATCTAGCATTAATAACATATAACATTCATTCATCCATTAATAACATATTAAATTCCTTCATTCATCCATTAATAACATATAACGTTCATTCATTAACATATAATATTCATTCTTTCAGTTTTTACATATTATCAAAAATATGGTTGTCATAATATGATTACAATCACTTTTTCTTTTCTTTTTTGCATCTAAAAAAAGCTGAATTGAAGTATCGTTTTCTAAATCATTTGTCCCCCCTTCAGTTGTTATGAGCTCTTCTCGTGATCTTAATATATACCTAGTCATGTACTCACAACGTGGATGCCGCTGCAAGGGGAGGTTTGTTGCAATAGCAAAGAAATGTTAAATTGATATGTTTTATTATTATTGTTACAAGTATTTCATTAATTAAAAGAACATTAGAGTGGTGCTTTTTACTTGATGGGGCCACATCATGTTCTTGATCTTGTCTTATAGCCTCATGCTCAACATGTTGAACACCCTCTAAATCCTGATCTAGAGTTGAAACATGAAATGTTACATTAATTAATACACCAATTGCAATTAAATATGTTTAAAATAATATTAGAGTGGTCCTCTTTACCTGATGGGGCCACATCATGTTCCTGATCTTGTCTAGCCTGATCATGCTCAACATGTTGATCACACTCTACATGCTCTAAAGTTGAAACATGGAAGGTTACATTAATTAATAAACCAAATGTAATTAAAGATGGTTAATTTTATTAATCCATATTGTGTTTTGTATAGCACATGAATACATCAAGTACCAGAATGCACAGCATGACCTTCATCTGCAAGTTGTGCTCCACCCTCACTAGGCTACATTCTAATGTCATGTGCAGTATTATCATTGCTGGTTTGTTTTAAAAAAATAAGCACATAATTACTTTATGATGGAAATGAATATTGAATAGATTGCACAAGTATTCAATTTTAAATAAACTTTATTGAGTTTATTTACCTGTGTGTCGGATGCAGTGGAAGATTGTGTTTTCCCAGTTGAGACTCTTAGGTGTTCAGCCAGGGCTCCATAGCCTTGCTGGAAGGCAATCTTCAGGTCCTCTTCTATGGGAACTCTATTGAATTCAGAGCACTGCATTTTTGCATAAGATCATGATTTTTTCTTCTATGGTGTGATAAAACCAAAATTGTTTGCAATTTATTATTTGGATGCAATATTCCATTTATTGATACTTACAATTCGTACAGCTAATTATATATAACCACTAGAGCCAAGTTTGTGTTGCCCATTTTTTTCTAGTCTTTCCTTTGTTGTCTTTGATGTGTCGGGCAACCTATGAAAAGTTTGAAATATGTTAGATTATGTAAAAAGAAAGAGTAATCATTATATAATTACATTGTTGATAGTATCACATACCTTGGCCCGGTGGTGTCTTTCTTTTTTTCTTTTCATCCTTCTCCTTTCCATCTGACACCAGGTCCTTCCACTCCCTCTCTAAAATCATGGGGGGACGCTCGTACTTTTTGTTCTTCTCTAAATGTGACCTATATTGGTCCCCCACATACTTTAGATAGGTACCAAATTTCTTAAGGAACTTGGTTCAGATGAATGATTTATAACCGAATAGCACAACTAAACGGTTAATGAGCTCATCTTTTAAATCTTGATTTTGGGCATTTCATCATGTACGTATGGTGGGCTTGAAGAGCTCCAATATAACATCATTTCCTACAAAATGATCATGGGATCATTAGTCTAAAATTTCTTGCTCTAAGAGTCTCTGTTTTTGGTACCTAGTGAAGATTGGCATACAAATTTTTGCCCTTTCTTCTGAAATGTTGATCTTATGTGCGGGATAGTGTCAATTTTTAATTTTTAAACAAAGTCAAATAAGATGACTGATCCTATTGATGAGACAATGTTTAAAAATTTGATTACTATACTTGGTTTCATGATGAAGGATGATAGTATCCTGATAATGAAACTTCAGTGTAGTAATTGATTGTGTATTTGATTTTGACACTTGTGATTTGCAAAATCTTGTTTCAGTTGATAAGTTTGGAAATTTGTATAAAACTTTCTGACTTTGGTTCCTAAACAGTGATTTTGATAAGAAGAAATTTGATTTTGATGAAAAATGTGGATAAAATGACAGACTGATGGATTGATAAAAATTTTGAGCTCTCTATTTTGAAAGCACTAAAACAAAGGCCAAAAGCGTTGGAACAGAGTCCAGAAGTGTTGAAACAGGTGACCAAAGTGCTATTTTGGTAGAAGCGCTGAAACAGTGCCCGAAAGCACTGGATAAAATGACGGAAGCACTACTTCCCAGAAGCGCTATAAAAAGTGACAGAAGCATTATTTTGATAGAAGCGCTAGAATAACGACTGTAAGCACTAAAATAGTGCCTGAAAGCGCTGTTTCATGAAAGCACTAGAACAATGACCCGAAGCGCTGAAACAGGTTTTCTAGAATGCTAAAAATAGGACTTTTTAAGACTTTCTACTACAAAATTTGATCTGGTCTTGTGGCATACTGTATCAGAGATTGTGGAAGATAAGAAGGATGAATCCATTGACTACGGTTGTGGAATTGTGTGAGAGCTCTCCTCTGGAAGAAGGCTCGTGAGTAGAGTGGCTCTATTGCGTAATCTAATGTGTGACCCCTAGCAAAATTGTGATATCTGTGGATGAGTGTTCTATGTTGTAGAAGGAGTTTTCAATTTTGATATAGAAAACGTTGTTTTCTCAATTTGTTTCTATAACTGAGAGGTTTCTGGGGTTTTGTGACTTTTATTTTTCTTTTGAGAAACGTGGTGGACTTCCACTTTCGCAGCATAGATTTTCTGATTTGTTTTGACTTCTTGACATTTTTAGGATGATCTTTAATCTGATTTAAATGAATTTATGAAAACACAGCAAGGAATTTTGAATAAGTGTTTTAAAAACTGAAAAGATGGTGTATGTTCAAAAATCATGAATGATCTTTATTGATTTTGACGGGTTGTTTTGACAATTGTACACAAATCAAACTGACTCACACTTAAGGACAAGTAGGTCATCATTATACTCACAACCCACATCTTGAATTATGTTGACTCACACAGCAGTGTCACCCCCTAGAGGGCGCTCGTGTTTTTGTCGTTGCCAGACGCGTACTCAAAGTGACAGAAGTGGATACCGAATCCCTTGAGCAAGCAGTCCTTGGTAATTATATGGTGAGTGTCTTAGGGGAAAATTCTTCCCTCCCCTTGCACCGTGAGTATGACAATGTATGGATACTGACTCAATGAGAAACTACTCTATGGTTTGTAGATAGGGTTCTGTTCGGTGTGGCAAATAGATAAATTTCCTCACGAGAACTCCCAATCTTTAGAACAAAGATTTTGGGGATGGTTATCTTGCTCACTATCGTCAAGTTGGACTTTCATCAACAACTTGCATTTTTATTATAGTGGATTGGAAAACTTGGCTTTGGTTGTTCCCACTTAGGTCGTTCCCGTAGGGTGAGTACTTTTTCCCACTATGGCAGGCCTGCTAAAGGATTTAATAAAGTGTAAATGACATGAAATAAAAGTGAATCTGGCACTTTGGTCACCTAGTTAAGGGGAGAGCATAAGCCTAATCACCACAAGAACATCATATAATTTTGCCTTGTTTTAAGCCCAAAAAGAAATTTTCTAATCTATGTGAAGGTGTTGCCTCACAAAAATCATGATGTTCTTTTTAACTTCTACTGTAAGAATGTAATGACTATCCTAGGATTGATAGATTTGCTTTAAGAAAAACAAGAAAGTGACTATCCTAGGATTGATATATTTTAGGAACTTTGAAGTGGCTATCCTAGATTGATCAATTTTAGTCCAACTGTGAATAATAATAAAATCTGGTTGCAAATGCGTCGGATCTAGATTGATTTTATAAAAGCACTGGAATATTGTCTCGAAGCACTGAAATAGTGACCAGATGCGCTAAAACCTGAAAGTGCCGAAACAGGACCCCAAAGCGTCGAAGTTTTCCCTGGAAGCACTAAATCACCCCATGCGCTAAAACAGTGACTAGATGCACTAAAACAGTGACTGGAAGCGCTAAAACTGAAAGCGCTAAAACATCGACCAGAAGTGCTAAAACTTTTAACGGAAGCGCTACAAGAAAAACACGTCAAGAACCTGCATGACACTTACCAAAAAATTGGGGTTAATGCCCCACGGTGGGCGCCAAATTGTAAGTGTGAATAAGTAAACAAGATTAAAACAATTCTTAATATGACATTATATCAAAGATTAATCAAATTGAATCAATTCAAAATAGTAATCAATTGAAAGCGTCATATTGCTCTCTATCTCCAAAGATTTATTAAATCAAAATTGCTCTCAGATTGTTAAGCATTATGATTGTTAAAATGACTATTTGAAGAACGAGATGATACTGATGCAATAATATGGAGCTAAAAGACAATACTAGATGATAAATGAATTAAACTAGCATGACATGGACATGAAACATATAATTGCAGCTACAGGAGGTAGCCATTGATGTGAAAGCTTGATTGCTTGATTGCTTGATTGCTTGAGTGCTTGAGTGCTTGAATGCTTGAATTCCTGCAGAGTAAGAGTGCAAAAGTTAGATTATCTGGATCCTTTTCTTGGTTCAATGATGCTTTATTTATAGATTTTTTGGCTGTAGAAATGCATAGGGAAAGCATTGAGAGGCTTGGATTCAATCTGGAGAATTGAATGGTGAGAGATGGAGGAGATTGACAGAAAGATGGAGATTATCTCTACCTATGAAAACACCAGGCAAGAGAAGAAGAAGGATTGATGGAGGAGGATTGAGAGATCAAATTCCAAATTTGTCTCCAAAACTTCCCGTGAAGTTTCAATCAATTAATTTTGACATATTTTAGACATGGATTTAGACATAGGAAATCTAATTCATTTTTGAGGAAATGTAGATTGGAATATTCCTTATGCTCTAATTCAAATATTTTTGATTTATTTAAATTAGAAAAAGGGAGATAAATAATTTAATAAAACGAACTATAAGATAGTTGTTTATTAAATTAAACAGAAGAATATGGCAATTAATCAATAAAGTGTTTTGATCTTTATTTAATTAATTTAAGATGGATGTGATAGATTGAAATAGGGATTTGATAATTAAATCGAACAAAGTATTTAATTTTGTTTATTTAATTAAGATGAGATATTAGAAGAATTTAAATGCGTGTGAATGTGAACTATTTAAATAAATATTTCTATTTATTCAAACAGTAGAGGAAATTAGGATAATTAATCAAATAAATCGTATTTAATTAATAGGATGCTCCAAACCAATTTTAGGTGTATACATTTTGCCCCTCTTTGAAGTGATGTGTTTACGCGTTGCTTCGAAGAAATATTTTGCTGCTACTGCTAGGATTGATGATATAAAAAAAAAAAATTCATTAGCCCCAGACATTGATTTTCAGATGATGTGATGATAATATGCCCCTTCGGGAGATAAATTAATGATGTGATGATTTTTAGAATTTTTCAAAAAATTGATGATTTTCTGATAATTTGATGATGAAATAATTTATCTCCCGACAAATGATGAAGAAATAGAGCCCTCAGATGAGTTTTAATTAATTTCATGGATAAAATTAATCAAAATCTAATAAAATCCACCAAAAATACCTTTCAAAAATTATAAATAGTGCTAAAAGGTCATTTTCAAAGTGATTTGTGCTTTTTGAGTTCAAAAATTCCAAGTGATAAAGACTTTTCTGCTAGTTGGAGCAAGATGCCTATTCCCTACCACACTCACCAATTCGAGCATGTTCGACGTCACCAATGGCCGACCGCGTATGGACCTTCGGTATGTACCCCTTGACCTCCTCGTAATTCATGCCTTTCTTTTTTTTATGCTTTTTAGCCTTTAGGCGTGTCTAGGTCAGTTTTAGCGCTTTCAAGCTACACTGTAGCACTTACACTCCGGTGTAGTGCTTCCAGTAGGTAGTTTAGCACTTTGAGTTTTAGCGCTTGCATTTAAAACTCTAGCACTTCCAGTTGGTAATGTAGCGCTTTTAGTGATTTAGCGCTTAGGAGTCAAGAATTAGCGCTTTGATACCGAATTTTAGCGCTTTGATTCAATAGATTAGCGCTTTCAGGGTTTGTTCTCACGCTTTGGTAAAGCAGCACTTTGACAGACTATTGTAATGCTTCAATGCGAAAAGGTAGCGCTTCGGGACTTTTAGCGCTTCTGATGCCTGATTTAGCGCTTCGGAGTGTTGAAATAGCACTTTTTGAGATTTAGCGCTTTCGGTCCCTGAGTTAGTGCTTTTAACTGATAAAGTAGCGCTTCTGGGTTTTAGCACTTTGGAAGTATGTTTTAGCACTTCCATGTCAGAATTAAATATTTTAAAATTTTAACTTTGATTTTGTCAATTCTGATCATGTCCATTCTTCTGATTGGTATGATTGACAATCCACATTCTTGATGTTGGATTTGATGATTTAAATAAGACTAACTCTCATGATAGGCGAGAAGAAATCCTATTCTTGATGATCCTCATGATAGGCGAGGAAATGATTCAATATCTGATAAATCTCATGATAGGCAAGATCTAGATAATGTTTGATGAACCTCACGATAGGTGAGGTTTGTTGATGATCACCCATGAATTTTGATAAAAAATTCATACCAAAGCTTTTGAAATAGACTTGATAGTAGACTGACTTTTGATTTCTTGACATAGTTCACTGATTATAGATTTTACGCTATGATGATAGGAGGATCTGGGTACTCTCCAAATGCGAGAGAGGTTTCCTCAGACGACAAAATTGATACCTCATCTGACACCAAATGAGCTTCAGGTGATATGCCATTATGGCCTTACGAGCTTGCTTGATATGCCCCAGATTAGGATTAATCAGGGTCTACTAACTGCGTTGCCTGAGAGGTGGCATAGTGACCACAACACCTTTCACCTACCCACCGAGGAGATGACAGTCACACCAGAGGATGTGTGGTGTATTTTTCACATTCGGTTCATAGGGGAGATTGTCACTTATGATTCCCATAGGACCAGCAGCAGAGATGCTCTCCGTAGATTTTTTTAGGATCAGGACATAGAGGGTCCGAGCGTTCGATGGCGGAGGATCGTGGATTCCTATGTGACACTACCAGTAGTGCTAGCTGGATTCATTGGAGGTTTCCTTTGCCCTGATCACAGGTCAAAGGGATTCTTCATTGGCTGGGGTAGGACTCTTGAGAGCATGATGGTACATGGTACTAGATATGCGTGGGGGATGTGCATGCTAGCACATCTTTATCATGATCTACACTCGGTTGTGTACCTAGGTGCGCGTAGTTTATCCATAAGGATGACCCTGTTATAGGTGTGGGCTTGGGAGCATTTTGCTTTTTGTCAGCATTTTCAGTTGTAGACAGACCAGTCGGTAGATCGTATGTTTTTAGATACAAAGGTCGGTTCACATAGGCCCATATGGGCAAGTTAGAGCACTGGAGATGGGTGTTTGATGACACCGAGACAGTTATCTGGTGTTCATACCCCGACTGTGAGCAGTGGGATGAGGATCATAAAGTGTTGGGATTTCTTTGTGATTCTATGTACCTCATCGGTCAGACACCATTTGTATTAGAGAGATTCTTGCTTCATCGAGTATACAGACAGTATGGCATTGTTCAATGCATGCCACAAGGAGTAGCTCATTATGCACAGCGACAGACGGATATTCCTGATTGGGGTCCCACACTATCATATGATGTTATTGTAGAGGGATACAAGACATTACAGCCATCTCCTTGGGACATGCGGAGAGATATCTCAGAGGCAGTTGTGAGAGAGGAGTACGCAACATTCCTGGCCTTGCTCCCCCATCCTCACATTACTATCCCTGATGAGCCAGCACCTTTATCTGTAGAGGAGGATGTGACAGAGGGTTCTGCAGATAGTAGGGGTGGAGATGATTCTTCATCAGGTAGTAGCTCAGAGAACCGCAAGAGTTCTAACAGCAGTAGTGATGATAGTGACGACAGCAGTGGAGGAGATAGAGGGGCAGGGCTAGGTATCAGTAGTGCTCCTTCTTCTAGCAAGCCTTGCAAGAAGCAAGCAATGACAATGTCAGTAGTCGGGCAGTAGAGATAGATAGTTGGGCTCCAGGCACAAGACAAAACTTTGCAAGGGCAATTGGTACAAGCTCGGGGTATGCTTTTGCAGACCCAGACTTAGATGCAGGCACAGTCTCAGGCTCATGCACAGGCCTTAGCACAGGTACAGGGATAGTTAGCCGCCATGCAAACGCAGGTTGATACCTTGGTAGCTAAGTGAGATAGTGCTCGACAGATTTCCGAGAGGGCACAAGAGACAGTGGAGACTCTCCAAAGATTGGCCGATGGCACCTCCATAGGAGATTATATGAGAGAGGTTCTACGGTTGGCCAAGAGGCAGAGTTCTATAGAGGCCGATATCATGATGCAGTGTCTACTTAGCGTCAGGTCAGTTATGCCCCATCAAGATCTAGGCGGACACATACGCGAATAGTCAATGAGGGGGTGACACAACCTCCACATAGAGATCCTAGAGATTCGGGTCCTTCTGGGGGTGGTGGTGGTATAGGTCCCATTGGGCCCACACATTCTAGCAGTAGTAGGTCGTAGATGCCCTTGTGATCCTCTGTGATGTATATTATGATTGTAGCTCATTGTTGATTATGTATTTTGTAGACTAGATGTCATTGTATACTTGACACTTGATATATATATATATATGAGATGCAGTTGATGTGATATGATGATGGCTTTATGATTTCTATGTGATGGATGCTTTTATTATGTGATGTTCTATATGAATGATTTTACTTCAAATGTGATGATGATGAATGATGATCTTATGTGTAGGATCGATAATATATGGATGGTAAATGGTGTATGCATATGATGTGGATGGATGAAAATGTAATGAATGGTGTTATGGTAAAATGAAATAGGATGTACTTATGGTACAATTTAATTCATAGTTTATTTGATGTATGTATGAATGATGAAATGATGATACTAAATGATGCGATGATGACTCTTACATGTTTTTGATGATATTTAGATTTTATGTCAAGTATACACAGTCTTATTTGTAGATTAGATAATCATTGATTGGAATCCTTTATGCAACAAATACTCTGTAGATAATGAATGATGATGAATGCAATCTAATTTTTAACATGTAACTATATGCAAAACAATTGTCATTTTAACAATACTTTGTGCTTTTTGTCATCATAGAGCTTTATTGAATATTGAAAGTGAATACAAGTGTCAATGGTATGTGTTAGACCAATGATGACCTGAGTACTTATTTCATGATTTTTGATATTGCAATCAAACACAAGCATCTAGGTATAATTAAACTGTGATGACCTAAGCATTCATTGCATAAACAAGCAGTGATTAATTATTTCAATTTGTGAATTTGAATGTCATCGGTGTTGCATTTGCATAGCACATCCCCTGACAATTCATACATTGATATGGTTAACATACAGATAGTAGATAATAAAAACATCATTCTTTTTCCTTGTTCCTCTAGTTCAATACATCATTGAGTAACTCCAAAGTAATGATAATCGAAAGTACAATTTTATCCATTGTTTGCTTAGAGTGTTTCATTCATTATTCAGATTTTAGATCATCCATCCTGATTTTGACATGTTTTTGGATTTTCAAGATTTTTGACTAAAAACCTAACTTAGTAACCTATCTTAGGGGTCTCGGGGGCTGATCAAAGATTAGCCTTGCCTACGTTACACATGCAGAGACCACGTAGTTCGACTGACATAGACCTATGTTTTTTTGGATTTTTGATAAGATTGTTGACATGTTTTTGGATTTTCGATACGATATGGATGGTTGATGCTTTTCTGATGATGATTGATATTGCGTTGTGATCTTTGTTTTCGGTTTTCTGCTATACTGTTGTGTTGCCCTTTGGTGAAATTGATACGTTTGTATTGCCCCTAATGATATCCAGATGTTGCCCCCAAGCTATGGAGTGATATGTTGAGCATGTGACATGATTTTGATAATTTTGATAATGGATGTAATGATGGCCAAACAAATGATATGATATGAATTGATACTGACTTTCAGACGAATGATCCTACTATGTTCATAATAGATGGGAAGGTTGACTTTAGAATCACATACGATGCCTGTTTCCAGGTTTTCACCTTATGCTTTGATTACACCCTTTGTATTTTTCTTTCTTTTTTGTATTTTCTTCTTTTTTTTTTTTTATTTTTGCATTGCCAAGATGCCTGTTTGCCAGGTTTTCATCAAGGAAAAAATTTTCAGAAGTTTATCCCGTGCACTAGGAGTTTCAAGCATAGAATTTTCGGAGATGAATACTGTTGATAGGTTCATCGAACAAATCCCCTTCTGACTTTGATAGCTGATATGCTCCTGATCCATACACTGATATGATGACAAAGGGACCAAGCCAGTTAGGCTCAAATTTTCCTTTCTTCTCCCTGTCCTACTGATTCCTAGGGTTTTCCTTTAGTACTAAGTCACCAACCTGAAAGACCCTTAGTTTTACCCTGTGATTGTAACTTCTTGACATCCTCTGTTGATAAGTTGTTAGATGATTAACAGCTTGTTGACAATGCTCATCCAGCAACTCCAGTTCCTGCAGTCTAGATACCCTATAGTCTTCATCTGAAATGATACCTCTGAGTGATACACGAAGGGATGGAATTTCAACTTCAATGGGCAATATGGCTTCTGATCCATATACCAAAGCAAATGGTGTAGCTCCTGTTGGTGTTCGGATGCTTGTTCTGTAGGCCCATAGTGCAGGGTTGAGTTGAACATGCCAATCACATCCAACATCATTTACCGTCTTTTTGAGAATTTTGAGTATGGTTTTGTTTGAGGCCTCTGCTTGGTCATTCCCTTGAGGATAGTATGGTGTTGAAAAACGATGTTGGATGTGGATCTTATCACATAGCTCTTGGAAATCTTTATTCTTGAAAGGTCATCCATAGCGACAGATGATGTAGTTCAAGATGGAAGATGAAATCTGCTTCCCAATGATGGTAGTAAGAGGTACTACCTCTATCCATTTTGTGAAATACTTTGTAGCTGTAATAATGAACTTATGTCCATTAGATGAAGATGGATTTATTTTTCCTACCAAATTTAGGCCCCATTAATAAAAAGGCGATGTCGATGTGAAGGGATACAGTTCTTATGCTAGTGCATGAACCAGATTGTTGTGAACCTGACATTTTTGACATTTCTTGACAAACTGATATGATTCTTTCTCCATGCATGGCCAATAATATCCCAAATGAAGGAGTTTCTTAACTAGAGTTATTCCACTCGAGTGAGTACCACAAATACAAATGTGACCAAAAATGTTCTCGTATAAGTAATACAGGAAGATCCAAGAAATGCTACTAAAACATCACCAATACTAGTGGCCTTTGCATCCCCAAGCACATATCCTAACCCATGTTCTGGCATGTGTTCACTGCCAGAGGGTGCACTACCGGATGCCTACATGGTATGTGTTTCCGATATTTCAGTCGATAATATAGGCACGAATGATGTGATGTATGCACAGGAAGATCGAGATTGACAATTTTACCAACCCCTACTCCTCGAGAAACACTTGCAATACCCTGATCATGTTCAGTAGCATCATAAGGATGCAAATAATTCTATAAAAACAACATATATTTTAGTTAATGACATAAAAGAGTACAAAACATAAAACCATGAATGAAATTATGTTATAATTAAAGATCTCCTGACAACTTACTTGCAAGTTTTGTGCTCTCTCAATCAATATTTTAACCCTTTCTCTTATCTCATCTGTTTGAGGCACTATGAATACCAACTTAAGGATTTCTTTATTGCATTTTTTTTGGGCCTTCCTCATCATATCCAAAGGGTTTGCAAAAAATGTGATGTCATCATCGCATAATTGTGACTGCACCTCCATATGGATGCTCTCCTCTATTGTTGGTGACTTTCCCAGGTCAGTTGATTGCAACAAGAATACTTAAAACATTATTGAAATTAACCCAATAAACTCATGAAAAAAACATAATAATAAAACATTTTGCTTGTATCTAATTTGTACAATTACAATGAGGTAAACCTATCGGGTAGAAGCGCCTGAAGATGCATTGCGATCTGTGCTCTAGGTCGGAGCCTTTCCCGTATGATCAATGTCCCGTTTCGACAAAAATTAAATATAAAAAAACATTACCAAAATGAAACCAATAGGCTTACGAGAAAAACATAATAATAAAATGGTATATTGGAGTCATTAATTGGAGGTTGGGTAAAATGGTATATAGTACATACCACCCCCATAGTATCTATTTTTGTATCTAAGTGATTCAAATTGTAGTCAATTAGCAACTCTTCCCCTACAATTATTGATTTTATCGCACATATGAATACACGGTTTTCCTCGCACGCCTCAAATATGCAATTGGGTTGCTTATTTGTTGACCCAGGTCATGTACTATTTATAAACCCTACAATATTCCCTGATGCTTTTGGCCTTCCATGAATGTACCTAGCCACTCCTTTATTTTGATCCTTATCTTTTAGCTATATATAATTTTCTGACAATGCATACCTACGCATACTTCGTGTATATTGAACCAGCTGTTGTTGGGGATACGAGATGGGTCTATCACCATAGAATGTGTTGATGGTGTTTTTATGCACTTCACAACACAGGCAATACATAGGTGTATTACCTCCCTTGAAAGACAATCTTCCACAATCAAATTGCAGAACACTATCCCAAGGTCTCTCGGGTGTCAGGTCATGACCAGGCTTGGAATAAATCAATTGTTTGGTGTGATTTTGTTGGAATCACAAGGCAGTCTTACGTGGTCAAAACTGTAGGAGAATTGGGTCAACGAATGGATTTTTGTGGATTTGGAATTACTATACCTTGCTGCAGGTTCAAACAATAATCTTGGACTCCATTGTTTTGTCGGATTTGGCTTTACAATGTGCAATGAACCTTAACACAAGTTGTTTCTAAAAAAAAGGAAAAAGAAAAGGGTGAGGAAGAAAGACATTTCCCGGACCTACAACTACAAATGAATAGTGATCATGGAGGTTCTTGCTATGGAAAATTTCCTTAAATAGAATTTTGATTAATCAGAATTCTCACAATATCATGAAATTTGTGCTATCTTCTAGGGACTGTAGATATTCATCATTCATTCACCATGGAAACATGAATAAAGATTAAGTTTAATGAGCAACAATGAAATTAAAGTCTAGGCTAACTTTACACAGTCATATACCATCAGCAAATGACCAAAAGTATGGACAGGGAAAGCATACACACAACAATAATCTTCAAAACCAGAGACACCATACTAATTCTACCAAAGTCAATCTAAGGATATTAGAACAACAGAGTAACTTGAAGCAAATTTCTAACTAAACGGAGAAGAGCCATGAAACATGTGGAGAAAACCAGAATTACACCAGAAAATGACTGTATTTTCTATTATATTCTCAGCAACATGTCTTTACAACAACTCAACTCTCTTAAAATGAGAGGAGGAGAGCCCTATTTATAGTTTTCAAAAAACAAAATGAGTGGCCAAGATTTGATTCTATTGTGTGGCCAATATTCACTTTACATTAGGGTTTCACCTACCCCCAAACATATTACATTTATAAATAATTTCTTGTCATTTTCCCTATTTCATCTTCTAGTGACAACACTGTAGCAATTTCGACCTTTAGCCATTTTCCCTTTGTTGTAGCTATTCTTTGAGGAATTCTTCATCGATAACAGAGTTGCCTTCATGCTTCTTCAGCGCTGCATACTCTACAAAGTTTAGGATCAGTGATTGGAGCTTGTCCATCTCCATGATGTCTGATCGCAACACTTGATAGCTCCATTCCTGGGAATTACTGACAAGTTTCTTCCAGTCTTTTTCATATTTCGCTACATTATCCATGAAAAGCTCCAACTGCACAAAGGTACGAGCTGCAAAAATCATAAATTCCACTGTGACTTCAACCGACATCCCATCTTCCATGATTTTCAAGAAGTGGGACCTTATGTTTTCTGGATTGATCTCGACTGCAAGCGACTCATACCCTGTCATCAAATTGATGTACCGAGAACATTCTTCTCAAGAATCCCTAGCCCATTCGATGTCTGGTGCTATCCGCTCAATGATCTGCTCGAGCCTTTTCCTTCTATGGTTGAAATCTCGCTTTCAGACATCTACTAACCAGTGATCATCATCCTTGAAGGCCAAGTCCTTCTCCTAGACCTCACCTGGCAATGCAAGTATGGCCTCGATCTTTGGATACGTTGCCTCATACTTCCTTGGGAACTCCTCACAAATCTGCCTTGTACTCTCAAGGGTCCTTTGCACTTCAAGGAACTTATTTGTCATTCAGACAGCCAAATTGATGCCCGTGTTTCCCATGTCTAAGACCTACCAAAACCAGTTTTTCTTAGTCTTGTCTAAGTTCCTCCTCTTTTCTAACTTATTAATTTTCTCTTGGGATAGCAGTTGAGGTGGGGCGAATGACATCATGGGCTGCTCATCTAGGGATGACCACTAATGAATGTAGGCTCTTAAATTAGCCACCTACTCCTTTAATTCTTCCTTTGAGACCTTATCCTATTGGATAAGGTGCACCACTGTGGCGATCGACTCCTGGAGATTCTCAACCTTTTGTTCCCTTGTAGCCACTCCCAAGTCGATGGTGGAGACGTTGTAAGTTATACCTTGTTCTCCAATAATTGGTGTTGCTAATCCATGGTTATCTTGGATCTAACCTTGGGTTTCTTCTCCTTCTTCTTGGTGCTTACCCGTGCTCTGGCCATGATGGCTTCTATCCTTGCCTTGGGATCCTTCAAGGTGGGAGTCTTCTGCTTTAGTTGCCTTTGCAGCCATTCGAGCACTTGGGGCTCCTCCCCA
Organism: Sequoiadendron giganteum; assembly: GCA_007115665.2. Lineage (NCBI taxonomy): Eukaryota > Viridiplantae > Streptophyta > Pinopsida > Cupressales > Cupressaceae > Sequoiadendron > Sequoiadendron giganteum. The sequence goes on along the minus strand of CM021102.1, from coordinate 47,378,063 downwards.
GGTGGTTTACTTTGACTCCCGCTGTCCCCTATTTCAAGCTCAGTGGTTCTGATGACAAGAGCCCTCTCTTCAGTCCCCGCATCTTCTTTCTCCTCTTCGGAGTCTTGTCGGAGGGTTTCATGTCTAGTGGGGGACTCAGTATGCAACTGCTCTTTGGGTGGATCTTCTTTCTCAACATCCCCCTCTTCTTCATTATGATTGTATTCATGCTCTTCAGGATTCTCCCCTTGCTTCTCAGTAGGGGATTTGTTGCCCTCTGTCTCTTAAGCAGCAATCTCTTCTTCTCTTGTTAGCCGGTCTTCAGCTTCCTTATCTTCAATTTCCTTGAGTTGCTTTCCCCATTCTGTATTGAGCTTGGGATCATCTGATTCTTTTATAAATTCAATATTCATCTCTTTGCTGCTCTCACTAGAGGACTCATGCACCACCTCATCGATTTCATGGTGTTCGAACAGTGGATGTTCATGATACTCAAATTCCTCGTCCTCTGGCCTCTTTGCACCCTCAAGTTGTTGTCGCTTGAGCTTGTCTGATATTTGCATTGTAGCTTCCATCTTTGGTGGTTCAGCAGAGGGAAGGGGAATTGAAGCAGAGGCCATGGCCTGGGCTATTACAGCCTGAACCATCGGATTAGTGAGCATTCCTGAGAGCTCAGTGGATACATTTTGCATGTATTTTATGAATGACTCCTAGAGACCAAGGACAGGCATCATAGCTGCAGGAGCAGAGTGGAGGGAAGGAGACATGGAAGAAGAGGAGATGGGTAAGGTCGTGGAAAATGATGAATCCATGGGAATGATCTACAAGATTAGAGGAGTGGCGGCAAGGTGGACAGAGATGTCCACCGCAGGCGGGGAGGAAGCAGAAGCTGGAATTGAAGTAAGCGGGGTGGCAGCGGTGATCATAATAGGTGGAAACCCCAGCGAGCTATATCCCTCTTTTCCGATCCCAAGGGGCAAACCCTTGGGTATCACCGCTATCTTCATGCTTCTAGTTGTTTTTTTTTTCTTCTTGGAGGGCTCCGACTCAGAAGACTTGCGGGCATAGACCTTTGGTTTGGGTAGCTACTCACTGGCCTCCTTTCTCTTGTTAGTCTTAGCTGATGGTGGTGTGCTAGATGCTTCCCCAATTACGGTGACAATTGCTCCACCTTCTGAGCCACTTGGTTCATTTTCCAATCCCTTGAATGCCAAGGCGACTCCTTGTTGTTTTAATTGAGCCACCTATTGGTCGACCCATGCTTTCGTTCAGATCTCAATGAGCCTAGTGAGTATGGCGAGGTCGTCAAGCTCTGGCTCATTCCAGTCAATCGCAGGCAATGGAAAATTGGTGATGGCATCGTACCCTGGATCGACCATTGTGTCTTCATCTTCTTTGAGCTGGTCAGGAACTGGGCACAGGTTGAGCCTTCGCACAAAGATGGCGGTCATGCGCATGTAATGTCTCACCCGTACCTCAAGATCATCTTTGTAGTTGGCCTAAAAGTCTTCGATGCTATGGAGGTGGGCATACCCTCATCCTAGTGCCTTCCTGATGTGCCCGTACGGGTCCATTCAAGGCCGAACTGTATATTGAAGGAAGTTATACTCAACCAACTCCATTTCTAAATACTCCGCACAATGGGAGGTATGAATCTTGTACATTCCTTGGTTGAGCTCCATAGGGTAAGACGGTCCCGCCAAATGCTTATCACTTAGGATGCTATGAATATGTCGTAGCTATCGGGTCAACTCTAATAGAATGATTTGGTCATTGGGGTACTGGGGTAGCTTGTTCGGTCTCTCTGTGAATCCCTCGACACAGATGTATGTAAACTTCAAGAATTGTATATAAAGGAAGGCATAATGCTTGAGGAGGGCTATGGCGCTATGAGAAACCCTTTGCTGAAAGTCACCCCCCAAGAGACCGAATGATGTGAGTGATGAATGCATTGTTCACCCAACACTAATCCCTCTTGAAATTCCTGAACTATAATTAAGTGTACTTGTAGTATGGTTTGAGTTCCACCCTCGATGGATCACTAGATACCACCGCCAATCCTTGATAATGCCACCGATCGGTGAGAGAATATACCAAGTAGGAGGTCATGAAGAACTTGGAGGTCTTCTTCACGGTTGTAAACTACTCATGGAAGTAGTCACTAATCATTTCTCCCCAATAGAAGGTGGTCCCCTTACCGCGAAGAATCTCCTCTACAAAATAGAACATCCACTCTTGGAAGAAGGCCGCTCCAGGAAGGCCCATCACTCGACTCAGCAAGGTTACAAGGTCATGGTAATCTTTGAATAAGTCATTGCAAAAAAGCTCCTGAGGAAGCTTGCTAGTGCTGCCCCACTTATCTTTTAACCAATACTAATTGATGACCTTCTTGCTCCCCAAGGGATCCTACTCCCAGACTTGTTTGCATTCCTCCATGGTGGGGACCTCCATGCTATCAAAGGTAGGGATGTGGAAGGTTGTTGTTATACCCAACAAAGACATGTCGGCAAGGATATTCCATCTCTGTCTACTATAGTTCGGGTCTCTTCCTAGTAGGCCTCTACGTATGTCATTACCAGTTCTGGGGCCACCAAGCCTAGCGGGAAGCCTGCAGCTTTAGCAATTCTGCTCTTCTTTATCAATTTCGCGTTCTCTGTCTTTGGGTTCATCCTGACCCTTTGTATGAATTTGTCAACATTAACCTGACCGATGTTGGTATGTATGACATCTCTCCAGAGAGAGGTGACTCTGGAATGTATAGGGACCCCCTCGAACTTATACTTCATCAGGTCTCTATCCTCCTTGCCTCGAGGTGTCTTAGCTATTCCTTTTCCTTTCCCCTTGGAGGCACCGAAAGTTTCTACACCGGATTCCAGAAACAAAAGACGAGAATTAGTAGCAATAAACATGATGAAATGTTCCTGGACAATTCCCTACACACAAAGATTAGCTCTTCAATCATTATTTACCTTCAATAAGCATACAACACTTGATAATTCATCGTTAGAAGGCAATACAGAGAAACCGGGTTCCTAGGGCCAGAATTCCCTTGGCAGAATGTCGTTTGAAAGGGAAAATTGAGAATGGAATTTCCTAGTGTTGGATTCGAGAACTTGAGGGTTCATGTGAAGGAAAACCTAATTTTAGAAAGTGGGTCGAAATCCATTTTGGATTTGGAGGTCATTTGATGCTTCATTTGGGAGCGCGGGCATCAACTGCAGGAAAGTTGTTTGAAACGATGTAGGGGAGGTGGAAATCCGAGAAAGGAAATCCGGAGTGCGGTCTCCAGAAGAGGTTGGAGGGCTTAGGATAGCCAGGCGGCGAACAGAGCAATGGGTCCCGGAGGTCGGGAAGCTGTCCCGGACACGCCGTTAAAACGGCACTGGTGGAATGGAATCCCGACAGGGGAATTCCAGTGGTTAGAATCCTGAAGAAGCTAAGGAGCAAGAGATTTTACCTGAATTTGGTTCTGGCAGGGAGCAGACTGGGGTCTGGGAATCGGGAAGATGTCCCAGGACAGCCGTTTGAAATGACGAAATGTGACACGGAATTTCGAGGATGGAATTTCGAAGGTCGGGGTCTGGAGCGAACTTCAGCAAAAGGTTCCACCTAGAAATTGGAAGACTTTCAAGGAGCTAAGAATTGGGTTCTGGAAAGCTACTCGGGGAAGGTCGTTGAAATGGCAAAGTCATGATGGAATTCTGAGGATGAAATCTTGGGGAAGGAATCCTGAGGAAAGAATCTCAGGGATCCTTTTTATTAGGTTTTGACAGATTGTCAAGGTCTCAGATGGAATTCGAGGGCTCGGGGCCCGGAGGTTGGGAAGATGCTCAGGGGAGGCCGTCGAAATGGCAACGATGCAATGGAATCCTAGGAGGGGAATTTCGAAGGTCGGAGTCCGAGGGAGGGGTTCAGAGGTAGAGAATTTTGAAATTTTAAATTGTGGACGACGGCGGGAAAGGCCGGGCCCGAGGATATCGGTGGTTGTTTCAAAGAATGGCTGTAGAGAGGTGAAGTCCCGTATTGATTTTTAGCCAGTTAGCGATCTATTTTCAATTTTCTAAAAGGTGGGTTTTCAGTGGAAGGCACAAATTTACTTAATTTTAAACCCATTTTACAATTTTCATACACCAAAATGCAAAATTTCAGAAATCAAAGGGGGAGGGCACACGGATGGAAAACCTACCTCGAAGTCTCGAAGAGCGAACAGTCAGCCACGTGGAAAACGGAGCTCGAAATGCTGGGCGAAAAACACTTGGACGCCAGAAGTTCTCCAAACTTTCCTATCACTCGAGCAATTGATAATGACGGTCAGAAAATTTGTTTTTATAGCAAAAACCGCCATTAATACAACATTTAATTTCTTCGTACGGTAGCAGGTGAAGTTGGTGGGTTCAAAACGCAGTCAACGGCGGGAAGACCAGAGTCCGATGGCCAAGAAGCCGTCCCTCCACGGCTATCGAAATAGTAGAACTCGATGGGAAACCTAGAAGGGGAGACCCAAAGGGGGAAACCCGGAAAGGGAAACCCAGAGGGGGAAACCCAAAAAGGGAAACCCAGAAAATGCCATAGACGCTAGAACGGCAATTTGACAAGGAAAACCCGAGCTGACCCCAGACTTAGCAATTTTCAAAAGGGGCGACTTTGGTCAGGCCTAAAATATGATCTTGGGGAACATGTTGACCTTTTAGGACACAAAATTGGGCATGCAAAATGAGGAAAAATTAAAAGGGCCCAGCAAGCAAAAGAGGCTAAAGAGGGTCCCCATTCCGAACGGGGCGTGTTTGCAAAAGGCACAATAGAATGAACATCTAAGATAGCAATGCCTTAGTGATTTTCATTTCTTCAAATCACACCAAAGACACAAACTATGTCATAAAGCGAAAACAAGCACAGTGGATCCCCCATTGATCTTTCTGAGAAAAGTAAATCCATAACTTATAACAGATTCAACACAAGCATAGATTCAAGATAGTAGAATCAAACAACATGAAAGACAAATGTATGGACACACAGATTTACATGGGGAAAACCTTTTTAGGTAAAAAACCCCACCCTCCAAAACACTCAGCTCCCTTGTATTATTCAGTAACAAAAACGGTTACAATACAAACACAGAGCTATGCTCCTTAGAAGATTATATCTTCTCCATCTAGAGAAATATAGGAAACACAAAAAATACAAAATCTTCACACAGTTACAATGTCTTCAAATGACATACTATGTAGTTTCCCTTCAGCTCCTCTGTTCACTGTCATAGCCAGCCTCACGGCCAGCCCAGCCTCAAGGCGTCCGAGGTTCACATCTTCTTAGAACTGAGAGACAAATTGTTCATGGTGAAGATCGCTCGAACACTCTCCTCCTCTCACTCTTCACTCATCATCCTTTTTCATGCAAATGAGATTACTTTATAATCTCTTACTATGTGCCTACCTATTTTGCTTGATCAAGGAAACAACGATCATCAGCATAATTAATTATCCCACCTGCAAGCTTCCATCACTCTCTAATAATGTGCACCGTCTTCTACAGACATCAAGCCACCCAACATTAAAATAAAGCAGCCTATCACAATTTGAAAATAATCATTCAGCCAATCAAATCTTAAATATGTTTCCATGTGTCCCTTTCACATTTGTTCTTTGCTTTAACCTCTCATCAAACTCGGTCAAGCTCAATCGATCGAGCTCTGAGCTCATCTTTGTCTTCCACCGCGCTACCGCTTTGAGTCCAAACACCCATTGCGGTATGGTGGTGAGCCCATGTCATCCCTCAGCCTCCAACCGTGCTACCACTAGGCTTGGCATTGCCCACCATGATATGGTGGTGACTACCAGATAGAACACCACGGTCACACCTACGCTACCGTGGAGGCCGCCAGGCCACCCCACGGTAGGGCGGTGACCTCCCAAGAAGACCGCCAGTGGTCATACCACGTCACTGCAGCTTAACAAGTAAGCCTTCGCAATATAGCAATAAGCACCACACTCTGACCACCAGACCTCCACGGTAAGGTGGTAGCCTCTACGTTGACCATCAGCCATCCACTAATGTCATCGTAGCTTCCCTGAGCACAGTCCGCAGTAAGGCGGTAACCATCACCAGACTACTGCCCTTCAACTGCCAGCAGCTTACCGCGTCCACTGCACCTTAGAGAATAAGCCTCCACAGTAGGGCGGTAACCACCAAACTAGACCACTACTGCACCATGCCACCACACCACCAATGAGCAACCTCCATGGTAAGGCAGTAAGGCCTTGCTCTACCAACACACCACCAACTACGCTACCTCGCCACCTCCAAGTAAACCCTATGGTATACTAGTAACCACCACGCCGACTGTTGTCGCTCACCGCGCCACCACTAGTCCAGAAGAAGACCATCATGGTAAGGCAGTAACACCACCCAACCATTAGACCAAGCAAGGTGGCCCATGGTAAAGTGGTAAACCACTCAACCATGCCACTAGGGTAAGCTTGCAGCAGTATGGTGGTAAAGGCTAGAAACATGAAGAAATCGGCCAAGTCTTCAAGGGAAACCAGAATGTTGAGGCATAAATTTCCCAACAATCTCCTACTTGATGAAGATATACTAGCTCCCTCCAAAATGTGAACAAGGACCATCACAACACTTTCACATTCCAATCAAGACACCTACAATGACATCCAAAATGTCCACCATCTCAGGAAACTACTCCAAACATCCAACACAGGAAAGAGGAACAAGCCAAGGTGTATATGCACCAGTCTCCAAAACACAAGAATCAAATCCTTCAGGCCGAAAAGGCACCATAGCAGTAGCAACAAAACACTTCAAATGCAAACACAGAATGAGAACCATTCTCTAGAACAAGATAAACTAAACAGCTAGAACAGCAACCATAAAACTGACTGCCCTCATCCAACTGATCAAACCCACATGATTGAAAACTAGCACCCATAGCTCATGTCATTACATCCAATCACCCATACCTCTTGGTATGAACATCAGTGAACTCATACCATCACACAGCCAACCCATCAATAGTAAATACAAGCACCATGTGTCAACCAATCAAATGACCAAACACGTCCAGGTACTCTCACTGCAAAGGTATTGTCCAAAGAAATGAAAACAAAGCACTATCACACATGATTCAAGCATACCAAGTCCACCAAACTCTACAGATAGAAAAGAGTAACCATGTAGTTATGAGGAACACCCACACTGATATGCACAACCTACAACCACCTGCTGCAAGAAACATTTCTCTCAATAGTCTTCCACATTCTTCCAAAGTTCCATATCTGACTGAAGAAGGAAACACCCATGGCTCCACATACATCTAAAGTCATATGAACATTCAGGAAGAAAATACCAGAATAGAGAGAAACAACACATCATAACATGTAGCATCCTCCTACATACACTTCTAAATGTCAGTTGTGTCAAGAATAGTCTTCTTCCAAAAGAACATCATTGCCGAGTAGACCAGGAAGGAAGAAGATGCTCCTCCAAGATATACAAGCCATCATGACTTACCCAAGAGCACTCTCCTCACTAGTCTTTGTTGAACTTGCGTTCAACCAAGGTGTAGGCTACTCGGACTTTCAACTATAAACAACAACATTCTTAAAATAATTTCAGCCTCACCTTATTCTCCATGCATCCATGAGCACCAGGGAACTATCATCTCATGCTAACTCCAATCTGCATTACTGCACTTAACATGAATTCCTCCATCATATGACCAGAGTATTCAAAACATAAAGAAACCCCAAACCACTATTAAAGCTTCAAACCAACTGAACCAGGAGCTTATCATGACACCATGATCTCACACATCCCCCTTAGGAGATACCATGCTTCAAGTGAACTATCCATGGTCTCAAGAGCAAAGCAACATACCAAAACTCTAATGCACAAGCAAGAGTACACATCACATCAAGAAAACAAACTCTAAACCAACATCACCTATCAAGCACCACCAACGTCCTCCATGGCTCTAAGATGTTGCACATCTTCAAATAGTGACCATGTAGATGCAAGAGAACTCTTATGTAGCAACAGGATCTAAGAGTCCCACCAAAAGCATCTATAACACCAAAGAAGAACATTCATCACCAAATGATGAAACCACAGTCACTGGTAAAGCTCCCACTGAATCATGACACTAAGCTTTCCAAGCATCATGACCAAACATCTTCTGATCCAAAAACCTCCAGGTACAAATGACAACATGTCCAACGAACAACAACGTCGAACAACACCAAGATTACCAAATCACGTAGACCACACCATCACTGTCAAAAGCTTACATAGGCTAGTGTACCAAGCTCTTCATGACATCGTGATTCACATGCTACAGGTCCCCATAACTGACTATTTTAGGTAATCAAACTCCATCCCTCCTCTCATCTCAAAATATCCATGCTAATGCTCAAGTTACCATAGACAAGGTCAGCTAGCAGATCTATACCACACTATTACAACCTTGTGGATATTGACAGTCCACTTCCAAGTTGTCTCACAACAATCATGTAGGTAAGGACAACCCACAACATTGCATAACTCATGGATGCAACCAATGAAACCTAAAAATATATCATCGCACTGGAAACTGCAAAATTGAGATCATCAAAGAGAACAGCCAAAGCAGACAAACATGACTTAAACACCAGATCAACAACAAATCCGATTTGCCAATCACGTCCACAACTCAAGCACTATAGTCTAGGCTAGCAAAAAAAACACCACAAAAATGCTAAATGAAAAACACATACCAACATTCCCATGCAAAGAAGACATCACACCTCCTCAAAATATGTTGAACTGCAACTATCACATCCAGTCACACCCCAAAAGCCTAGGTCTAGAAAAATAGTCTGAACAGCAGCTCCACAAACCACAAGTTTTCCTTGACTGTGTAAAACCTACAAAATCACAGTGTTTATAAAACACCCATGCAAGTCCATATTCACTGATCAGCTGGATGACTCAGGAGTCTGCACACAACCATCACGATTAACTAGAACAATGAAAAACATGAATATGCATCATAGAATTTTTAGGAAAATCTACAAAAAACCTTCAGAGCCAAAAACATGAATTTAAAACATGCGAGTGCAAGATACAGGTAAGCAAAAAAAGCAGGTCCATTTCAGACCAGTTCCAAAACCACAATCATGCACAAGCATACAAGAGAACTAGGCTATACAAAACTTACAAACCACCCAGATCAAATTCATATCCTTCATGTAATCAGAGCAATAGAGAAACTACCTTTAGTGCTAAGTCAGAATACCCAGCACAAGCTCAATACTCCATGGCTGAACATCAACAAAAGCAACTCTATACCGCTAGGGAGCCTCTCACACAAACACCCAATATGAAACCACACACTGCTACAAAACAACCATAAGCATATCTCACGCCCTTTGCATCAGGATCATTTTCTACCAGTCAGAAGCCTCATACCATATTGCCACAATATGATCAATTCTAGTCTTCTCCAGTGTCTTTCAAGTTGTGTGTTGAATCAAAAAAGAAGGAACTTCCATTCATCGAAAGATCAAACAATAACATATTCCTCCAGATTTCCTCAAGCTTGCCAAGCTAAGAAATCTTCATAGGAGAAATGCCCAGAACTTCAATAACCAAGAGAAGGCTTTGACACCACTTGTTGGTATCATCAAGTTGTGACCTCCCTTAACCAGCTCTGATACCACTTATTGGGGATATGAGATGGGTCTGTCACCATAGAATAGATGTCTAAGATAGCAGTGCCTTAGAGATTTTCATTTCTTCAAATCTCACCAAAGACACAAACTATGGCATAAAGCAGAAACAAGCACAGTGGATCCCCCATTGATCTTTCTGAGAAAATTAAATGCATAACTTATAACAAATTCAACACAAGCATTGATTCAAGATAGCAGAATCAAACAACATGAAAGACAAACGTATGGACACATAGATTTACATGGGGAAAACCTTTTCAGGTAAAAAACCCCACCCTCCAAAACACTCAACTCACTTGTATTATTCAGTAACAAAAATGATTACAATACAAGCACAAAGCTATGCTCCTCATAAGATTATATCTTGTCCATATGAAGAAATACAGGCAACACAAAAAATATAGAATCTTCACATACTTACAATGTCTTCAAACAACATACTATGTAGATTCCCTTCACTGTCATAGCCAGCCCAGCCTCAAGGCATCTCAGGTTCACATCTTCTCAGAACTAAGAGACAAAGTGTTCATGGTGAAGACAGCTCGAACACTCTTTGCCTCTCACTCTTTGCTCATCATCCTTTTTCATGCACATGAGATTACTTTATATTCTCTTACCGTGTGCCTACCTGTTCTGCCTAATCAAGCAAACAACGGTCATCAACATAATTAATTATCCCACCTACAAGCTTCCATCACTCTCTGATAACGTGCACCATCTTTTATAGACATCAAGTCACCCAATATTAAAATAATGTAGCCTATCGCAATCAGATAATCATTCAGCCAATCAAATCTTAAAGATCTTGCCACGTGTCGCTTTCACATTCATTCACTTCTTTGACCTATAGTCAAACTTGGTCAAGCTCAGTCAGTCGAGCTTTGAGCCCATCTCTTTCTTCCACCACTCTACCACTTTGAGTCCAAACACCAATTGCGGTATGGCGGTGAACCCATGTCGACCCTCGGCCTCCAACCGTGCCACCGCCGGTCTTGGCTTTTCCCTCTATGGTATGGCGATGACTGCCAGACAGACCACCATGGTCACACCCACACTGTCATGGAGGTCGCTAGGCCACCCGACAGTAGGGTGGTGACTACCCAGGCAGACCGCCAACAGTCATACCGCGTCACCGTGGCTTAACGAACAAGCCTTCACGGTATAGTGGTAAGCACCATCGCTGACCGCCACGGTTTCACCGTACCACCATGCTCTGACTGCCAAACCTCTATGATAAGGTAGTAGCCGCTATCGCTGACCACCAGCCATCCACCATGGCTTCCCTGAGAATCATCTATGGTAAGATGGTAACTGTCACCGGACCGCCGCCCTTCAACCGCCAGCGGCTTACCGCGCCCACCATGACTTAGAGAATAAGCCTTCGCGGTAGGGCGGTAACCACCAAACTTGACCGATGTTGCTACTACGCCACCGCTCCACCAATGAGAAACCTCCATGGTAAGGTGGTAAGGCCTTACTCTGCCAACACACCACCAACCATGCTACCTCGCCACCTCCAAGCACACCTTGCGGTATGACGGTAACCGCAATGCCAACTTTCATCGCTCACTGCGCCACCGCTAGTCTAGAAGAAGACAATCATGGTAAGGTGGTAATACCACCCAACTGTCAGACCAATCAAGGTGGCCCATGATAAAGCGGTAAACTACCTAACCATGCCACCAGCGTAAGCTTGCAACGGTAAGGCAGTAAAGGCTAGAAACATGAATAAATCGGCCAAGTCTTCAAGGGAAACCAGAATGTTGAGGCATAAATTTCCCAACAGCTGCATCCAATCATTGTAACTGTAATAGGGTCTAACATACGCCATCAATTCAGTAAATTTTTTGTAAGAGACCTTTATGTCATCCATGCAAAATAGGCCCAAACCATGTAATGATGATGGTACTATGTGATATATCCTCTCGTTGACACAAAAATCAATTTTTATTGGAGGAAGTTTCTTGGGTACCCATTGTTTCCGTAGATGTTTGTACCTCAAGGGCACCTCAATGTAGCCTATGCGCTCATCATCATAAGAACATGACCCCCCTTCACCAAGAAAAAATTCCATGCGTTTACGAAATTTTTTTCTAATCTTTTGACCTCTAGTTGATCTCCCTCGTTTAGACCTACTACATGTCTCACTTTCCTCTTCTCTTCCTAAATTTCCCTCGCTCGAGGAAGATAGATCTGACAAATACCTATTTGGTGGTACCTGCACTCATAAGGATGTTGTATGAAGTTATTTCATGGTGATGTGATCCCAAGGTGACATTATGATTAATCTATCATTTCATCGCTAGAATTTGACAGGTTATAAGGTAATCAAGTCTTGATAGATTGCAATTTATCGTTACTACCGTCCGAATGTGTCCATCACAAATCAAATCTACTTAATGTTTTAACTCCCAAAATTTGTAACAAGTGTTAAATGTGACTATGGTCCACCAGTTACACAACCAAGGCCTCAAATGTATTCTCTAATTGTAATCAAAGGACTTTTTCTCTTCATTCAAGTAAATAAACTTGAAGGGAAACACCACCATGTGGTTTATTGGACACCTACATGACCAAAAATAGCAAAAAATTTGCATTTAATTTCCATATGTCTAAGTGGTTAATGGGGAGGGAGTGTGTACTAGGCTTGGTTAAGTCAACATAAGTTTATGCTTTGGCAATTAAAATTGTTTAAGTCATCTTAAATCTTCCTATGTCTAATTTCTAGTAGACTTTTGGTATGTTTTAAGGGAGGATGAGTGGTTGCATCAATGTTCTAGTTCTCCATGACAAGGTTTCAACATCTTCAAATAGTGAAATTTAGTGCTCGTAGTCATTTAAAACAACAACATTTTGATTATGTATGATGGTAGGATTTGATATTTTAAGAAAATTGGCTACCCAACAAACTTAAAGTTAAAAGAAGAAATTTCAGTTTAAGGGGTTAGCACTTTCTTTCATCTTTGCATATTGGTTTGATGCTTCAAATGATGCATTCTTATCCCACTTCTATCATATTGTATTCCCATCCAATTGTAATTGTTGCAATTGTTGCAATTGTTGATACCAAAATTTCATATCAAATACCATGTTCTTGAAGCAATTTTATGTGTTTTTACTATTTTTCTGAAGTTATTTTGTATTGTATGGACCCGTACAAGCTTGAAATGCTCTAAGATCATTGTTGTAGATAAATATATGTGTTCCATTTCATTTTAATTTGTTTTGAAGTGTTAAATCATTGTTTTGTGGGAGAAAACAATCAAATACAGGGCCTGCCCTATTTTGCATCTGTAAGGGTTTGAGGGCTAAATAGAAATGACATCCACCAATCCACCCACCATCTTGGAACTATAACTCGGTGGATTGGTTTGAAACATGGTATGATAGAGGTTCATTGCATTTAGGGGTCTGTTAAAGAAAGAAACTTGGCATTGAATTGATGCCCTAGGGCTGACAAGGGCATTTTTCTTGTGAATTTGTGGTTGTAAGTCAGGGTTTATCAATTTGATGGATATCTTGGTAGAGTCATGGTGACACTATTTGATGGACCAATCTCTACTTCAAAAAAAATATCTCTAACAACTCTAAGAGCTATAATGTGATGGCATTAAAGGAACCTTCATATGAAGGATCTTCTAATGAAGGACCTTTGAATTAAGGTCTTCATTTGAAGGTCCTTCATGCAAAGGTTCCTTTTATAAAGCATTTTGGACATTAAATATTTAAAATAAAAAATACCTTCATTTGAAAGTATTGACATGGCACCATTTTTGAATGAAGGTTCTTCATTCAAAGGTCATCACCTTCAAATGAAGGTTCTTCATTTAACCTAAGGTTTTCTCATAATGCTATCATTGGAAAAGTATGATCAAATTCTTCTATTATGAAGAATTGGTCTATGTGCCTCTAGTAATCACTATAAATGTTTGTAAGGATAAAATTACTAAATATTGCATCAAGTAGGAGAGAATCAACTTTGAGTTCTTCAAAGATTATATTCCTCTATTCATAATTTTTAAGGTTTCTGTGTGGATGAGGTTATCACTACCAAGAATGGAGGATACCTTTCCTTGCATATGTTTCTAGTGGAGGTATTAAAGAAGAATTGTATGCCTTTATTTCCATTCATTAGATCTAGCTTAGCCTAGCGTATACTTGGGCTCCTTATCCCCTATAAACTTCCATCTGTTTGATTTTATGTTTTGTAAGTGTAATTCCATGCTAGACATGAAAATTGCAGGTTAAAGAGAATGGGGGTACCAAACTTACAGTACTCATTATCCCTTGGTCATTGATTTTCCCTGAGTGCCCTCAACGTCATCCTCGGTGCTGGTATTGACCTTGTTTTCACTCCTCCATACTCTTCCTCGGCGTTGGTATTGACTTTTTTTTCACTCCTCCAAACTCTTCATCGGCATTGGTATTGACCTTGTTTTAACTCCAAACTCTTCCTCGATATTGGTATTGACCTATTTTTCACTCCTCCAAACTCTTCCTCGATATTTGTATTGACCTTTCACTTCTCCAATTTGACGAGCTACAACCTGGTTTCATTAGGTTTTAGAGTATGTTAATTAAATTCAAAATTATGGTGCCATTTAGCTACGTTCATCGAAATTTTGACGAACGTCGGGGATAAAATTTAAAAAAATTGAAAATTACACATCAAATATCACAAGTACCCGACAATCATCTCATTTTACATATTTCATCGGAAATTTTCATTAGATTTTGTAGTCATATGAGTTAGTGAGTAACCAAGAAATATTCCTTCATCACTTCTTGCATCAAACTTGCCCAAAGTTTCTTCATCTCTTCTGATATAACATTTGCTTCCGAATACCTTGAAATATTTAACTCTAGGAATTCTTTCATGCCAAACCTCATAGGGAGTCTTTGTACTATTCACTCTTGCTTGAACTTGATTGAATACATACACAACAGTGTGAATAAATTTTTTCCAGTAAACTTCTGGTAATCTAGCTTCAATGATCATTGACCTAGCAACCTCTTGAACTATTCTATTTTTCCTTTCAATGACTACATTCTGTTGAGGAGTTCTGAGAGAAGAGGAAAACACTCAAATGAAATAAACCTGCACTACAAAGTTACACTGGGTAGTGCCAAGACAAAAACCTCAAATTTCATGAAATTCCAAACAAAACTAAGTAGAGGAGAGGCAAAAATGGGATTTAAGAGTAGATCCCACTTTCCTCTAAAGACTCCAAGTCTATAGGTGGAGGGAAATATGGAGTGGAATGAAGTTCCACCAAGGCATGGTGGATGAGAAATTATACTACATCGAAGAGGTCTAGTAGCGTGTTGGAAATTGTATGACCCAATTTGGGTTTGAGGCCATGAAGATTTTTGACAAATTTATATAAATAATCATCAAACAATTTGTGAGCCATCAAGCTCAAAAGAGCCAAGATTGAATGGTCAAAAAGAAAGAATTGTCGACAAAGAACACCTCCAATAATATTAGATCCATTTGAAATATCATATTCCTTGAGAGCAATTTGAAAAGAAGAAAGAGGACATAGTGAGCCAAAACATAAGAGCTGGCTAAAAAATTTACCATTCCGCCACACCACAAAACATCCATTAAATTTAAAACAAATCAAGATGCTACCTCATGCGAGAGTGACAATGGATTTAAGTATAACCATCCATTCCCTAGGAATGTTCTAATTTCATCCTCCACAGGATTGCATTCTATGATGCAAGTTTGGCTTATCTTTTTTGTGCTGAAGGGAATTTCATCACGGAGTTCATGGTATCTTGGAGGAACCACCACCCTAAATTTTATCTTCAAAAAGAAGCCAAAAGAATGTGAAGACAATAAACCAAAGAAATCTTTTAAAGAATCCATCACACACTAGAGATCATATGATGAAAACAATGTAATAAATGTCTTTATAAGTTTATTGCACCAAAGGGTGGTGCATAATTAACAAAGCAAACCCACTTCAGTGTGTCAAAATAAACTCATGCCAGATGTCATAAATTTCTCCTTTAGTATCCCATCATACACAACTTTTGTAGAGTTGAAATGGTGATAAGAAACAAGGATCATCAGATCCGTTAGATGTATGAGCCTAAGTGTGGATGGTGGCCTATGTACACCCTACAAAATCCAGTTATCATGGAATATGCATGTGTAGAAGAAATTCACATAGGCTACAAGTACCAAGAGTAGAGGGACAATTAATGAGATGTCAAAGTAATTATCTCAGCCCATTTCAAATTTGGAAAAGCTGCTAAATATGTGAACCATTCCGCATACAAATGGGAATGTTTTCCCAAATTAGAGACAAGCCAAGATTGATAATCGCTAAGATTTATCTTGGGAATGAAGGATAATCTGTACTGTGCATGATTCCTAAGAGGAAGAGATTTAAGCCATGCCGCCAATGCTCCCACATACTAACCGAAGAAGGGAATAATTCCCTAAATACAATTAATATGGGGGAGGGGCCCGCAAGCTGATAAAATTAGCATAGACAAGGAAAGCCACTTGTGCATGTCAGAGGTACCACATCATATTCAATATTTTTGCTATTTTTTAAGCCACAATATAGTGGTTCGGCCAAAAATGCCATTATTTTTCAAGCCACAACATGGTGATTGGATCAAATTCCACCTTTGTATCTTATCAAACCATAGATCAAAATAATGCCAACATACTAAATATGTGTCATAAATTTGGACAAGAGAGAAATTATCCAAGTTTTAACTTGGTCATGAAGAAAATTTTTCCTTGTTGGCTACCAAAATTAGATCTTAGATATCTATAGCATTATCAACAACCAAGAGTCAAAAGAAGAGTATGGATCTTTTTAATTCACCAAATTCAAATATTCCTGATAAGAGTGTACTTTTAAATGCAAGTTTTGATCAATGGCTTTATTTGCAAGTCACTCTGCTTGTTTGTTTGCTTCTCTGTAACAATGCATTACTTCATAAGAGGAAATTTTTCACAAGAGATGACGAATATGAGATATAAGATAATTCAGATGCCAAGAATCTGCGTAACCCTTCAAGGCAGTAGACACCACAATCATAAAGTCACCCTCAATCAAAATATGGGAAATGGATAAATCAATAGCTAGTTTCAGACCCAAATTTAGAGCACTTAGTTTGGCCATGTTATTTGTGCCATCTGAAAGACTTGATAAATTTGCTCCGATGAAGTTTCCTTAACAATCTCTGAGATTAGCAGTAGCCCCAAATTTTCCAGGATTTCCCCTAGAAGCTCCATCGAAGTTTAATTTGATGTAATTCTTGGGAGGAGGTATCCATTTGATAATCGATATATCCACTTGATGTTTTTTATTTATTATGGAACCCACATTAGGTATCTTGAGGAGAGACCAATTTATAAGGATAAAATAATCCCAAAAGGAGAAGAAGTTTTTGGTGGAACCATTCTTGTAAAAACTTGCCATCACTGTTTCAGAAATGGAGATTTCAATTTTTTGGATGATTTGTTCCACTGGAAGGTGGTCCTTTTTAAATATCCTTCTATTCATTTTGAGCCATATGTTCCAAATGAGGATTAAGGGAGAAATCTCCTAAAGACAAGAAAACTTAGAGGAAGGATATAGTCTCGACCAACTTTGGAAGTGGTGGAGGATCAAATTTTGAAGAGGAGAATGCCAACCCAGTCTATTCCTTAACCATGTCCAACAATCATATGTAAAAGTGCAATTGTTAAGGAGGTGATCAATAGATTCAAATTCCTTACCACAAAGCACATAGGGGAAAAGAGGAGTTATTCCCAATCTGTCAAATCTCATACCTGAGAGAATTTTGTCCTTGATTGCTAACCAGCTAAAAGCACCTACTTTCGGAAGCACATTAGGGCCCCAGTAGAGGTGAGATGGCCAAGATGGAAGAACTTCATTATTTACTAAATATTTATAACCATATTTAATAGTATATTTTCTTAATTTTGATCTTGTCCAAATTATCTCATCGGGCTTGTCTGAAAAGATAAAATGCCTTTTTGAGAGTTTAGTTTTTAAAGATTCCTTTATGTGAGGAGGTGCGGGAAGGAAACTGAAATCCTTCCATCTGAAATATTTTAAAGGGTTGTCCATATCAATGATAAAATAGTCTTTTACTTTGTCACCCCAAAATTTTTTCAAAATATTCTCTAATTGGGACCAATCCCCAAGAATTTTCAGGGGTTGATAACCATTCTATGCATCATCCCAAAAAAGGGCCTTCTCACCATTGTTAACAAGCCAAGAAAGGTGAAGAAGGATGACATGTCTAAAATCACATATTAAGTTCCATATTTATGATCTTGATGGGAGGGTCCTTTGGGTGAAGATCCTTTCTCGTTCCATGGAATCCAAGTATTTATATCTCATGATTTGGCACCAGTTTTCCTTTGGATTGTAGTACAACTGCCAAACCAGTTTGGCACCAAGGGATTTATTCTGTAAGAAAATGTCTCTTAAACCTACTCCCCCTGAATCTTACAACTTACAAACATTTTCCCAAGCTACAAGGGGGAGTTTCTTCTTTTGTGTGACATTTTTAGCCCAGAGGAAATTTCTGAAATTTTTTTGAAGAGCTAGTCCTTTCCCTTGAGGTATCTTCAAAACTGATATTAAGTAAATAGGTAAAGAGTGAAGGACAACCCTTAGTAATAATAACTTTCCTACAAATGAAAGCCATTTATATTTCCATAGAAGAATTATATTAGTAGTGGAGGAGACAAGATTTTCCCAAAAGTTATGCTTCTCTTTACCCGAGAAGAAGGGGATTCCCGAGTATTTACATGGTAGATTTCCACTTTGGAACCCCCAAAATTGTTTAATTTTGGCTTTGACTAAGGGGTTCACATTTACTAAAAATGTTTTAGATTTCTCAGTATTGAAGGATTGGCCTAATGCCAAGCAATAATTTGAAATAATTGTTTTAATTATTCTTTCTTCCTTTATAGAAGCCTGACCAAAAAGAAGAGTATCATTCGTGAAGAGAGTGAGAAATTGGAGTGGGGAATGGCTTAACCATAATGGCATTCCATTGTGTGTTGTCTCTTGCAGCAATAATTGACTTGCTTAATCATTCTACCATCAGAATGAATACAAAGGGTGACAAGGGATCACGTTGTCTTAACCCCCTTGAGGGAACAAGTTTATCAGTAGGGTAACCATTTACCAAGATGGAAAGACTTGCACCAGATACACAAGAAGAAACCCAATTGCACCAGCTATTAGAAAATCCAAATTTTTTGAGGACAGCGAAAAGGAAATCCCATTCCACTTTATCATAGGCCTTTTCCATGTCGAGTTTCAAGATCATTGATGGAGATTTCTCTTTTGTATCTAAGTGTAAAGCTTCATGATCTAATATTGCCCCTTCAGGAGTATCTTTGCTAGGAACAAACACCCCTGTTCAATTTAAATACTAGAAGGGAGGATTTTGGCAAGTTTAAGGGAAATTGCCTTCGAGAAAATTTTGAAAATAGCATTACAAAGGGAAATAGGTATGAAGTCTTTGAAGGACAAAGGCTTAGATTTCTTGGGAATGAGGGCAACCAAGTTCTCATAAAAAATCTTTAATATTTTTTTCTTTCTCCTCAATTCCTCCAAAGCAAGAAAAAGGTCTCTACCTACAAATTCCTAACATTTCTAAAAAAACAAAGTCGTGAAGCCATCAAGTCCAGGGGCCTTTTCGGCATTCAAGGAGAAAACAGTATTTTTCACTTCCTCCATGGTAAATTCAGCCATTAGAATTTTGATATGTTCCATATCAACCAGAGAAGGAATATTATTTAGAACAACATTATTTTCTAGAGATCTATTAGAATTTATGGGAGCTAATAGATCCTTAAAATAAGATATTGCAATAGCTTCAATGTCTTCATCTTTGATTAAAGTGTCCCCAGAAGGATATCTAATTGAATCAATCCTATTTGTTTATCTTTTCATTTTTGTCGAAGCATGAAAGAATTTAATGTTTCTAGCACCTTCCCTTAGCCAGGTATCTCTTGACTTATGTCTCCAATAACATTCTTCCCTAGCCAATAGTTCATCTAATTCTGATTTTAGAGATTTGTCCTTTTCATAAAGGGTTGCATCCATACCTTTTTTTATCACAATCTCATTTATATTAGCCAATTCGAGTTCAACCCTTAACTTTTTAGAAAAAATGTTCTTGAAGCAGTATTTGTTCCAATCCTTTATTTTCCCTTTGATAAAGTTTACTTTTTTGTGTAGTTGGAACATACAAGTGCCCATCTTGAAAGGACACATAGACCACCAATCCTTGAGGAGGGGAATAAAATTCGGGTCTCTGAACCACATCGGTTCAAAATTGAAATACCCCTTTTTAACTGGTTTATTGCCAAAATCTGAGAGGGAGATTGGAAAATGATCAAAACCCGAAAAAGATAGAATTGAACAAGAGAAATCCCATGGGGAGGATAGCCAATTATCTGATGAGAGAAAATGATCCAATCTTTCAGCAATTTTTGAGAAACCTCTACATTTATTAGTCCATGTGAAACAATCGTTCTTTGGAGCACAATCATACAGATTATTGTTGGAAATGAAATTATTAAAATCCTCCATTACCTTGGATGAGGGGATGATGCCATCAGTTTTTCTAATAGGCCACAAATTGCATTGAAGTCCCCAGTCAAAATATTCAAATCATTTTTTACTAATGCTAATGCAGAAGTAAGTTGTGACCATAGTTGTTTCTTGGCATAGGTTGCACAAGGGCCATAAATATTGAAAATATAGAAGATATTAATTATTTTCAAACACTGAACTGAGGCTTGAGTCCAATTTTCCTTAATAGTAAGCACTTTTAGATTGGAAGAAAACTTATTCCATAGGATTGAAAGACCTCCAGAGGCACCCTATGTCGAAGAGGAAGTTGAATCCCAGATCTTCCATGTAGTAAAGAATTTAGAAGTTGATTGGTTTGATAATTTTGTTTCATGTAATAGAACAATGTCTGAATTAGAATTCAATATTTGACACTTCATGAAGTGCCTCTTGTTAGGGGAATTTAAGCCCCTAACATTCCAACTTAGGATCCTCATTTTTCTCAAGGAGAGATAACGTCTCCCATCGCTTTGTTATTCAATTTAGAGATGTTATTCTCCATAATAGAATATGGCTATCCCAGTTGGGAAAAATTACCAGAATTATCCAAACCCTTGAGCTTTTTTGTGGTAGATCTTAGGTTCTTCTAGAGAGTCATTTGTATGCCTGATGCCACTTCAATGTTAGTTTTTTCACTTTTAGATTTCCTACCCCTTTTATTACTAGGGGAAACCAAAATTTTGGCATCCAACTGTGAAAGGGGAGTAGGAGTAGATTTTTTTCCTAAAGAAGGGAATTCATCAATATCCTTGATTATAGCCAACATGAGAGTGAGAAACGTTTGAGTTAGATTGTGAAATTGGGCAAAAAGAAGTTTCTTTCTCCAATTCAAGTTCTACTAGAACTTCGTTCGTTGTTTCTTCTATAAAAACTTTACCCACTTTTGTACATACCTCATTAACAATATCCAAAATGTTTTCCTCACTTATCGAACCCTTTAGTAGTTCTTCAAACTATGAGCCATCTTTCAATGTTTCGAAATTATTATGAGGGATCAAAATTGGCCTAGAGTTGAATATCAAAGTTTGTTGTGGTTGATTAGTTTTTGAGATATGAGAAGAAGAAGAATGGTCTAGCGGAAAAATATCCATCATGTAGTTAGAGAAGGAGAATTACATGGGTTATGCCCATGAAAAGAGCTCAGAATCTACTCTAATCTTAGCTTCTTTCTAAGAGGAGGAATCTAGTGTTAGATTTTGATGCCATCCTCCTTTTCTTGTAATAATTTTCACAACATGAGGTATTTTATTCAAATTTGAGACCAATTCTTAAACCCTAATGGTGGGTAGACCCTTTACAATTTTGAACTCATTCTTTAAAAAATCCACAAATCGAGAGACTATTTTTTTAATCACAAAGGATTCCATATATTCTATCGGGAGATTGGGAAGAGTGAACCAAATAGGTTTCTTAGGTAGGACAATAGAATTCTATGGTAAATTAGGTTGCCAGTTACATGTTTGAAAGAAATTTTTATCAAACCAGAATGGACCTTTTCTTGAAACCCTATCTTTTATAGTAGGATTTTTAAAGCATGCAAAAAAGGAAAAAGATGAAATGATTAAGAAGTTGAAGAATTCATACCATATTTCTTTTATCCATGCTTTGATGGTAGTAAGAGGTGTTGGTTCTCAAAAATGTAGGTTTTAACCATAAGACTTTGACACGCCCTTACAACATTTTTGGACAACATACAAGGCCAGTTACTCAATTAAACCTTCTACTCTTTAGGTTCTACTAGACCTAGGTGGGTCAACCTATGTGAAACATGCAGATTCAAAATAGATGTCCTACTAAGCAATCTACCCATAATGGCAAATAATAGTGGATAGTCAAAATGACTGCAACTACACATACTACACAAAAGAAAAGATTTGAATATATTATTTATTATGAATTCTATCCTCTGGGATATGGAAGATCAGTGCCTTCTATCTGTTGGGCAATGGAGTCAAAAATTACAAGAATTCAAGGTGTTTCCCTCTCCGACTTAATTCAAGTTGTTAGGAATATTTATAGTATGAAACTCTATGACTAGCATATTATTTCACCCAATTCATGGCTTACATAAATTATGCTTGAGTGTTTTCCTACCAGGTTCTTCTTTAATCATCCAACAAAATCCTAAAATCATTGTGGCTTGCTTAAAAGGAATTTAGTCCTGACTTTGTAGACACCTATTAATAAAACCACACAAAGTGAAAAATGCACTGTGAGAAATCACAAATATACTAGATATCATGATTTTAATGATTTTAAAAATTTTAATTTTAGATAACTAGATAGGAAATACCAAATTACAACATCTCAAAAACAAGACTCAGAAAAGATTGCACCAATATAAAATTGTTTTACTCCATTACACTCCGTTTAAGAAGGACTATTCATCATCTTTTTTATCCCAATTCTGTTATTGTTTCTCCAAAATTTTCTATCTTTGTTCCCGCTTTACAATAGAATTTACAAAACATTTATATCATGAAATATCAAGGGTCACAACCCTTTAGTTTCTCAATCATAACCATTTGCATTTTTCCGGTAGAAATAAAATATTTGATTAGGTTGCCTATCGGCAAATCAAATACTTTTACATAGCTCTGCATTTTTATTTTACCTTAATACTTTTCCCGTTGCTTTACCTTTATTTCTCCATGACCGTTAGTGTCTTTACCATTCTACCATGGTCATATTGTTTGCACTCCGCAGTATGGCGGTTTGACATTAACTGTCAACTCTGGCCATTTACCACCTCACTGTGGTCACCATGTTAACCATGCATGGTACAGCAGTAGGCTTTTCCTGCTATGCTTTTCCTCTCGCTCCATCATTTTTTTTGTTACTGTGGCCACCACAGTCTCCCCTCTCATCGTGTGTGGTATTGCGGTCTGACTATCACAGTTTATCCTTCCTCCACCGCTTCACCACAATCTCTGACTCGACCATCAATGGTATGGCGGTAACTGTTTGTTGCCCGTCCTTAACCGTCACCCATTTTTTCCATTCACTTTCCATCACCAGTTGCATCTCTATCCACCGCAGTCACTGTGGTCTATGTTCTAACCAGCCATGGTGTGGTGGTAGCTGCGCCACTGACTGCTAATTGTTTACCGCAGTAACCACAGTCTTCGTTGGAGCACCCCGCGGTATTGCGGTGACCGTTTTCTTCACTGCTACCTTCGTCGCTTATCTCACTGCCACCAAGATATCGTGGTCAATGCATTGACTACGTGTGGTGTGGTGGTGATTGTTCTCAAACTGCCAGGCTTTCCCTCCACCGCACAATCATGAGCTGGTTGATAACTGTCCGCGGTAAAACGGTATGAAGAAAAAGGATAGGAATTTTAGAAAGATTAAGGTAGCGGTATAACACATAAGTCAATTTTTTATTTTTGGATGGTGGTAAAATGAATTTTCATGAAAAGGATAGGAAAATGTGAGGGCAAAATGGGGAAACCCTTAGTTTTTCTTATGGATTTTTTAAGTTCTAACAGTGGCTCCTATTGGGGATGAGTGATTTTTCAAATCACTGCAAGAATCTAGAATGCAACTGGGAGAGTAGACCAAGATATGAATGGTCTATAAAATGAAGGCAATGGAGGATGGAGGGAAAGAAAAAATGGAGGAGATGGAAGATGAAAAGAGGAGCATGGATAATGGAAGGTGATAATGACCCTAATCTACTGTACATGGAAAGAAAGCAACTCTTTCAAAAAGGGAATTCCTGAGAATGTCCATGTACTGGAAAATCCAGACCCGTCAAAATTTCCTAAACTACTGTGCATGGAAAGAATATCTAAAGAGGGTAAAACAAGAATTGTCCATGCATTGGCGATCCTTAACCCTCTGTTGATCCTCAAGAGAAGAAATGCTTCAGGAACTACCCATGTACAGGCAACTCCTATTCTTCTCTAGACATATTTTGCAGGAAGTAGGAGTCTTCACCTCCTTTACCAATTATCACAAAAGGGCCAAGCCATAAAGCTTCAAACTTGCCATGTTTCCCCTTCTCCTGACACCGAGCGATCCACATCAATACCAAGTCATCCTTTTCAAATTTTCTCTTCTTGGCCTTCTTATCAAAAAGGTATTTCATCTGTGATTGTGATTTCACATTCTGCTTATGAGCAACTCTTCTCACTTCATCGAGCTCTGCAAGCTACTCCATTCTTTCCTCCATTGGATCAAAAATATCAAAGTCTTCTTGCAGAATAAAGTTATAGACTAGAAAAAGATTCTGCAATGGCATCCTAGCTTGTGTCCCATACACCAATTCAAATGGAGATTTTCCAGTTCCCTTCTTCACTATAATCCTATCCGCCCATACAGCCAATCTTAACTTTGAATCCCATGCCTTTTTGTTTGTATCCAACATCCTCCTTACTATCTTCAAAATATTTTTATTACTTGATTCTTCTTGGCCATTAGCTTGTGGATGGTATGGGGCAGAATAAGAAATATTAATGCCATATTTTTTGCAAAAATCTCTGAACTCATCAAATCTAAAACACATCCCATTATCTGTGATCAATCTGACTGGGGTGCCAAATCTAGTCATAACATTCTCCATCAAAAATTTCATCACTACTTTGCTTGTTGCTTGCTTAGTTGGGATAGCCTCCACCCACTTATTAAAATAATATGTGGCCACTAGTATCCACCTATGTCCTCCACTTGATCTTTCCTATATTTCTCCAATGAAATCAACTCCCCATTGGTGAAAAGGTGCTTCTACCTACAAAGGTCTAAGTGGCAATGCTCCCTGATATTTCAACTTTCCTGAAAATTTCTGACAAGCCTCACACTTCCTCACATATGAAAAGGAATCATTGAATATCCTAGGCCAATAATAACCAACCTTGAGAATCTTGTGTGCAGTAGTCTTAGCAGAATAATGGCCTCCACATACCCCTTCATACATTTCTCTCAAAACATATTTTGCCTAGGATTCATCTAGACACAACAGCAATATACCATCCTTATTCTTCCAGAATAGGTCCCCTTCTAAGAAAACATATTTAGAAGCTTGCAACTTCAAATTTCTCCTTTTATTATCATTTACCCCTTCGGGGAACTTCATGTATTTTAGATAATGCATCACATTTGTATACCATGGAGTATGCTCAATACTTGCTATGACCTCTTCCTTACCTTCTACACTGCAGATTTGGTTTTCCTCAATATTTGTTTCTGCCATCAGCCTGGCCAGACCTTGACCTCTTACTAGTTTGGTAATCTAAATCTCCATATTGAACTATTGGATTTTATTAATCCATCTACATCTCTTCCTTGTCACTTTTGTCTGCACCAAGATATCCTTCACAGCTGCATGTGGGACATAAGCAATTACCTCAGCTCCAACAAGGTAAGATCTGAAAACCTTTGTTGCTTTGACCAGTGCATGAGCCTATTTTTCTATAATATCATACTTCAATTCTGACCCCTGCAAAGACTTACTAAAGAAAGAAACAGGTTGCTCATGACCTTCATCATTTTTTTGTAACGTAACAACAACTATGGTGTGAAATGAAGCAAAAGAATTTTTTTGAAATGGTTTAGTAAAATCAGGAGACTTCAAGATGGGGGCTTCTTTGATAGCTCTTTTTATAGATATGAAGGCATCCATAGCTTCGGCAGTCTAGTCCAAATCTTCTCCTTTTTTAAACATCTTAGATATAGGTTTAACAATCTCAGCAAAATTGGACATAAACCTCCTAACGAAATTAATTTGGCCAAAGAATGATTGGATTGCTTTGACAGTTTTGGGAATGGGAATTTTATCTATGGAATCTACTCTTTCAGGGTCTATCCTAATCAAAACTCTTGACACAATATGCCCCAAAATTTTACCCTTTGTGACAGAAAAATGACATTTTT
Source organism: Sequoiadendron giganteum (assembly GCA_007115665.2). Taxonomy (NCBI): domain Eukaryota; kingdom Viridiplantae; phylum Streptophyta; class Pinopsida; order Cupressales; family Cupressaceae; genus Sequoiadendron; species Sequoiadendron giganteum. The sequence continues at coordinate 47,351,857 of CM021102.1, read as the reverse complement.
TAGGATTAATACTAATACCATATTCCAAAGCTTTGATGAAGATCTTTTCCAAGTCCCCAACATGATTTTCTTCCTTTTTGGAATAAACAGTGAGATCATCTTGATATACCACCATTATAGAATTGATTAGATCTGCAAATGCCACATCCATGGCCCATTGAAAGGTAGCTCCTGCATTTGTGAGACCAAATGGCATTATTATATAGACATGTGTTCCTCGTGGTGTAGTGAATGTTGTCTTGTACTACTCAGATTCCTTGAGTTTGACCTGGTTATATCCATAAAATCCATCCATCATTGAAAATAGCTCACACCTTGTTACTTTGTACAATATTGCCTCCATGTTTGGGAGAGGATAATTATCTTTTAGGGAAGCAACATTCTAATTTCTGAAATCTACACATAGTCTTATGTCCCCATTTTTCTTCCTGACTGAGACCAAATTTGAGACCCATGTTGAATTCCTAATGGGTTTTATGGTACCTCCATCTCTAAGATTTGCTAGCTCCTCTTGCATCTTGGGTTCTAGGGTTGGGTTGATAGGCCTCTTCTTCTGTCTGAATGGCTTTGTGTCTGGCTTAAGTGGGATCTCATGCTGAAAAAGATCTTCTCTATATGCCTTGAAATCCTCATAAGACCAAGCAAACACATGCTTGTATTTTCTCAGCAATGTAATCAGCATTCTTCTGATGGTTGGGCTTATTTTCTTCCGAATATAAACCCTTTTTGGTGCTAATTCAGTTCCCAAATTTATTTCTTCAATATCTTCTTTCTTAACAGGTGCCTACTTCATGAGAGAACGATCACTCCCAGCATACACTCTCTCCAATGCCACAAGCCCTTTGGGAAGCTTGTTATTTTTAACCTGCAAAACTTCCTTCCCAAATATAGTTTGTTTCCCATCCACTTCTTCCACAAAAGCATTGAAATCTATCTCCTATGCCTCATATTGATCTATACAATGAAGAAATTTCAAAAGGTCAGTGTCATCATTAAAAACTTGCTAACTATATATGTTGTCAGGGACAGCAGGCCTTGTTTTGAATTCAACATGAGAAACTCTAGCCAAAGTGATATCATATTTCTTTAAGGCTACACTAGCCAAAAAATCAGCCATCAAATTTTTAGATCTATCTATCCAATCGATTGAAAATGCATCAAATCGTTCCACTCTATCCCACACAACATTTCTATATTTTTTCAGCCTCTTATTTTTTGCAGCATACTTTGATCTAATTTGTAACACAACTAGTTCAGAATCTCCTGAGACAGACAACAACTTAATCATATGCTTGACAGCCATGTTCAAACCAATTAATAAAGGCTTCATACTCTGCCACATTATTTATACATTCAAAAGCCAACAAAAATGAATATTTAAACTTTACACCTTCTGGTAATATGAAAACTATCCAAGCTCCATTACCTTCTTGACTGCATGCCCCATCAAAATACATTTTCCACACATCTTGCTGATTTCTAGAAACAAGCTTATCAATTGGGTCAAAAATCACTAATTCTGGCTGAGACAATTCTACTCTGAAACTCCCTAAATCCACATCACAAAAGAAATTAAGTTTTTCATGAGGAACACACTCAACTATCTGATTGACCCTTGGTTCTCTATGCAATTTTACCTCTTCACCATTAATGGGTATTGTGGCATATGATAAATCAAACTGCACATTACCTCCAACTATTGTAGTCCATTGTCTTGATAAAAGCATTCCAAACTGAGGAGGTGTATCAATCATAGTTATATCAATATTATAGGTTGCCTGTGGGTAGGCTGCTAATTTTACTTCTACATCCTTCATAATCCCCACTACTGGGACAGGCCTACTATCCATGGCATAACACTTACCACCCTCAATATATATCCACATACCAAGTTGTTTCATTACCCCTACTGGCATAATATTCATAGAAGCAACTGAATCTATCATGCAATTTCTTACCAATTTACCATTTATGAGTAGGGTAGTAAAAAATGGATCAATTTGTGGTTTATTCATCAATGCATCATTTAGGCCAACTTTTGAAACTTTTATCTTTCCTTTCTTATCAGAAATTCCAGGATTCTCATTTTGTTCAAAATTTACAATTTGATTCCTCCCACCAAACATTAATTGGATAGAACTTTCCCTATACTCTTTAATCTTCATCATTTCAAGTAATGGGACAGATATTTTTACCTGGGATAAAGCTTACACAAAATCAAAAGATGCACGTTCAACTCTTATCACCTTCTTTTGCTTTGTTGGTTCACCTTTGCTCTCCTCTTTCTCCCTTTTCGATGTATGATCTATCTTTTGTTTTTCTTTGGGGTATTATTTACTTTCTTCTTTGGGGACATACTTCTATTCTTTGTTATCAAGGCGCTCATCATTTGTCTATTTTGATATTTCAAGGGACATCTTTTTATCTTTCAAGAATATTCCTCTTGTAACACCTTCATTCTCATTCACTGTTCTATTCCTCAGCAGATACTTGCTTTTAGCCAACTCAACTGCTGCAATAGTCAATATTTTAATTTCTTCGTCATTTGGTCTCCTCATATTTCCCCTATTAGTCTGATATGATGTAGCAGAAGGACTTTGTTCATCATCACTTTTTTCATAGTCAGAAAAAAAAATTGTTCTACCATGTGAACATTATATTTCTGATGATCAACATTATATTCATATCCTCCTTCTTTTGAAGATGAATACCCTTTCTTTGCTGAGTGAAGAGTATGGGGAGTCAAATAGATATTATGGTCCTCTTCATTATTATTTTCTGCTATGTCTTTTCCTGATATTGAATGAGCTACAACACAATGCTCTGAAGAATGTGGCAAGTCACAAACTAAACACCAAGGACTATTATCAACCATGTATGTCCCTCTTTTCTTCAAAGGGCCAAGTGTCTCTTTATTTCTTGGCCCATCCATCACTGGCTTTCCATTTCTCCAATTTTTATTATAAGGCATGTCATGTAGTCTTGGCCTTTCATTCCTATATGTGCTTTCTTCTTTATTTGGGGGAGCATATTGGGGAATCCTAGGGTTATCCCTCCTAGAAATCATCCTTGCAGCTTTCCTGTTATTTTCAATTGTGAGTGTTATCCTTTGAGCTTCAGCCAAATTTATGGGACCCTTGTTCCTAAGTTCATATCCTGTCTTAGGATCAAAAGCCTTTAAATAAATACTCAAAGCAGCAGGATCAACCAATTCAGATCCATGAGGTATCTTATTATGCAATTTAGAAAACCTCTGGTTGAAATCATAAGATGACTCATTTTGATGCTTTTGAATAGTCACCAATTCATGCAATACAAATTCAGGTGCATATTGATTCCCATACTGCTCAAGAAATTGTTCATAAACACATGAATAGAATCAATAGAAGTTGTTGGCAGACTATTAAACCAATCTCTGGCATCTTCAATTAGTGACATCATAAACAACTTCATCTGCACATCTTCATACTGCATGTCCAAATCTTGCACAAAAACATTAAAACTCCTTAAATCTTCTTCAGCTCCAATTGCACTACTTCCTATGAATTTTGCGACAAGACTTCTCCAACTATTGTCCATAAGATAAGGACATATTTGAAATCCAGCCAAGTTAAACTGCTTGATCATGGTTGCATATTGTGGAGGAGGATTCTGGTAATACTAACGCTGGTACAATGGATTATTATTTGCCACATATTGCTGACCTTGTGGGGGTACATGTTGCTGATAAGGAGGTGATTGTACACCTTGATGTTGTGGTGGAGCATTTTGATGTCTATTTGGTTGATTTTGATGGACTTGTGGGGCTTTTGATGGGCCTACATTATTGTTACCCTGTCTGTCTGGTGGCACATATTTATGCAGATTAGCCATTTGAGTATTGAGTTGAGACTTCCTTAATTTCAACTCTTCGAGTTCTTTAATTGCTTGGAGCCTCTTCTCATATTCTATTTTTTCTCTCTCAACTTCTTATCTCTCATGTTCTAGTCTTGCATTTATTTCATCTCGAGCCATATGTTCATAGTTCTCCTCAGAGGCTACTTCATATCCAAGTCCATCCTAATTCTCTTCAAGAAATTCCATTTTTTGATCATATTCATGTTGTCTTCTTTCTCTTTCAGCTTCACATTCAGCCATGAACTCCTTAACTTTCTCAAGGTTTGGATTATAAAAGGGATTCCTCTATTCCTCAGGAGTATGAGGTTCCCTAGAAGGACTGTTTTCATTTGCCAGTGTACCATATGAATTGTGTGTCTCCAATGGTTCTTTTGATGTTCTTCCTTTATTTGATGGGCCCATGTCATCAAATGCTTTCTTTCCCTTATCATTCTTTTGAGTCCATTTAATTTTTTCATTAGGACCATCACCATCTTTGTACAAAGATCTTCTTCCTTGCATGTTGTGAGAAATTGTGATAGTTTGAACTCTAGGATGATTTCTTTTTGATATATATTTCAATTTATCAGTCCCAATATAATTTTTCATTCAGAGTCACCACTCACTTTCCAAAAGTGAGAAAATCTGCAATTCTTTATTCCTAGCGGAGTCTTCTACAAAATACTGACTCTATGACAAAGGCTTATTTTTAGATTATGGTCCCCAGCAAAGTCGCCAAACTGTTGGTTCTCAAAAATGCAGGTTTTAACCATAAGACTTTGCCAAGCCCTTACAAAAATTTTGGACAACATACAAGGCCAGTTACTCAATTAAACCTTCTACTCTTTAGGTTCTACTAGACCTAGGAGAGTGAACCTATGTGAAACATGTAGATTCAGAATAGATGTCCTGTTAAGCAATCTACCCACAATGGAAAATAATAGTGGATAGTCAAAATGACTGCAACTACACCTACTACACAAAACAAAATATTTGAATATATTATTTGTTATGAATTCTATCCTGTGGGATATGGCAGATTGGTGCCTTCTATCTGTTGGGCAATGGAGTCAAAGATTACAAGAATTCAAGGTGTTTCCCTCTTCGACTTAATTCAAGTTGTTAGGCATATTTATAGTATGAAATTGTATGACTAGCATATTATTTCACCCAATTCATGGCCTCTGTGACACCATAGCTTCTTGAGGTTTCCCACTGTAAAGTTCTTTCCTTTAATCAACCAACAAAAAACTCTGCAGAAAACTTCATTGTGGCTTGTTTGGTGCTGAATTTAGTAACGACTTCTAAGGGCATTATTATAACCACACAAAGTGAAAAATGCAATCAGAGAAATCACAACATACTAGATATCATGATTTTGAATAGATTTTAAAATTTTAATTGAGCAACTTATAGGAAATACTCAAATTAAAATATCCTAAAACCAAACCTTAAAAGATCACTCCAGATAAAATTGCCTTTTACTCCATTACACTCCATTTAAGCAGGACTGTCACATCATCTTTTATCCTGCATTATTGTTTCCAAAAATTGTCTCTATTCCCTGCATAAATAGAATTCAAAATGATTTATATCATGGTCCTCAAGGTCATAACCCTTTATAGGTTTCTTGGCCATAACTGCTTGCATTTTTTCATAGAAATAAAGATGGATTAGGTTGCTCATCTAAGTAGTCCAAATACTTTGCATAGCCTCCTGCAATTTTGTTTTACCTTTACTTTCCCACTGCTTTTCTACTCCTTTTATTTCCTTCTGTGGACTTCAATATATGGGTATGCTTTTATTCGCTCTACCATGGTGTGACATTGCTTACACCTTTGTAGTAAGGAAATTGAAACTAATCTATCAATCTCTTGAAGCCATTTACCGCCTCACCGCAGTCACCATGTTAACCGCATGCGGTACAACGGTAGGATTTTCTTGCTACGCTTTTCCTCTCACTCCATCATCTATTTCTATTACCATGGCCACCACACTCTCCCATCTCACCATGTGCGGTATCGTGGTCTGACTGTCACAGTGTATCCTTCCTCCACCACTCCACCGCGATCTCTGACTTGACCATCAACTATATGGCGGTAACTATTTGCTGCCCGTCCTTAACTGTCACCCATTTTTGCCATTCACTTCTCCGTCACCGGTTGCATCTCTATCCACCACAGTCACTGTGATCTACATTCTGACCAGCCACGATGTGGCGGTATCCACGTCACTGACTACTAACTGTTTACCGTAGTCACCGCGGTCTTCGTTGGAGCACCCCGTGGTATTGTGATGACCATTTTCTTCACTGCTTCACGGTTGCCTCCAACGCTTATCTCATCACCACTACGATATCGTGGTCAATGCATTGACTATGCGTGGTGTGGTGGTCACTGTTCTCAAACTGCCTGGCTTTCCCTCCCTTGCACAACCGCGAGATGGTTGATAACTGTTCACGGTAAAACGGTCTGAAGAAAAAGGATAGGAATTTCAAAATGATTAAGGTATTGATATAACACATAAGTCAATTTTTGATTTTTGGATGGCGGTAAAATGAATTTTCATGAAAAGGATAGGAAAATGTGATGCAAAAATGGAGAAACCCTTAGTTTTTCTTATGGATTTTTTAAGTTCTAACAAGAGGTTTATCCTTGCCCCAATTCTGCACAAAAGCCCATTTTGCTCAAATTCTTCGAGTTGGGTGTCCACATTAAGAAGTATTGTTAGAATTGGTTTCTAAAAAAGATCCGAGCCATAGTAGTGATCTTTTGTAGACACAAAAATTTTCTTATTTGGTAGCTCTACATTTTGATCCAAACCCGCATTCGATTGAGGGAAATAAGACCCTTTAGGGTTTTGCCAGACCCTTCTTATATCAGCATATCTTGGGTTTTTGTTCCCATGGTCTCTCCAAGAGTCTTAGGGAAGAGTTTTATTCTATTGGAAAGAGACACTACTAGTATCATATGGTGTTTTCATTGATGGAAAACCTAATTGATGATCAGATACACACATCATCATTCGATCACACCAGTAGATAGATTGAAGATTAACAAGGAAGAACAGAGCATCTAATAGTTCAGTGTTCATCGATCTGTATGAATATTTTATGTTATTTTTTTGTGTTACGCATCTCAAAAAATTGTTTTTGGTATATTATCTTTATTACTATTAAAGCGAAGTGGCTCGTATTGATCCTTGTGTGAGTTTGAAGATCCGATTGGCTAATTCTCTGCTTACCAGTACGGGAGCCGACATCTTGAATGTATCATGTCCTGAATGTATGGAAAGTAATTGGTTAAGTATTGTTGTGTTCATGCATCTTTATTTGGGTCCTAGCCAAGTTGTGGCTGACTGTTGTGGATACACATTGCATATTATTCACCATTTGAGTTGACAAATGTAAATATCCCTTTGTTTTATTGAAGTCGACATAGTGTAATTTAATTCTGAGTTGCGGATATATATATATAAGATCATTTGTATCATTTTGAAGGATGTATGAAGTGTGTGTTGATGCGAATTATGAATTAGAGCAGAGCAGAAGATAAATAATGCGCAATTTCACTTGCGCATAAAGAATTTGTGTTGCGAGTTTGGGCAGAATAGAGCAAAAGTGTAGAATCTATCGGTAGGTTAGAAGATTGAATATTGTTCCTAACCAGAACTATAATCAAGCATATGTAGATGCTATTTTTCTTAGTTCAAAATCTCAGATGGTTTTAATCATATTTTCTTTGTAAGGCAGTCATCCTTCCCTTTGAGCAGTGAGCTCTAGGTAGTGTGCCTGAATGCAAGTGTATTCCCCATATTATAAACTTCATTTGAGTATACTCAAATTTAATTATGGATCGGCCATCCACCGTGGTTTTTCCCCTAATAGGGTTTCCACGTAAAAATCCTTGTGTTATAGTGTTGTGTTCATTTTCTTCATGTTTATGCATTATGGTTGAATGTTGTTAATGCTTTGAAGATAAAGGTTAATAAAGTTAATTTTTGTACAACACTGATTCACCCCCCCTCTCAATGTAGCTTGTTTCCAATAATTGGTATCAAAGCTAGTTCCTCTGAAGAGAGATCTTCGAAAGTGTTTCAATGGATTCAAGTAGTATTCAAGAATGGCTTTTGGTGGCCTTGGATGGTCTTGATCAGTCAAAGGCTAAAGTTCGTAAATTACAAGCAAACCTCACAGATGTTGAGAAATTCATTGATTCTTTGAAAGACACAATCAATAATTCTAGAGAGAAGAGAAAGGAACTCTCTGATCAGATTAAGAAGAATGACAGTAAGAGCATTGAAGAAGAAGAACTCAGTCAAGCCCTAAAATAAAAGATAGAAGAATGTGAAAAGCTTACCAAAGATAATACAGTCCTAAAGCATGAAATGGAATCTATCATGATGAAGATGACCAAGGAGATTGAAGACAAAAAGAAGAATGAAGAGAACCTAGCACAGTCCCTAAAAGAAAAATTTGAAGTATGCAGCCAATTGGATGATGATTTGGAACAATCTATAAACAATGAAGAGGCACTTGAAAAGCAAATGGATGATCTCATAAATGAACTTTCTGCTACAAATGAGTACAAATAAAATTTCAAAGTTAGATTAGCCAAACTTGATGAACTAACTAAAGGTCAGAGGACAAATGGTGACAAGCGAGGTATTGGATATGAAGAAGGAGAAAGTTCAAAATTTGGACAAAGAAGATTCAAGCAAGGAAATCAAATGAACAAATCTGGAAAGTATCCGGTAAGGCAACCTAATGCTCAAAGATTTAATGGATACTATTTCAATTGCAATAAATTTGGACACATGGCTACTCATGTAGAAGTAGAATGAAACCAAGTGGTCCATCATTCTCAAGTCAGTGCTTTAATTTTCATAAGGTTGGTCATAAGTCAAATGAATGCATAAATGTGATGAATCAATTTCATAGAAATGTCAGATGCTATACATGCAATAAAATTGGCCATATTGCTAACCAATGAAAATCAAGAGGAGATCAATCGAACATCATTCCGAACAGATAAATTTTGTGTGCTAGAACTGCAATAAAGTTGGTCACATTGCTACATTGTGTTGGAATAGAAAAGGTCTAGTAAATCAAACGAAAAACATGCAAAAGGATATCAAGGCAAAAGGAAAAATCACTACATATGTGGTCAGGCAAAAAATGCAGAAGAAGTGGGTGAAGAAAGATCCCTCTGTTGATGAAAATGTGCCAGCACCAAAACCTGCTTCTGGTAATACCTTCGGAAATTAGTTTCAGGCCTTTGGCCTAGGGGGAGTTGTCAAGAAAATATTTTAACCCCCTAACCAATAATTGACACCAGATGTGGATATGTACAGAAGGTTCATAGATGCTCAACAGATACTGTTAAGCTCATTAAAGGAAGTGGTATTCCCTATTGGAGGTCCATAGAAGATTTATCCTTCACAGTGCATAAAAATAGGGTAATCAGGTGACTTAGGGTAAAAGCATTTATTACGACAAAAAAGGGTTAGGTATGCAAGTGATATAAATTCATTTATATTCTTCATTTTTCACTTTGAATGTTGGAGAAAAGAAGCTTGGAGAGCTCTGTTGGGTCTCAAAAATGTTGGTTGACTGAACCACGAGAGGTTGCCACACTCTCACTATGTTATTGGTCAACTGACAAGGCCAACCAATATGGTTGAACCCTCTACTCTTAAGGCTCCGCTAAACCTAGGCGGGTGCATCTATATGAGTAACACAAAATTTGAATTTATGTTTCCTACTTGATCTAACTATCCACAAATGGCAATTTAACAGTGGAAAGATATGATCCTACTTTGTTATAAATTGTATATGCAATATCAAGGTATGACTTAATATGTTCAATTAAGACATGTCAAATTAAATTAATAAAACTAACGTAAAGAAAATAGGGGAGACTAGTGCCTTATTGGGTAAAATAGAATCAAATGAAATTTTTCAATGAATGGTTTCTATCTAGCAGATCCTCTAATTGTTTGGCATATAACTATGAGTTTACAACTGGTATAAACATGCAAGAGTGTAATTGATAAACCCTACTTGAGGAAAAATATCAAATCTAATTATCTGATCCTTCTTACTAATCCAAATGAAATTCCCAGATTACTATAATTGATTGAGAGGAATTTTAATTTTTCTTTGAAGAATCCAATAAACCAAATCACACAGAAACAACAAATGTGTACTGATAAATCGAATATATACTTGATACTTCAATTTAAACAATCAAGAAACATCAGATTGGAGACAATCAAATAATCGCAGGAATCCAACAAACAATTGATACCAGAACGAAGCCACTAAATCAACAGTCTTTCATTATCTCCTTCAAAATTCATTCATGGAACATAGTCTCCTTGAACATCATTTTGAAAATGTAGTGCTTATAGCGGTCTATCCTATTCTAATTCTATCTTCTACTAACTTTTCTATCATCCAACAATGGATATTTATACATTAGTTTGCAAAAGGACGTGCCTTTTCAAAAAGTCTTAAGCATAAAATGTTAACAAGCTTATCATTAATTAATTTTTATTAAGCAGTAGATGAACGGCAGACATATATTCAATATAATCTTGGTGCTCATGAGTATCAGCATCTCCCAATGCATTGTGGATCACAATCTCCATCATCATCATTCATTCGTTCTACTCAAATGCTTCATCCAATGTTACATCCTTCGTAGTGGTTGTCTTCAACATCTCTTGGAGTATCATTTCACATTCGCTTTTCCATTTAGTCACTTCTTTCAATTTTCCTTCATCATCACATAACTTAGTCAATCTATCTTCGGCATCTTCTGTCAATCCATACACATCCCCTTGTAATTCCTCAAAGAAATCCCTGTGCCTATCCATGATAAAATTAGCATTCTCAATCTTTGCATTACTAGGAGTATACTTTTGCTCCAATTCCTCCATTTTTTCCTGGATTCTGCTATCCACTCTCCCGTGCTCTTTTATTGCATCCATGTATTGTGAATTTTTTCCCCAAATTTTATTTAACCAAGTGGTTAAAACGACCTACCTCCTTTTGATTATTGCAGCAAGTGCATCCATTTTCCCTTGAGAGTATGCAGTTGACCCTTCCCAATGGTCTTTTTTCTATGAACTCTCACCTTGGGTGAGCATCTTTGTTGGCCCTATTACAGCACCTACAAAGTCTTTCAGGTGTTCATTCTCTCTCAGCATTCTCTCATTATATGTTTTATACACCTCCCTCTCCCTGATCAATGCTTGAATTTGGGCTTTATTCAACTTAGCTATATTTATCCCAATGTCTGCAGTTACAATAGGATCAACCTCTCTAGCCTTCAGGGTCATAACATGTCTAAATGCCTTCTTAGTATCAATAACAATTGATTTATTGTGAGGAGGATACAAGGCCCAAATCATCAATGTTTCATCATCAGGATTGTATCTTGATCCTGTGTATACCTCTGTCACCTTCTCTATGCTGAGCTTGTGGGTAGCATTGTTATCTTTTACGAAACTGTCAAAAACTAATGTAGAATTCAGATCCAAACTTGGGAAAATCATAACACCTACCATTTCTAACATCTCCCTTCCCTTTTCAGGGGTCATGTTATTCATCTCTTTATCTACCTCATCCTTTAAGATTTTTAACAGATGATCTTCATTTCCTAGAGTGACATTGTCAACCAGTCCCCTTATCTCTTTCCCTTTTTGTTTATATAAAAATGTTTTAAACTCCGAGGTCCTTCCAAATTCATCATTTGATATAAAAGACCTATAGTCTTCATGTCTCACATCTACATCCATAGTTTCCTCAACATCTATTTCTCTAGCAACATAGGCATAATCCTGAGTCTTCATTCTTGATACCTTCCCAGATGAGCTTTGTGGCCCGTCAACTTCTGATATCCCTTTAATGGAGGATAACAACTCAGCATCCACCAACTCTTGATCATGTTTCTCAATCACAATTTTTTCTTCCTCTGCCTCCAGGTTTCTGATTATGTCAACAAATTTATAGGGTACATGTCAGTACCCTCCAAAATTTATTCTTTGTCTAGCAGAGTGGATATATCCCTCAAGATCAAAGTTTTTTCTTGATGGTGCTCTCCTCATGTTGTAGTTCAATAGTTTATCTAGAATCATATTGTAACCCTCCTTGGCTAATACAATGAAATCACCAAAACACAATGTACTGGGCATAAAGGCCTGTTTCCCATATGAACTTAAGTTCATAACACTAAAGAAATCCATTTTCCTAACAATTTCTAGGTATGCACTTCTATCCAGGATAGTTCTAGGAAAAATGAAAGGTGTATCCTCAAAACCATAAACCCTAATCATTGTGGCATTCTCTAAGCAATACCAATCCCCCCATTTGTGGTTGATTGGTCCATTATAATCTCTAGGCCTAAGAAACCTCTTTACTTCTTCAGATAAAGAATAATCACAAGGATGATTGAAAAATCTATACAAGGGTTTCACAAAGACTTCTTTAAAATGCAAGAAATTTGAATTGGCAAACCTGCTATCCCAAACAGCAGTCCATAATTGAATAGGCAATGGCCTACCTTCCTTGTTAGATTGTGAAATCCTCAGCTCCTGGGGCCATAAACCTAACTCTTGTCCAAAATACAACACTAAGTGCATCAGCAGTGAATAATTCCTGAGATGGAGAATAGAGGCACCATTCTTTATCGCCATCAAACTTGCATCTAGCTCCTTAAAAACATGTGCAGCATAATCAAATGATCTGGAATTGTGATACTAAATATCTGCAGCAATCACCATGGGCACAACAGCCATATGCTCAAGTACCTCCATCCCCAATACCTGTCCTACTAAAAAATAAGTGTATTTCAGGTAGGGTTCGAAGAGATCTACATGAAATGGTGGTCCCTCACCGTCTTCCATTGGAGTAGGTTTTCCATGACACCTAATTCTATGCAGGGGTAATTTCCACCCTTTATAAATGGTGTCCATCCTTCTAAACTCACTATCGAGATCCTCACTTATTATTTTCTCACTGCGTATTCCCTCCATCCTGAAAACCTTAGCTATTGCATTCTTAGATACATGTATCAATGGATTCCCTTACAAATCACATATAGCTTTATTCTTCAAGTCATAATGTCCAGCCAGCAATTTTACCATTTCGACATCAATAAAAACATTAGGACACACCAATTTTCCCAAATTGAGCCTCCACGGATTGCATACTGGCTCAAAGCAATTTCTCCTGTGATAATGGAAATTGAATAACTCATACCCTCTAATTGGAGTCCAAACATCCCCTATAAATTTGAATTTGTCATCCAATTTGTCAACTTCCACTTTGAGTTGTGCAGAACACCTAGCTTTAGGCCTAGAACCAGGTAACTGGTCTATGAGGTCTTGATTTAATTTCCTTTCAGTGCCCTCTGGTTGCAATTTAGTCTTTTGCTTCTTTGCTCTTGATTGACTACCCTCCCCTGGTTTTCTTCCCTTTAGTTTTCCCTAACTAGTGCCTTCCATATTCAAATTTTATGAATTCTTTGAGGATGAGAAATTTACTATAACTTTCTTGCAAATCCAAGCCAGGTGAATGCCTGAATTGCTCTATTGGTTCCCTTGCTCTCCTTCGCTACCAATTCCATGAGACAATGATTTCAATTGAGCATACCCTGATATGCAAAATCTTTTATGCTTCATGGTGCCATTAATGTCTTTACTGAGACATGAATGCTGCAAGTTTTTTGAAATTCTCACTATCACATCAGCGATCATATCGGCAAGACATTTCAAATCTCTGGCCGATCCACCTATTCAACGTTCACCCATCCGCTAAGATGTCTTGCAACTTCTCTGACATCACAAGTCTCCCTGATAGTTTCTTTCTTTTTTCTTTTTATATCACCATGACCATCGCCAAAGCAACTATCACCAAGACTTAATGAATCAGGCCAATGGTTCTTCACCTTACTCCGAAAGCTCTTCATCTTACTGAGATGTTTACTTTGTTAACTTATGTCGCCAAGACCAAGAAATTGTTCTACCAACAGAATGATACTTGTCATGATGTCTCTTAGATCTCCCCACGGTGACATGTCTCACCGATATGCTTTTTCTTCGACAAGACCACACGCATCGTCTTCTCGACACCCTTTATCTCCACATGCTCAGTTCTATCGGTGTAACCCAAGGGGTTGGTAAGACTCTCTAAACTCTTCTCGACCTCATTTGTCTTACCTAACGAGTCCTCCCTTTGCTTTATTGGCAAGACCAATAGCACTTTGGGCAGTGTTTTGAAATCTCTCTCTGATAGATTCTACTTTACTCCAATCGGAAAAAGGTAACTTAGCTCGATATGACCTCACATCGTCACGCTGATACCTTTTGTCTTGCCGATAAGAAATACAAACCCGCATTCTCTTGGTGCATAAATTTATCGGTATGACCCTTCTTATGTCCTGTCGATATACTAAGGATATGTATATTATCATCGATGAGACCTGCATCAACTTATGCCGATATTTTCATATGTTAAATTTTTAATGCTAGATGAAATTTATGGGGCTTTATGGCGAAATTTAAATCGGATTTTGGTAAAAAATGCTATGTGAGGGTTTTTATGTCTATATTATGAACCTTTTTTGGGAGACTAATAATCATGAAGGGTTAATTAAGTTGTCAAAATTTCTCATTTCAAACAAGCTCTAAGGAAAACTTTGATGAATTAAGGCAAATATCAAGCATGGAAGTGATTCGGCAATCAAATTTTGATCTAGCAAAAAAGGTACTTATCATAAAACTCTGCAAATTTGTGATTTGGTCAAAATGAACACTCCTTTGGTAGTTGAAGTCAAAGACAGACCTCATCCCAAGTTCAAATGGCATCCTTACAAGTCTCTTGAGACTGATCCATTAGGAGCATTTTCATCTGTTCTGTGTGGAGTGTTACACACAGAGGATATTAGGGTTTATATTCACGTGAATATTGAAGAACTAGGAAGTTTACAACTGCTGAATTTGCATAATAATCATATCATAGGTGAAGATTTATGTGTGAAGCTAGAATACAAAACCCTAGAAGCAAAGAAGTTTACACAGATTATCAAATTTCCCGTGTTCAAGGAAAATGAATGGGTTCATTACATTCTGAGTCGAGTCCATGATGAGTTCATGTAGCTAAGTATACCATTCAAAATCACAAAGGACGCTATCAGTGTTGTAACAGGTCTAAATTCTTTTGGTGGATTACCAATTTTGAAATCTGTGAAAAATCAAACAGTCACTGATGCTATAGGCTCTAGGTATGATAGAAGAGCAATGGCAATTGATGGCATTGTTGATTTAGATGTCAAATTTGCATCTATGGTTATTGGGTACAAGATTTATCATTCCATTTGAGACAACTCTATGTCTGGTACAACAATTTATGTCGCCTATCAGATGGTGAAAGAAAATACAGACTATGATCTACGTGAACTACTGAGGAGTCAGCTAATGGAAAATATTGCAAAGATTAAGAAAGATAAGAACAACTCTTTCAAGTATGGTAACTTTATTTTGTGCTTATTATTTTATTTCATGAATGAAATTCTAAGATTCAGAAAGATTCGTTGGCAAAAGGACAAATTGGTAGCTGCTTAGATTAGAGATCTATTTCACAGATATGTAGACCGTAAGACAAAGAATTCCACTATTTTGGGATACTTCAAAAAAATACAGACTATGATGAAAGCTAGAGAGAGGATTCCGACTTCTATTATAGAGAAATACAAGGATACAATTTTCTTCATGGTAGATATTGATCAATGTATGATGGAAGTTGCTAATCCCAAAACAATCTGGATCATGCCGATGGGATACAAAGTTGAGGAATGCACTCTAAGAATGTATACAGATCACTTATTGAGCATGCCTCTAGATCCATCAGAAGAGAGGTTCAGTACCTATGCTAAAAAGGACATGCAAGTTCACAACGAGCTTAGGAATCTTGTGGTAACCAAAAGAGTTAGAAAAGAGGTAGAAGTTCTTGTAGAAATTTTGGCCATATCTGCAGAGAAATTAAAAGAAGCTAGAAAGAAAAGGGAAGAAGTTGAAGCAGCAAAAGAAGCAGCTAAGGAGGCAAAAAAAACTCAATCAACTGGTCCGACAACACCATCTGCCCAAGCTAGATTAACTAGAAGCTTTGCATCCCATTCAACCCCTGTGAAAACTAAATCTAAGGGATCTGGTAAAGAAGGTAAGAGGAAGAAAGATAAGAGCAAAAGATTCTATTTGGTAGTTTCTGAGGATAAAGTGACAGATTCTGATGAAGAATTTAGAAAAATAAAACATCAAGACACCAAGGCAGCAATAGTTACAAAAAGCAAACCCTCCAGTGGAGATGTTCAAGCAAAGAAGAAGACAAAATTTGACAATACAGGTATGTCAGTAGGGAAAGTTGGAAAGGATTTAGTTAAGGATGGAAATCTCAAGCCACTCTATAAATGGTACGAGTCTTTTGGTGAATCTGATAAGAGAATAATTGAAGAGGCAACAATAAAACACTTGAATATTTTCAATAAAGTTTTGATTGAGATAATCCCTAACTTGCCCAAAATTTTATAGAATATCTTGGAAATGAGGATACTTAATGCCATAACAGAAGAAGAATAGATAAGAGAAAGGATCTCATGGAGCCTCAAATTTTTTCCTTTGAGTTCCATTATTATTTTGCCACTTTCTTGGTCTGTCGTGCTATTCTGGAGAAACCTAGGGTTGGGGTTTTAGTTTTTGCCTTCATGAAATTCTAATGTTCTATCTTAAACCCTTGGTTGGATCTATTGCACCATTGCCTTTTTGAGAGAGGTTTTAAAATGACTTATGTCCCATTGACTCGTCTAGGTCAGGCCCCTTTAATAAATAATGTTAAATATTTCACCTAACTTTATTATTTCCTAAGTCTAAGTTGGCCCATGCCCCATGTTTTAAGAACAACTTTAAACCATCATTTGTCATTGGCCTAGGCGATGTCCCCTTCTCCCCTTTTAATAATTTGTTTTATTTTGTAGGGAGTTTTTTTAATGACCGTCAATCTTCTTCCAGTTGATCCTGATCGTTCCCCATGATCTCGCAATGAAATCACCACTGGGTTTCAACTGATTGTGATATCATGGGCGAGCGCCACATGTCTCAGTTGCCGATGTTGAAAAGGGATTAATAAAATGTTTAATATTTGCATCAAACTTTAATACGTTATAAAGTGAGTTACTAAAATAGCTTTGAGATGGACATGCTCAGGATCGACAGTGGTGTTATAATCTTGATGAAAATTTGCTCAACAGTTATGATTGGTGTCATCGATGGATGTGAACAAACATGATCATCTTTGATGGGAATCAATGGTTGCCTACCATCACATGATCCAAAGATGTAGGATTTTTAGTGACTGTGATATCATGGACGGGCGCCATGTGTACTCCTTCGGCAATGTGTTTTGTGGTCGACCCTCGGTACTGAGATGGACGTTACATCAGCCTTTTTGAAGGTGGTCATTCGATGATCTGAAAAAAAAACAAAAGATCAACGGCTAGAATTTAAATTTGCATCAAATGCAATTGGAGCCATTGCCACATCATGCAAATGAGCTTTAATGGCAGATGAGATGTCTAATTGCTCAATTCAATTGACATAAAGTATCTACTTTCATTATATCTTCACCACAAAATAATTCAAGTTTTTTTGGAGCAGTTCAGAGCTAGAGATAAAAATTTTCAAGCGATCACAGTGAAGATTGGTTCTCTGCAAGGCACGAAATCCCATGAGTTATTTTCTATTCTGTCGAGTTGTTTTGACTGTGTCTTTGAGAAAGGTTGTATTGTGTTGGTCAAGGGGTTTGTGGATTATTGTCATAGGGTTGCTGGTTCATTTGAATTATTGGAAATTGCACAGTTGTGTTGTAATTTTGTGTTCTGGGTAGCCCTAGTTCCTTCAAGAATTTGAATTTTAAGGAAGCCCTAGTTGTTTAAGATGGCATCACCAAAGCAACATTTTGGCCATGTTGATTATTTGCAAAGGAATTTATATGATGATTTTCTAGATCGACTCCCATTATCGACAAATGACAGAAGGAGGGGTTTGGTTTTAATCAATGGAAAAACCCTGGGTGAAGGACTAGTATGCAAGAATTATACTATTGCAAATGCTAGGGTTTCAATGACGGGTCTGGAAATGTTTAGGCTATGCCATGGATAGCGAAACCTACCCCACCCCTTCTCTAATGGCTGGAGATAGGACATGGGGAAACTAGCAGTGTCGAATATGTTTCCTAAAGTGGACCTACTCAGAGCAGTGGCAGCAAGTTATGACCCAATTACAAGGGTAGTTAGGGATAATGATGGTGGAATTATGCTAAGCATAAGTGCACTTGAAATTCAATAGGTTTTTGATTTGAGTGAGTCTATCTCATTCTTGGTCCAAATTGATTTAGAGGAGATGAAGTAGGAATATGTGAGGTCAAAGCCTCTTTTCAGGTTAAAGTTAAGGCAGTTCAATGATTCATATCAGCCCAAATGACCAGGAGCCTTTCAGACTGAGTTGTTTTTCCAACCACTTTTTGGCAACATTTTACTCATTGTGCTAGATTTTGGGATTCATCTCAAATACAGTCATGCCCATTGCATATATGTTTATGGGGGCTCAAATTTAGCATCCCAACTTCTCCATGTTGTATGACTATGCATCTTTTCTTGCAGAAAAGATACATGAGGGTTTGCTGAAGTTGCTTGTGGGGGATGTTGGCACCCCTTTCTTTTGGCACTCCCTATTAATGCATATGTTCCTATATAGGAATTTCGACTTCTTCTCGGAGAAGATGGAGTTGAGGCAAGAGGTGAATGGAGAGAGATTACCAGTACAGGTATGGAGTGTGGACCTGTCTTATAACAGGGGAGGTGCCAGCTTTGTGCAGTTTGATAATTGTTTTGCCTCCAGACTCAGGGCTTGGTTGGTGTTAAATGTGCCAAGAGTTCCAAAATATTTGCATGACTTCCTCCGACCAAAGGTGAGGAAGCCTGATTTAAAGGTCTGCCACAATTGGGGTGACATCATCTTGTACCCCGTAAGCATTGTGCTAAGGGTGTATGGTTTCCAGGGAACCCACATATTCTCCCTTACAATGTACCATAAATAATTGGGTTCACTGAGGTCATGTGGCAACTAGGTTGCATTCACGAGGGCAACTTGACAGGAAGAGGAAAAGGGACTTTGTTCCCTGATTATACTGTTGTTTCATATTTTGTCTTTTCCAAGGGAGGATGGGTCCAGTTTGGAAGGTTTTTTTATGATTATCAAATGAAGAGTGGATCTAGGAGGCAGCATGACCCTGAGGGATTCTTTGCCTTATTCAGGCAACGAATTAAAGGTGGCAGATTTGTACATGAATTCAACTTTCCTGAGGACCTAATAAGAAATGAGTTTGATTTAAATAGGCAGGAATTGAATAAAGAGAAATGGATTTCCTATGAGAAGTTTTTGGCCATGGTGCATAAAATGGATCCAAAGTATGATCCATTAATGGAGTTTAGTCCATTCCACAAGAGAATTTCTTTCTTGTTGGATAATTTTATAGGAGATCATGGGCACCTTGATGACTAAGAAGGTCAATTTGGATATGGACTTTGGAATCCAAAGACCAGAGGTGAGGCCTGAGGAAACAAGGCTAACTTATCAGCCCCCAGTTGACACACCTCTATACAAGAGGAAGAGGAATGATAGCAATGAGGAGGATGAGGGGGATAAGAAGGGAAAAAAAATAGTCAAAGCATCATCACAGTCGGCCCCAAGGATCAGAGCACCTGGAGGGATAAGGATTGTGGATCTAGATTCATAATGAAGAGGTGATCCTACAATGCTACCATCAAATCCAAGCCCTAAGAGGAAAAGGATTAAGGAAACACAAGACGCTCTGATGGATGAAATAAATGTGACTGATCAAGACATGCAGGTTGGTATCCTTTCCCCTCCTAGATCAACACAATTGGTGTTATCTGATATGGATATAAAGGGGGCAGTGTGTACAAGATTTCAGGATGGAGGCCTGCAAGGAATTTTTGGATGACGATGCCTTTGTGAAGACTCTTGTATTCTTGCAATGAATTTGGAGGATGAAGCTGGAGAAATACCAAGATAAGTGCAAGAGAAGGAGAGAATCAAGACTCGATAGGTCTGAGCAGGAGAATGATGATGAGGTCAAGGCCAAATTGATGGAGGAATTCAAAAACATCACTCCTGAGGAGGAAAGAAGACTTGTCACTCAGGTTGGTGTCCTATTTTTTCCTGAGTGGGACATAGTCAATGTTGTAGTATTCAATGCTATCCTATAGTCCAAGCATCATATGCAAAATAGTGAAGAAGAGGTTAAGGCAGCTTTGCAATATTTTTCCTTTAGTGAGGAGTATGAAACTCTGGCCATATGGGCATTGGCACCCCAAGGAAGAAAACTAAATGTAAATTATATTAGTCCAAACCTAAGGGGGGGGCTAATTATTAAGAGAGCTTCGGAAACTTCAACAACAAAAGCTACAAGCCTGACAGTAAACATGGTAAAATTGGCCCAAAAGACAGCTGAGAGAGAAGAGGCTGAAAAGAAGAGTCTGATGGAGAAGTACAACATAATAATTGGAGAATATAGTAGGATGTAGCAAAAGAATGTTGAGCTACAATCTGAAGTAGATAGGTTGAAATATGGGCAAGTTGGAGAATCCTCCAGTGCTCCTAGTATCAGAGCATTACCTCCTACTTTAGGATCATCCCCCCCTACTACTCCAATTGTTTCTACTTCGGGAACTCCCATTCAGGCACCTGTTCTCAGTCCTACACCAGTACCAATTGAAGAAGAAGTTGAGTATTATGTGGATCCCATCAAGAAGCAAATGTTAAATAAGATCACAGAATTACAATTTGCCTTAAAGGCAAGTGAGGATGGTGCAACTGCCAAATAAAATGAGGTGGTGGACACAGTCTTGAGAAATTTAAATGAGAAGGTGGATGGTAGATTACCATTTGTACATTTTTTATATTCTTTATTTTCGATGGAATAAAAAATATCAATAGGGATCGGGAAATAGTTTTTCCTTTGGCTGAGAAGTGGATCCCTAGGGCCAACGATCTAGATGTTATGTATAAAATTTCTTCTAGATTTGATGCAGACAACAGACCCAAGTCGTTAAATCCTACACAAATCTTTGTAAAATCATTGAAGGGACTCCAGACCCTACCTGATGATTTGAGTAGATAATTAGGGAGCTGGTAAAGAGTTTTGATGACTGGAGTGATACATTTTTTCTAGACATCACTGATGCACAAGGAAATGTTAAAACATTGTAACAGTGGTAGGATAGGGCTGAGGAAGTTATTAATGCACAAATCAAATTGATTTGTGATGATTCAGACTATGATTTTTTGGTAAGTAGCATGGATAAAATAATTAACACCCGCACATTCTTAGATTCTTTTGAAAGAGAAGCCAATCAAGTTGCAGTGAAGTACACACCTTACAATACTAAGGTGAATGAGGTGGTGAAGTTTGACTAGCCAATGGATGAAGCGTATCAAAAATGGGTGGACAAGTACTTAATCGAAGAGTAGTTAAATGGAGCCTACTACTGGAAACGAATAGCTCGGCGGTTATGTTTATAACTTATTATGGTTTTGTCTCCATGGCAATTTTTTGGCACAGGTTTTAAGGTTTGGCCAATGCAGCGGTTATTCCCTAATGAGTGGAACGAACAAGAAGATGCTCTGGGACTTGGTGAGTGTAATCATATTTTTGAAATATCACAGAGCGGTCCAATTGACCGGTGACATGTGTATTTTCTGGCCCGATGCTTGTTTGCTCCTTAATTCTCTATAAGGAGGATTTCAAGGCTAGAAATAGGGGTTAGCAAGTTAGATATTTTTAGGTCGAGTCTAAACCTATTATTTCAGTGTAAATGCAATTTAGGTTTTGGGTCATTTTGTAGTAGGGTTTTGGATTCATGAAGGTTTGATGCTTCATAACAGTACTAGCATTTGAGTTATAATGATACATTTCGAGCTCATGTCTCTCCTTTGTATAAACATATCATAATTTTGAATAATATGATCAAGGGTTATGGTGTGTATGATTCTCATTTTGGATTTAATTCAAAGAATTAATTAAAATGTTTAAATGGAGTTATAGACGGATATGTTTATAAAGGGATTTGGTAAGAAGTATTGAGTTATGATATAGATTGGTGATGTTGTAATGCAATATTGTCCAAGATCTTATATGTTATGTGTTTGAATCTGTCATGGAATCTTAAATGTTTGTAAATCTGACTCCCCAATGGTTTATGGCACTGGTCTAAATTGTATTTATTTGTGAGGTTCTGTGTCTGCTTGTCTTTTCTTAGAGCTTCCTATTTTGTTGAGCTATTAAATGAGATTATCTGTTAATTGTTAATGATTGTTAATAAGTTTGGTGCAAAGATTATAAACACATTAAAGGGACCACCCTCCTGGGTTTTGCAGAGCCCGAAGTGTAGGAGGTTTATTGTTAAAATCCTCGTCAGTTGGTCTAGGTCCTTCAAGCTTCCTTTGATTAGAATTGGTGATTCTATAGGTAGAATAGAAGACAAATATGGTTACAGTAAAAACAACCAACAAAATGGTGACTCCATTGGGGACTTAGTTTGAATATTTTTTGTCAGTGGGTCGGTTATCCATTCTGCATAGAGTTATCTTTGTATATCTGTGTTTTGAAGGTCGATCCAGTGGGTTTTTTGTTTTGTATGTCCATTTCTTCAGTCGTTATAAGTTTTGTGTTATCCCATGAAGGTTTTCTTTGTGCATTGTCAAGTACATGAAGAGAAGGATCTTTTAAAAAAAATTACCAAGTGTTTCTGAACAGTTGGTATTCCCAAGATACTTGGGTGGCGACTCTGAAGTCTCTGCACTAGTGTGCATTTTAATTTTAAAATATCATATTAATTAAGAGATCTTTGAACAAACACGGGGAATGAAGAACACCAGGTCATTCGTGAAGAATCACCCGAAACAAAAATTGGAAGGAGAGCTCCCTAAGATGAAGAAGAAGGATTGGATAAAGAAGAAGCCAAAATATAGTAGTGCTACTCCCGCATCATAGAATCTTGTACACCAAGGTACAATTAAATCTCTACATCATATCCCTGAGACTTTTGAACATGTATCTAGACATTTAGAATCAGATAGTTGTGGATTTTTTGGTGCATTGTTTAATACACCTATTCAAGAGGATGTAGCCTATCATAATAAAGGGCATGTTAGTGTCCAATATACTGAGAGAAGTAGGAGTAGAATTCAAAGCCATCATAGAGAATGCACCAGTGATGTGCCTCCTCCTCCTGCCGAAGATGGTGGAACTCCTTTATTATTTAGGCATGAAGAAGCAAATCTGATAGACCTAAGTGAAACATCTAGTTCTGACATGACTTTGCCTAACCCTAAAGATGTTTTTGGGGATATTAGTTCTTTAAGATGAGAGTTCAAAAATAAAGTTGAGCTTAGGATAAAAAAGGAAAAGGAAAAGGAAATAGAACTTATGCATGTTGTTATTGAAAGGGATAGATTAATTAGATAATTGGCAACTATGAAGCTTCTAAACCAAAGTAGACCTGAACCAGAAGAGGAGGGTCCTGTTATACGAGAAATTATTGATAAGCAGATAAAGCCAGTGTCTAAAATAAAACATGTAGGTCAAGCTGAGGCCCAACCAAAGCCTGTAGACCCTAAACCCTTGGACCCTGTCAAGCCTAAATCAAGTAATCCAGATCCTAAACCTGTTTTGGATAAGGGAAAACAGAAGGCTGAAGGGATCAAGATAAATGAAAGGGTGGTTTCTCACCATCCCAAGCAAGATCCCCTTCCACATTTGTCATCACAAATAGAAACTGCCTTGGACAAGGTTAGGAGGGAAGGGGAAGCTCTAGCAGAAGAACTGGAGAGGACTGAAATTGAGGCTACAAATGTAGAAAAGAGAAGGAAAATAAGTTTCCTAAGAATGTCAAGTGTGGATGAAGTTGCACAAGCTACAACTTCATTAGGCCACCAAGATGTTGTGAAGAATAATCTTAAAATTGGTCTGGAAAATACCACAAATAATTCTGGCCCAAAGGTTTAGGCAACAAAGTTTGTAAATCTATACCAAGATGGTCTTAAAACTCAAAATACAAGGTCTAGCGATGACTCTCAGAAAATTAATGGATTATTTAAAAGGAGACCTATACAATTGGAAAGGTATAGACAACTATTCTTTGATGGTATTTCGGGTTGCCCAAATCCCATCCCTGATGAGTTAAGGGAAAAGATGAATAAGTTTACTGGGAATAATGCTTTTTCAGCTAAGGAACATTTGAAAGCCTTCATGGATATGTTGAATTATTATGAAGTAGAACATGAGGATTTAGTAATGAAGTTGTTTGTCCAATCTTTAACAGGAGATGCAAGGGATTGGTACAAGGGTCTACCGAATGCTAGTGTTGGTTCATGGGAAGATTTTGAAAAATGCTTCAAAGAACAATATGTTGATAAGACCAATGCTAGTTTCATGTTGAATGAATTTAACACCATCAAGAAGTCAATAAATGAGCTTGCAATAGAGTTTAACCTCATATTTCAAAAGGCAATGTATAAATTGTTTCAGGTGATGAGACTTGATGAAAATGTTTTTTTAACTACTTATTTCAATGCTTTTGATGCTAAAATGGCATATCTCCTTAGAGATAAGGACCCTCGGACCATGAGGAATGCTTTAAGAGAATTTATTAATATTGAAAGAAATAGTAAAGCTTTTGGAAAATATGGTAGGAGGGAAGAACCTACTCTCTTGAAGAATCCTAGGGACAAAACTGAGAAGGTCTCTACTGCAGGTCCTAAAGATGAAGATAAATGGGATAAGGTTCTCAGTACTTTGAAGGATATAAAATATACTATTGCTAAGAAAGAGAAGGGTCTTGGAAATGATAAGTAGCAGTATAATAAAAATGATAGACCTCCTAGATTGCAAAATTATCCCTACAATACAAATTGGAAGGATGGAAAACCAATACTACCAGCCCAGAAGCCTAAAACTAATCAGTGGACCCCAGATCCTTTGCACAAGCATTCTATAAATCTGGTACAAGATAGACCATGGTGTGAGGTGTGTAAACATCCACATGATCAGAATTATTGTGGTGTTTCCCAGTTGCTTGTTGCTGAAGGAAAAGAGGATGATGCTCATGAGCAGACTCCTGATTTTGAGCAGAATGATGTTGATTGTTGTATGGCGTGGCCATATATTGATGAAGCTGAGTGTTCTTTTGATGAGGAATTACAAGAATTTGATGTGAACAATCAACAGCAAAGAAGTGAAATCTATCATCAACAAGTTTTTTCTAATGAGGAAGGTGAGTTTGACCATCATGCCTGCAATATGGAGCAGGCTAAGGATTTAGTGTCTCTAAGGAGACCATTTGAAGATGAGATTTCCTGGTTGACTGAAGAGATGGTTGCTCAGATGAGAACTACATTACAGCTTAGAAATAGAACTATGGGTGGTGAGCAGGGCAAGCCTGTTGGCCTTTTCATTAAGGAACAGAAAGATAAAAACAAGGGTGTTAAAGAAGATATCAAAAATGATGTCAAAGTCAAGCAAGTCAAGAATGACAAGACATGGGTGAAAAGGACTGAGATCCCAAAGCCTAGTGAAGATGTTACTCCTTTGTTGGTAAAGACCAAAGTGATTACCAAGTCTGTTGAATCTGATCCAGAAGAAAAGCAAAAGAAGCTTGAAGGAAAACAGCAATTGGAGAAAAAAGAAACTAACGAAGGTATGATTCCTAACATGCCTAAATACACACCTTTGGATATATTTCAAGTATTGTCTCAAGTTAAATTTATTGTACCTTGGCTCAAGATGATGAGAATAGATGAGAATAAAGAAAAAACAATAGCCTTGATTACTAGAATTCCTAGTAGTAAATTTGAACAAGGAGATTGTAAAGAATCCAAGGAAAAGGAAGAAATAAAAGAGAAAGAAGTGGAGGGAATTGTGACACAAATTCCCCCTGTATATCTAGGGAATTATATCAATATGTGCCTTGAGAACATAAACCCCTTTTTTTCCTGAGTGTTGATATAAATGGGAAAACTTTGAGAAATTGTATGATAGACTCAGGGGCATCAAATAATGTTATGCTAGTCAAGATTATGGAAGCAATGGGTCTAACAGTAGACAATACTCAAGGTAAATGCTATGCATTAGATTCAAGAGAAGTGCCAGTTATTGGGACTATTAAAGAATTGCCTTATAAATTGACCCAATACCCTAATAAGGTTTTGGCCATGACTGTTCTAGTAGCAAACATCCCTCCTCATTTTGGGATGCTTTTGTCTAGGAAATGGAGTGCATCAATGGGAGGTAATATGCAATGTGATTTGCCATTCGCTACATTTTACATTGATGGAAAATATGTCAAGATTGAAAGAGAATCCAAGGTGCCTCATATGATTGAGCATGATCCAACTGAGAATTTGACATGTTTTACTAACTGTGGCATAAATGAGTTCAGGGTTGAGGAACCCCCTAGTGATTGTGATAAACCTGTTGCACCAATTGATACATAAGTTGAACATGTGTCAGAATCAAATGATTTGTGGACTTTGTATTTTTATGGTGCAAGTTCAAAGGAAGGATTTGGTGCAGGTGTGTTGCTAAGGTCTCTGAGTGGAAAGATGTTTAGGTTTTCTTTTACTCTGTTATTTGAGTGCACCAATAATGTGGCCGAGTATGAAGCCTTGTTATTGGGGCTGAGATTGGCTCAAAAACATGGGATCAAGAAGCTCAAAGTGATTGGAGATTCTAAGCTTGTGATTTCTCAAGTCAGGTCCATATATGTGTCAAAGAATAAAAGGCTGAAACAGTATAGAAATGTTGTTTGGGATGAATTGGAAAACTTTAATGCTTTTGGTATAAATTGGATGGAGAGAGGCCACAATAAGGTGGCAGATTTGCTAGCAAATATTGCATTAAGACCAAATGACATGACTTATGTTGGGATTTCAAAGGTTGAACTACAAACTAGACCATCTGTTCCTGATAATATCAAGAACTGGCAAGTTTTTGACAGTGATGATGATATATTGAGATTTTTAAGTTGTGTGGATGAATATGAAAGTCAAGAAATTGACTTTGGAGCTTTTGTTGAAAAAATTGATGGTAACGATACGATGTTTGGGAATGAAGTTATTCAGTTAAATACCAACACAATTCCTAAAGGTTTAGTTGTTCTTGAAAGAGTGTTTGACAATCAAGATAGGACCAAGGTTAATTGTGTTGCTTCCCATCCTGATGACTTGGAGGAACTAAACCTTGGAACAGAAGCATCACCAAAAAATGTGTATATTGGAAAGAAATTGTCACCAAAGGTGAGAAGGATGTTAATTGATTTGTTAACAAAATTTAGACATGTGTTTGCTTGGTCTTATGATGATCTTAAGGCTTATAGGCACGATTTTTTTCAGCATGAAATTCCTTTGAGTAGTGATGCTAAGCCTTTTAGGCAAAAGCAAAGACCTATTAATCCTACCTTGGCCCCAAAAATGCAAGAAGAACTAATGAAGTTAAGAGATGCAGGGATTATCAAACCAATTAGACATTCATCTTGGGTCTCAAATTTGGTGCTTGTAAGAAAGAAAAATGGAGACATCAGGTTATGTGTGGATTTTAGAAATTTGAATGTGTCTTCATTGAAGGATAATTACCCATTGCCAAATATGGAAGCCATGTTACAGAGGGTGATAGGCTATGAGTTAATGTTTATGATGGATGGATTTTATGGCTATAACCAAGTCATGGTTAAGGAGTCCGAACAATTTAATACAGCTTTCACTACACCTTGGGGAACTTATGTATATGTGAGAATGCCTTTTGGTCTAACAAATGTAGGGGCTACTTTCCAAAGAGCCATGGATGTGGCATTCTCAGATTTTATTAACTTATTTTTGGTGATTTATCAAGATGATCTGACAGCATATTCCAAGAAATAAGATGACCATTGTGAACATTTAGAGAAAGTGTTTTGTAGAGCATTGGAATATGGCATTTCCTTAAATCCAAAGAAGTGTGGTTTTGGAGTAAAGGAAGGGAAGTTGTTGGGACATATTATTTCTAAGGATTGGGTCAAGATTGATCCAAAGAGGGTAATTGCAATAGATGGGGTCCCATAACCCCGAAATGTTAAAGGAATATAGTCTTTCTTTGGATAGATCAATTTCTTAAGGAGATTCATAAAAAAAATTGTTGAGATAGTTCGCCCTATTTCTAAGATGCTTAAGAAAGGGGCCAAAGTTGAATGGGAAGAAGAGCTAGTGTAGGATTTCCAAGCCATTAAGCAAGCTATAAAGGAAGTTCCTATGTTAAGAACCCCTGATTTTTCCAAACCCTTACAAATTTTCTCATTTGCTTCATTCCACACAATTGTAGTCGTGTTATTACAAAAGAATGTTGAGGGTTTTGAACAGCCTATAGCCTTTTTCAGCAAGTCCTTGCAGGCTGCAAAACTTAAGTATGACATAAATGAAAAACAGGCATATGCACTAGTAAAAGCAGTAAAATCTTTTAGGACATATCTGATGGGAGCTACCATAATTTCCTATGTATCTAGTGTTGTTGTGAAGGAAATTTTTACACAACAGGAAGTGTCGGGAAGAAGATGTAGATGGATCAATAGAATCCAAGAATTCAATATTGAAATCTAGATTACCAAGCTGGTGAGAGGACAAGGACTGGCCAAGCTTATGGCCCAAAGTAATCTGGAAGCAAATCAGATAAATTTTCTTAAAGAAGAGGATATATCACACATATGTGACATGGAACATTCTGATTGGTACAAAGGTGTGATCTATTATTTACAAAAGATGAAATGTCCTGAGGATTTGAATGAAAATGAAAAGAGGGCATTGAATTTTCATGCTATCAAGTATGTTATCATAACAAGAAAGCTCTGGTGGAGAAATGGAGAAGGTGTTATGTTAAAATGTGTAAACCAAGATCAAGCAAAAGAACTCTTGAATGAGATGCATAGTGGAGTTTGTGGAGGGCATTATATGGCCAAAACAACTGCCCATAAAATAATGAGGGTTGGGTTTTGGTGGCCTACCATTTTTAAGGACACACACCAATTGGTGAGGACACATGATGCTTGTCAACGTTTCTCTGGTAAGTTGAAATTTTTTGGTAACTTACCTTTAAAACTAGTTGCAGTGCATCTCCATTTTAGCAATGGGGTATTGATTTTGTAGAAGAGATAGCATGTAAATCAAGTGGAGGTCATTCATGGATATTGGTGGCCATTGATTACTTTACCAAGTGGGTGGAAGCAATTCTAACAAAGAAAGCAACTAGTAAGGTGGTATTTGATTTCTTAATGAGTAATATAGTGACTAGATTCGGATTTCCAAAGAAAATTGTGTCAGATAATGCAATATCTTTCATCTCTGAAGAATATATGGAATTATGTGAGAAGCATGGAATCCAAGTCTCTTACTCATCACCTTACCACCCACAAGGAAATGGATAGGCAGAATCAAGCAATAAAAGCTTGACGAAGATTATCAAGAGAATCCTAGATCAAAATAAGAAGGCATGGGATTCTAAATTGAAATTAGCAGTCTGGGAAGACAGGGTAATTGTGAAGAAGGCAATAGGTTGTGCCCCATTTGATTTAGTCTATGGGATAAATGCAAGGTTGCCCCAGAATAACTTTATGGAGATGCATAAATTTTTCCAGATGTATGATAATGAGATGGAAGATGAAATGCGGTTGAGAGTGGAAGCTCTGATAGAACTAGATGAGACCAGGAGGGAAGCTCAAATGAAAAATCTCAAATTGTAGTTACAGGTAAAGAATTTGTATGACAAGAAGACAACTGCAAGGAGCTTCCAAAATGGAGATATGGTTTTGATGTGGAATAACAGGTTGGAAGACAAAGGAAAACATGGTAAATTTGATGTAATTTTCTTATGTCCATTCTTGGTGAATAATAAGTGGGGAAAGATTCATATTTTCTCCAAGAAATAACAGGTGATATTCTTGAATTTCCAGTTCATGGAAAATTCTTGATGTTATACTTCAGCTGAAGTATTGTTTTCCATGAACAATAGTTTAGGTTTTTATATATGTTAGTTGTAGGTTTCCTTTTGTTGGATTTGTCTTGTCTAGACAATCCTTTCTGGTTGTCTCTGCAACTGGTCTGCTCTACCTGAGATTTTGTTTTTCATGCTTCATTCCAGTGGAATGAATGTCCCTAACTGGAGCCACTGATGGAGCCTCAAATTTTTTCCTTTGAGTTGCATTATTATTTTGCCACTTTCTTGCCCTATCCTGCTATTCTGGAGAAACCTAGGGTTGGGGTTTTAATTTTTGCCTTCATCAAATTCTAATGTTCTATCTTAAACCCTAGGTTATATCTATTGCACCATTACCTTTTTGAGAGAGGTTTTAAAATGACTTTTGTCCCATTGACTCGTCTAGGTCGGGCCCCTTTAATAAATAATGTTAAATATTTCACATGAATTTATTATTTCCTAAGTCTAAGTTGGTCCATGCCCCGTGTTTCAAGAACAACTTTAAGCCATCATTTTTTGTCGGCCTAGGCGATGTCCCCTTCTCCCCTTTTAATAATTTGTTTTATTTTGTAGGGAGTTTTTTTAATGACCATCAATCTTCTTACGGTTGATCCTGATCGTTCCCCGTGATCTCGCAATGACATCACCACTGGGTTTCAATTGATTACGATATCATAGGTGAGCACCACGTGTCTCAACTGTTGATGCTGAAAAGGGATTAATAAAATGTTTAATATTTGCATCAGGCTTTAATATGTTATAAAGTGAGTTACTAAAATAGCTTTGAGACGCACATGCTTAGGATCGACGGTGGTGTTATAATCTTGATGGAAATTTACTCGACAGTTATGATTGGTGTTGTCGATGGATGTGAACAAACATGATCGCCGATGATGGGAATCAACGGTTGCATGTCATCGCTTGATCCAAAGATGCTGAATTTTTAGTGATTGCAATATCATGGGTGGGCACCATGTGTACTCCTTTGGCGCTGTGTTTTGTGGTGGGCCCTCGGTATTGAGATGGAGGTTACATCATCCTTTTTGAAGGTGGTCATTTGATGATCTAACAGAAAACAAAAGATCGACAGCCGAAATTTAAATTCACATCAAATGCGATTGGAGCCATTGGTGCGGCATGCAAATGAGCTTTAATAGCGGACAAGATGTCTACTTGCTCAATTCAATCAACATAAAGTATCTTCTTTCATTATATCTTCACCACAAAAGCACTCAAGTGTTTTCAGAGCAGTTCAGAGCCAGAGATAAAGTTTTTCGAGTGATCACAGTGAAGTTTGGTTCTCTGCAAGGCGCGAAATCCTGTGAGTTAATTTCTATTCTACCAAGTTGTTTTGACTATGTCTTTGAGAAAGGTTATATTGTGTTGTTCAAGGGGTTTGTGGATTATTTTCGTAGGGTTGCTGGTTCATTTGAATTATTGGAAATTTCACAGTTGTGTTGTAATTTCGTGTTCTGGGTAGCCCTAGTTCCTTCAAGAATTTGAATTTTAAGGAAGCCCTAGTTGTTTAAGATGGCACCACCAAAGCAGCATTTTGTCCATGTTGATTATTTGTAGAGGAATTTATATGATTATTTTCTAGATCAAATCCCATTATCGACAAATGAAAGAAGGAGGGGTTTTGATTTTAATGAATGGAAAAACCCTTGGCAAAGGACTAGTATGCAAGAACTATAATATTGCAGATGTTAGGGTTCCAATGACGGGTCTAGAAATGTTTAGGTTGTGGTATGGATAGCGAAACCTACACCACCCCTTCTCTAATGGATGGAGATACGACATGGGGAAACTAGCAATGTCGAATGTGTTTCCTGACATGGACCTACTCAGAGCAGTGGCAGCACGTTATGACCCAGTTACAAGGGTAGTTAGGGATAATGATGGTGGAATTCTGCTAAGCATAAGTGCAGTTGAAATTCAACAAGTTTTTGATTTGAGTGAGTCTAGCTCATTCTTGGTCCAAATTGATTTAGAGGAGATGAAGCAAGAATATGTGAGGTCAAAGCCTCTTTTCGGGTTAAAGTTAAGGTAGTTCAATGATTCATATCAGCCCAAATGACCAGGAGCCTTTCAGGCTAAGTTGTTTTGCCAACCACTTTTTGGCACATGAGGGTTTGCTAAAGTTTCTTGTGGGGGATGTTGGCACTCCTTTCTTTTGGTACTCCCTCTTAATGCATATGTTTCTGTATAGGAATGTCGACTTCTTCTCAGAGAAGATGGAGTTGAGGCAAGAGGTGAATGGAGAGAGATTACCAGTACAGGTGTGAAGTGTAGACCTGTCTTACAACAGGGGAGGTGCCAGCTTTGTGCAGTTTGATAATTGTTTTGCCTCCAGACTCAGGGCTCGGTTGGTGGTAAATGTGCCAAGAGTTCCTGAATATTTGCATGACTTCCTCCGACCAAAGGTGAGGAAGCCTGATTTAAAGGTCTGCCACAATTGGGGTGACATTATCTTGTACCCCATAAGCACTATCCTAAGGGTGTATGGTTTCCAGGGAGCCCCACATATTCCCCCTTACAATGTACCATCAAGAATGGGGTTCGCTAAGGTCATGTGGCAAATAGGTTGCATTCATGAGGATAACTTGACAGGAAGAGGAAAAGGGACTTTGTTCCCTGATTATACTGTTGTTTCAAATTTTGTCTTTTCCAAGGGAGGATGGGTCCACTTTAGAAGGTTTTTTGATGATTATCATTTGAAGAGTGGATCTAGGAGGCAGGATGACCCTGAGGGATTATTTGCCTTGTCCAGGCAACGAATTAAAGGTGGCAGATTTGTACATGAATTCAACTTTCCTAAGGACCTAATCAGAAATGAGTTTAATTTAAATAGGCAGGAATTGAATAAAGAGAAATGGATTTCCTATGAGAAGTTGTTGGCCATGGTGCATAAAATGGATCCAAAATATGATCCATTAATGGATTTTACTCCATTCCACAAGAGAATTGCTTTCTTGTTGGATAATTTTAAAGAGATCATGGGCACCTTGATGACCAAGAAGGTCAATTTGGATATGGACTTTGGAATCCAGAGACCAAAGCTGAGGCTTGAGGAAACAAGGCCAACTTATCAGCCCCCAGTTGAAAAACCTCTATATAAGAGGAAGAGGAATGATAGGAGTGAGGAGGATGATGGGGATAAGAAGGGAAAACAAATAGTGAAAGCATCATCACAGTCGTCCCCAAGGATCAGAGTACCTGGAGGGATAAGGATTGTGGATCTAGATTCATCATGAAGAGGTGATCCTACAGTGCTACCATCAGATTCAAGCCCTAAGAGGCAAAGGATTGAGGAAACACAAGAGGCTCTGATGGATGAAATAATTGTGATTGATCAAGACATGCAGGTTGGTATCCTTTCCCCTCCTAGATCAACACAATTGGTGTTATCTGATATGGATATAAAGGGGGCAATGTGTACAAGATGTCAAGATGGAGGCTTGTAAGGAATTCTTGGATGACAATGCCTTTGTGAAGACTCTTGTATTCTTGCAACTAATTTGGAGGATGAAGTTGGAGGAATAATAGGATAAGTGCAAGAGAAGGAGAGAATCAAGACCTGATAGGTTTGAGTAGGAGAATGATGATGAGGTCAAGGCTGAATTGATGGAGGAATTAAAAAACATCACTCCTGAGGAGGGAAGAAGACTTGTCACTCAGGCTGGTGTCCTAATTTTTCCTAAGTGGGACATAGCCGATGTTGTAGAATTCAATGCTATCCTATAGTCCAAGCATGTTATGCAAAACAGTGAAGAAGAGGTTAAGGCAACTTTGCAAGATTCTGCCTTCAATGAGGAGTATGAAACTTTGGCCATATGGGCATTGGCACCCTAGAGAAGAAAACCAAATGTAACTGATATTAGTCCAAACCTAAGGGGAGGGCTAATTATCAAGAGAGCTTCTGAAACTTCAACAACAAAAGCTACAAGCCTAATAGTAAACATGGCCAAATTGGCCCAAAAGATAGTTGAGAGTGAAGAGGCTGAAAGGAAGAGTTTTATGGAGAAGTACAACATAATAGTTGGAGAATATAGTAGGATGCAGCAAAAGAATGTTGAGCTGCAATCTGAAGTAGATATGTTGAAATATGGGCATGTTGGAGAATCCTCCAGTGCTCCTGGTATCAGAGCATTACCTCCTACTTCAGGATCACCCTCCCTACTACTCCAATTGTTTCTACTCTAGGATCTCCCATCCAGGCACTTGTTCTCAGTCCTACACCAGCACCAGTTGAAGAAGAAGTTGAGTATTCTATGGATCCCACCAAGAAGAAAATGTTAAATAAGATCACAGAATTATAGGTTGCCTTATAGGCAAGTGAGGATGGTGCAACTGCCAAACAAAATGAGGTGGTGGACATAGTTTTGAGACATTTAAATGAGAAGGCGGATGGTATATTACCATCTGTATTCTTTATATTCTTTATTTTTGGATGGAAAAAAAATTCAATAAGGATCGGGAAATAGTTTTGCGTTTGGCTGAGAAGTGGATCCCTAGGGCCAACGATCTAGCTGTTATGTATAAAGCTTCTAGATTTGATGCAGCCAATAGACCCCAGTCATTAAAGCCTACTCAAATCTTTGTAAAATCATTGAAGGGATTCCAGGGCCAACCTGATGATTTGAGTAGAAGAATTAGGGAGCTGGTAAATAGTTTTGATGATTGGAGTGATACATTTTTGTCAGACATCACTAATGCACAAGGAAATGATAAAACATTGCAACAGTGGTAGGATAGGGTAGAAGAAGTTATTAATGCACAAATCAAATTGATTTGTGATGATTCAGACTATGATTTGTTGGTGAGTAGCATGGATAAAATAATTAATACCAGCACATTCTTAGAGTCTTTTGAAAGAGAAGCCAATCAGGTTGTAGTGAAATACACACCTTACAATACTAAGGTGAATGAGGGGGTGAAGTTTGACTAGCCAACAGATGAAGAGTATCAGAATTGGGTGAACAATTACTTAACCGAAGAGGAGTAAAACAGTGTCTACTACCGGCAACTAACAACTCGGCGGTTATGTTTATAACTGATTATGGTTTTATCTCCATGGCGGTTTTTTGGCGCGGGTTTTGAGGTTTGGCCTATGCAGCGGCTATTCCCTAATGAGTGGAATCAACAAGAAGATGCTAGGGACTTGGCGACTGTAATCATATTTTTGAAATGTCACAAAGCAATCCAATTGACCGGTGACATGTGTATTTTCTGGCCCGATGCTTGTTTACTCCTTAATTCTCTATAAGAAGGATTTCAAGGCCAGAAATAGGGGTTAGCAAGTTAGATATTTTTAGGTTGAGTCTAGGCATAGTTGTAGAGCAGATTGAAAACATGTTATTTCAATGTAAATGCAATTTAGGTTTTGGGTCATTCTGTAGTAGGGTTTTGGATTCATGAAGGTTTGATGCTTCATAATAGTACTAGCATTTGAGTTATAATGATACATTTCAAGCTCATGTCTCTCCTTTGTATAAACATATCATAATTTGGAGTAATATGATCAAGGGTTATGGTGTTCATCTCACTGTTGTGGTGTGTATGATTCTCATTTTGGCTTTAATTCAAAAAATTAATAAAAATGTTTAAATGGAGTTATAGATGGATATGTTTATAAAGGGATTTGGTAAGAAGTATTGAGTTAGGATATAGATTGGTGATGTTGTAATGCAATATTCTCCAAGATCTTATATGTTATGTGTTTGAATATGTCATGGAATCTTAAATGTTTGTAAATCTAACTCCCCAATGGTATATGGAACTGGTCTAAATTGTATTTGTTTGTGAGGTTTTGTGTCTACTTGTCTTTTCTTAGAGCTTTCTATGAAATTGCAAATTAAATGACTATCTTAACTAATGAATTATTGTCGTAACCATCTCATCCTCCAAGTAGTTGATACTATTGATGAAAAGCCAATTCAATTCAGTATTATCCTATTCTGTTGAGCTATTAAATGAGATTATCTATTAATTGTTAATGATTGTTTATAAGTTTGGTGTAGATATTATAAACATATTAAAGGGACCATCCTCTTGGGTTTTGCAGAGCCTGAAGTGTAGGAGGTTTATTGTTAAAATCCTCATCATTTGGTCCAGGTCCTTCGAGCTGCCTTTGATTAGAATTGGTGATTCTATAGGTAGAATAGAAGATAAATCTGGTTATAGTAAAAACAACCAACAAGATCCTTGCAGAATTGTGTCCAGTAATGTCTATGGATGACATGAAGGCACTCTTGAATAAAGCCAAAAGGAGAATTAAAAGAAAAAAAAGGGTGAATAATCTAATGATCGATCTAACTGATGAAAATACAAAAGAAATTGAGAAATTGAGAAATTGAGAAAATTGAGAAAATCCTGAGGGACATGTTCTTAAATGATAGAATTGATGTTGTTGCTAAGGAAACACATGTTGAAGATGCCCCATCTATTCCAGAAAGGGAAATAAAAGAATAAAATTTTAATACAATTGAGGATTCATAGATTCCTCTTGTAGTGGACAACACAGAAATTCCTATGGAAGTTGAGATAACTGAAAATGTATCAATTGAGAAAGTGGAGATCCTTGAAGACAAATTAGAACCCGCAACTGAGGAATCAATGGTTGAAGAGAAGACAGCTGATGTAAAGAAAATTCCAGTTGAAGCAAGAGACACTGTTGAGGCAGTGAAGAAATTTTTGGTTGAACAAAAAGAAGAAATTGATTGAAGGTCCTATTGACCTATCTACCTTGAGTTCAATTCAAAAAATTAAGGTAGCTTTGTTTGCTCAAGTGAAAGCCAGAGAAGAACTACTGAAGTCCCACATTGAGGATAGCGAACTTCTGAATCTTGCATCTAGAGTCTTGGAAAAGATAATGCCCACTCATGTGAAAGATCTGACTGGTGCCTCCTCGGTGAATTAAAGAAGCTTATGAACTCTGTAAGTACTCACTTTGACTCACTTGAAAAATCAGCTATGGTGAAAGTGCAGAAAGAATTTGATGTCAAAAGGTTTAATGGATTGAAAGAAATGATTGCTAAAGTTAAAATATTTTTAGCCACATGTGTGAAGAACGTACAACATGCTCTATCAGAAGGTGGAAAGATTTAAAAATCATGTTTGTGTTTTTCAAAATTTATTGAAGCTAATGAGAAAAAGGTTAAGGATCTAGAAAAATAGTTAAGTACTATTTCTGAAGCACTTGATCCTCTAACTAGTGGTGTTGGAAAGATAGAAGGTGAAGTGATGTCTTTTCTTAACAAGATAAAAATCTTGAAGCATGAGAATGATAAAACTGTTGCAAGAACATGTGAACTTAGAGACATAACTGGTCAAAAATTTGAGATAATGTCAAGTGCTCTAAAGGAAGGAGAAGACACTATGGCAATTAGTGATCCAACCAACTTGGAATCTGCAGAGACCCAATCCTACCTAATCTATGGTCACATAACAATCTTGGAGAGTCTCAAAAGAGTTTGGGACATAAATCTGATCCAGCTGAAGAAAGATTTTGCAGACATTTTTCAGTTTATGTAAGTCAAAGAAGCATTTTTGTATAAAAATTTTGATTGATTGATCCATTTTTGGTATGTGAATCCCTACCTTTTCCATTGATTTCAAAGAAGGAGAATAGTGGAGTGAAAAAATCATAATCATCTCATGGGGAGATTTTGGAATTTTTGGGATGGCAGTGCAGTTTATCTTAGTACTAATCCGACACTTAGTCATTTTTCACTAAGTGTTGCCATCAATGCCAAAGGGGGATATTGTTGGCAAGAGAAACTGCTAGTATCATTTGGTGTTTTCATTGATGGAAACCCTAATCGATGATTAGATACGCACATCATGTTTCGATCACACTGGCAGATAGATTGAATATTGACAAGGAAGAACAGAGCATCTGATAATTCAGTGTTCATCGATCTATATGAATATTTTATTTTATTATTTTTTGTCACACATCTCAAGAATTTTTTTTTTGGTATATTATCTATGTTACTATTGAAGTGCAGTGGCTCATATCGATCCTTGTGTGATTTTGAAGATTTGGTTGGCTAATTCTCTATTTTACTAGTAGTGGAGCCGACTTCTTGAATGTATCATGTCGTGGATGTATGGAAAGTAATTGATTAATTATTTGTATGTAAGTGCATCTTTTTTTGGGTCCTAGCCAAGTTGTGGTCGACCATTGTGGATATGCATTGCATATTATTCATGATTTGAGCCGACAGATGTAAAAATACCTTTGTTCTATTAAAGATAACATAGTGTAATTGAATTGTAAGGTGCGGATATATATATAAGATCGTCCATATCATTTTTGTTGGGAATAGGTGCCTCAACTTCTAGCTTGAACCTATGTAAAATACTTGGTATTTCGCAACCTTTTCAGGACTTTACCTCTCTACCGCTAGGATTTCTTCTTAGAGGTGTGGTAGCATGGTTTACCGCCATACTGTGGGCCTCTCTTGATCTGTCCATGGTTGGGTGGTGTTACCACCATATCATGGGGTCTTTGTCCTTAGCTGGCGGTAGCACGGTTGATTGCACGGTCATTTTGAATGCTTACCTCCCTACCATAAGGGTTGGTCATTGGTGGTGTGATGGCCGCAGTAAATGACACAGTATGTGATGATGCTTACCACCATACCACAATGGCCTTTTGGCCATGTTGCGGTGGCGAGGTAAGCTATGGTGGTCACAGGAGTTTCTTACCTCCTTACCACGGAGGTCTGGTGGTTGGGGCGTGGTAGCATAGTGGGCTCAATGGTTGGCACAAGTGGTTACCGAAATACCGCGGAAGGCTTCACAGTGCTTGATGGTGATGTGGTGATGGGCGATGGTTTGGTAGACAAGTTGCTACCTCGGTACTGCAAGGGTGTTAGGAGAGACCAGCGGTTACGCGGTGTCACCACCATACCATGAAGGTCTTTCAACCTTGGAGTGGTACCACAGTGACACCGCCATACCATGGTGGCCTCTTTGGCTTCAGGCGCTGGCGTGGTAAAGAGTTTGTGGACATAGTTTGATTGCTCTTACTTGACTGGAAGCGATAAACAAATAGAGAGGTGACACATGGAAAGTAATCAATAATTGATTGGCCAAAGTTCGAAGTGGTGCATGCATTAACTCTGAGATCGGATTCGGTGGTTGACAGAATCCATCTCAAGGAAATAGAATTAATTGCCTGGGCAGCCTGATGCATGTTTGCAAGGCAACTTAGACAAGAAGCAATCAGATTTGTCTTTCAGAAGGAAGATGCATAATAATGGAACTCGATTGGTTGGTTGGCAGAATAATGAATGAAAGACTTGTAACAGTCGAATATATTATGGTAGATGTCACTAAGGTGATGGCATGTGAGATAATTATTTATTGTATGCAAAAAAAAGCATTATAACAGTGAAAGTAGTCTAACTAAAGTCTGCTGCTGTGAGTTGATGATCAGAGAGAGTGGTATGATAACTTTGTATGTAAACATTTTACTATAATACAAAGTGATTGCTCTTGGTCTGGTGGTTTTTTTCCCATAAGGCTTTTCCCATGTAATTCTGATGTTATCTTTGTGATTGTTATTTTCTATTACTCTTGTTTTCCTGTATGTGTTCATCTTAAGTGTTTTAAAGTTTTACAAACTGGTATTTTCACTTCTCCTTTGTGGTTTTAGCATTAGAAAAGTGTTTCATCATTGTTTTTTTTCCTTTCAAGTGGTATCAGAGCCTGGCTAGTTGTGTTATCCTTGTTAGTAAGGCTGGTTTTTTGTGCAAATATTGTTCCAGTGGGAGTCTTGCAAAGTTAGAACCTAGTTCTATTTGAGATGGCGAGTACATCAGGTAGAGTAGAGATTGAAAAATTCAATGGTGGAAACTTTGAGTTGTGGAAACTCAAAATGGAAGACTTGCTTGTGGATAGAGACCTCTAGGTTGATGTGTCTGGAACTATGCCACAAGGTATGAAACAAGAAGATTGGGACCTTGTAGATAGAAAAGCAAGAGGATTGATAAGACTTAGTCTGGCCAATTTTGTACTCTTGAACGTCCGCGAGGAGAAGTCTGCAAGTTCATTATGGAAGAAGCTTGGTGATATTTATCAGGGAAATTCTCTGGTAAATAAGTTATTCCTGAGGAAGAAGTACTCTTTGAAGATGGAAGAAGGTACATTTGTTGCAGACCATCTGAACTTGTTTAATATAAGTGTTGCTCAGTTGGCGTATGTGGGTGTGAAGATAGAGGAGGAGGATCGTTGCATTCTCTTGTTATGTTCGTTACCTGACACTTGGGATCATCTTGTAATGTCTATTGGAAGTATGACCACTACTTTCAAGATGGAAGACGTTGTTGCCTCACAATTTTCTCAAGAGATGCGGAGGAAGTATTTAAAGATGGCCAAAGAGGCCCTTGCTATTCAAGGTAGATCGAAGGAGAAAGGAAAGAAGAAGGACAAGAAGTCTAAATCTAAATTTGAAGGGAGATCAAAGTCTCTTGGTAAAAAGTCCAAGGTGAAATGCTAGAATTGTGGGAAGCCTGGCCATATCCAAAAGGATTGTAAGGAGAAGAAAAAGAATAATAATAACTCTTCAGACAATGACTCTTCTCAGAGTGATGCAGATGCCTTCATTGTAGCTTTCACAACTTAGGCATCATATGATGTCTAGCTGGTTGACTCAGGTGCATCTTTCCACATGACATCTCATAGAGATTGGTTCACTAAGTATGAAAAGTATGATGGTGGAAAGGTGTACTTGGCAAGTGATTCAACACTGGATATTGTTGGCCATGGAAGAGTCAAAATACAGTTCCCTGATGGAAGAATCAAAGGGATCGGTGATGTACTACACATACCAGGTTTGGCTTGTAACTTACTTTATGTCAGTAAGCTAAATGATGCAGGTGTGGAAGTTTCTTTCTCGAGTAAAGGATGTAAGATGGCTAGAGGTGCTATGGTGTTGGCTAAGGGCGTATGTGCTGGCACTATGTACAAGTTGGATGTGTGTCATGTTCAATGTAACAACGTCTTTGTAAAGTCAAGAAAAGTTGCTCCTATAGAGAAGGATGATGAAGCTCCTCT
Organism: Sequoiadendron giganteum; assembly: GCA_007115665.2. Lineage (NCBI taxonomy): Eukaryota > Viridiplantae > Streptophyta > Pinopsida > Cupressales > Cupressaceae > Sequoiadendron > Sequoiadendron giganteum. The sequence goes on along the minus strand of CM021102.1, from coordinate 47,310,783 downwards.
GGGTGCAAATTCCTTGGAGGTGAAACTCCCAGCTAAGAAAACCATGTTGTGGCATCATAGACTCAGTCACATAGGTGAGAAAGGTTTAAAAACCTTGAAAAATAAAAATCTTGTTGAAGGGCTTGATGATTGTAACCTTGAGTTCTATTTTTGCGAACATTGTATCTATGGGAAGCAACACCGTGTTTCATTTTATTCGAGTCCTCATAAATATTCTAGTGTATAGGATTATGTTCATTTTGCTGTGTTTGGTCCAGTTAATGTTCCTTTGTTATTGAAGTCTAAATATTATGTTTCTTTTATTGATGACTATTCGAGAAGGGCATTTGTATAATTCCTTAAAAGTAAATCAGAAGTGTTCAGCCGGTTTAAAGAATGTAAAAATTTGGTAGAGAATTGGACTTGAAAGAAAATCAAGTGTTTGAGGATGGATAATGGTGGTGAGTTTTGTTCTACATATTTTGAAAGGTGCTGCAAAGACCATGGGATTAAAAGGCATAAAACTACTCCTTATACTCCACATTAGAATGGAGTTGTTGAAAGGTTGAATAGAACTTTAACGGAGAGAGTGAGAAGTATGTTGAGTAGTGTTGGTCTAGTGTAGAAGTTCTAGATTGAGGCTATGGCTACAGCATGTTACTTGGTAAATCATTCACCTTTTTCTGCTCTTGTTCACAAAACACCTTTGGAAGTGTGGTCTGGTAAGAAGCCCTATCTGAGATATATTCATGTCTTTGGTTGTGAAGCATATGTATATGTTCCAAATGAGAAAAGATCAAAGTTGGAGAACAAGGTTGTTAAATGTATCTTCATCGGCTATGGCGTTGGTTTGAAGGGATATAAGATTTTGAATCTTGATACTGAGAAGGTTTTGTATAGCAGAAGTGTAATATTTCATGAGTTGAAACCTTCAGTAGTTGATCCACAATTGGAGACGGATAAAACAGAAAAGAAGAATGATGTAGGTGAAATTCCTCAGACTCTAGAAAAAGAGGAACTACATGGTGTACCAGAAACTGAGGAGAGTTCAAGCAGCTCTGAGAGTTCTGAAGATGAACAACTGTAACCTCAGCCAGTAGGAAGGTCTACACGTGAAAAATGACAACCTGATAGGTATGGTTTCTCTATGTTAGATTTGAACTGTGCCTATGCCTTGATTACTAGCACTGATGAGTCTATGACTGTAAAAGAGGCTATTAGCATGTTTGATTCAAATTCTTGGTTGGAAGCCATAAATGAAGAAATGGAATCATTGAAGAAAAATGAAACCTAGGATTTGGTACCTTTGCCTAAAGGGCGAAAGCCTATTGGTTGTAAATGGTTATTTAAGAAGAAGACTGGTCTAGATGGCAGTGTTGAAAATTATAAGGCAAGGTTGGTTGCAAAGGGATTTTCCTAAATAAAGGGAATTGATTATGGAGAAATTTTTTCCCCTGTAGCAAAGCTGACATCTATCATATTTCTTTTGTCACTGGCAATAGCGTATAACTTAGAGATCGAGCAGATGGATGTGAAGATAGCATTTCTCCATGGAGAGCTGGAAGAAGAAATTTACATGTACTAGCCTGAGCACTTCATTGAAAAAGGTGAAGAAAATCTGGTCTACAAATTAAAGAAATCTTTGTATGGTTTGAAGCAGTCTCCTAGAATGTGGTACCAAAAATTTGACACTTTTGTGTTGTCTATGGGATTTGTGAGATCAAAATCTGATCATTGTGTGTATTACAAATCTGAAAATGATCATGTGCTTATTATTACCCTAGATGTGGATGATATGTTATTCATAGGAAATAGTAAGACTATGATTTCTGATCTTAAATCTCAGTTGTCTGCAAAGTTCGAAATGAAAGATCTGGGTGCAACAAGGCATATTTTGGGGATGGAAATAACTAGGGATAGAATGAGTAGAAAGCTCTGGGTAAGTTAGAGTAAGTATGCCAATACTGTTCTGGAGAGATTTGGTATGAATGATTACAAGAAGCTAGTTGTTCTAGTCTTGCAGGGAACGAAGCTATCTGTTGAAGACTGTCCAAAATCTGCTACTAAGATGGAGGACATGACCAGGGTGCCTTATGTAAGTGTTGTTGGCAGTCTAATGTATGAAATGGTCTGTACAAGTCCAAACATTTCCCAAGCAGTGGGAGTTTTTAATCATTTTATGGCAAATCCAGGAACGACACATTGGGATGTTATGAAGAGAGTGTTCAGATATTTAAAGGGGACTTCAGAATATGCTTTGTGTTACCATGGAAATTTGGTTGCATCACAAAGAACACTCAGCATTCGTGGATATGTGGATTTTGATTGGGTAGGGGACATTGATAGTAGGAGATCCACTAGTGGATACACTTTCATGTTAAATGGTGGTGCAGTCAGCTGGATGAGCAAGCAACAGGTTGCAGTCACTTTGTTCACTACAGAGGTAGAATACATGAAAGCAACACATGCCTACAAAGAAGTTGTTTGGCTGAGTCATTTATGTTATGATATTGGTTTTAATGTAGGGCAGATTACAATTTGTTGTGACAGTCAGAGTGTCATTTTTTTGGAAAAGAACCCTACTTTCCATGCTAGGACGAAGCACATTGATGTGCAGTATCACTTTGTTAGAGACATGGTGGACGATGGAAAGGTCTGTTTGGAAAAGTTTGACACTTTGAAGAATGTTTTAGATGCATTAACGAAGCCAGTGAGCATGGACAAGTTCAGATGGTGCACAAATTCAATGGGCCTTGGGGACTATGATCATCAGTAATGTCAAAGTCTAGACGAAGCCAGGAAGTCTTTGTCAAGTGGGAGATTTTTGGGAACAAGTGCCTCAACCTCTGGCTTGAACCTTTGTAAATTACTTGGCATTTTGTAGCCTTTTTTGGACTTTACCTCTCTACTGTTAGGAGTTCTTCTTAGAGGCACGGTAGTGTGGTTTACTGCCATACTGCAGCCTTTTTTGCTCTGTCCACGGTTGGGCGGTGTTACCGCCATACTGTGGGGTCTCTATCCTTAGCTGGTGGTAATGCGGTTGACTGTGTAGTCATTTTTAATGCTTACCGCCCTACCATGAGGTTTGCTCGTTGGTGGCACGGTGGCCACGGTAAATGGCAAACAGTCTGCGACGATGCTTACCGTCATACCGTGATGGCCTTTTGGCCATGTCACAGTGGCGAGGTAAGCTATGGTGGTCACAGGAGTTGCTTACCTCCTTACCATGGAGGTCTAGCGGTCAGGGTACAGTAGCACGATGGGCTCGATGGCCAGCACAGGAAGTTACCACCATACCATGGAAGGCTTCACAGTGCGCGGCGGTGACATGGTGATGGGCGACGGGCTAGCAGACAATCCACTACCTTGGTACCTCGAGGGTGTTAGGAGAGACCACCGCTTACGCGGTGGCACCGCCATACCACGAAGGTCTATCAACCTTGGAGTGGTGCCACAGTGACACCACCATACCGCGGTGACCTCTTTGGCTTGGGGTGGTGGCATGGTAAAGAGCTCGTGGACATAGTTTGATTGTTCTTACTTGACTAGAAGCGGTGAACAAATAGAGAGGTGACACATGGCAAGTAACCAACAACTGATTGGTCAAAGTTCAAAGCAGTGCATGCATTAACTGTGAGATCGGATTTGGCAGTTGACAGAATCCATTTTAGGCAAATAGAATTAATTGCATGGGCAGCCCAATGCATGTTTATAGGGCGACTTAGATAAGAAGCAATCGGATTCGTCTGTCAGAAGGAAGGTGCATAATAATGGAACCCGATTGGTTGGTTGGCAGAATAACGAATGAAAGACTTGTAATAGTCAAATATATATTGTGGTAGATTTCACTAAGGTGACGACATGTCAGATAATTATTCATTGTATGCAAAAAAAAGCATTGTAACAGTGAAAGAAGTCTAACTGAAGTCTACTGCTATGAGTTGATGATCAGAGAGAGTGGTTTGATAACTTTGTATGTAAATGTTTTACTGTAATACAAAGTGATTTCTCTTGGTCTGGTGGGTTTTTTCCTGTAAGGGTTTTCCCACGTAATTCTGGAGTTATCTTTGTGATTGTTATTTTCTATTACTCTTGTTTTCATGTATGTGTTCATCTTAAGTGTTTTAAAGTTTTAAAAACTGGTCTTTGCTCTTCTCCTCTGTGGTTTTAGCATTAGGAAAGTGTTTCCGCACTGTCTATTTTCCTTTCAATTTTCAAGGATGTATGAAGTCTGTGTTGATGTGAATTGTGAATTAGAGTAGAGAAAAAGAGCGATAATGTGCAGTTTCACTTGTGCGTAAAGAATTTGTGTTGCGAGTTTGGGCATAACAAAGCAGAAGTGAAGAATCGGTATGTAAGATAGATGATTGAATATTGTGCCTAGCCAGAATTATAATCAAGCATATGTAGATGTTATTTTTCTTAGTTCAAACTCTCAAATGGTTTTAATTTGATTTTCTTTGTAAGGCGGTGAGCCTTCCCTTTGAGCAGTGAGCTCTAGGCAGTGTTCCTGAATGCAAGTGCATTCCCCATATTGTAAACTTTATTTGAGTATACTCATATTAAATTGTGGATTGGCCATCCACAGTGGTTTTTCCCCTAATAGGGTTTCCACGTAAAAATCCTTTTGTTATGGTTTTGTGTTCATTTGCTTCATGTTTATGCATTATGGTTGAATGTTGTTAATGCTTTGAAGATAAAGGTTAATAAAGTTAATTTTTGCACAACACTGATTCACCCCCCTCTCAGTGTAGCTTTTTTCCAACATATTCATGGGAAAAAAAATTGGTTCAACTTAGAATGATTATTTTCCCAAGTATGGTGAGAAGGGTTCTAATTATTTTGCTACAGACGATGATTAGGATTAGGGTTGCAAAAAGGTGCACGAGAAGGAAAGTGGGGATGACGTAGTGGTAGGCCCAAAGCCTTCAGAATTCCTCGACCATGAAACAAAGGTTGGTCTAGGGTGAAAGGTGGCAAGAATTCATCATCTTAGCAGTACGACCGATTTGAACTAAGGTCCACCGGTCCAAGTTGTCTACTTCTAGAATTCCACGGTCTATTGCATGAATCTACCAATCCAAGTTGTCTACTTCTAGAATTCCACAGTCTGTTGCATGAATCTACCAGTCTTTTTCCAGTGTCGCAGCCTTTGCCCGGGTCTAATGGTCAATTACCTGTGTCGCAGATGGAAGCCACCTACTCCATTGTTTTAGGATTTTCCAAAAACTACAAGTTATAGATGACATAAATTCCTCAAATCCCAAAATAATGTATATTGTGAAATTGAGCTCCAATCTTGAACTACACACTTACACTTACAAAGTGAAAAATAAAAGTATGTAGCTTCTGGATTCAACTATGTATTAGTTTTTTGGATCAATGTTTCAGATCACACTCAGTGATCCATCATCAGGATGCAAAAAGAGATGATGGATCACTGAGTGTGATCCAAAACGTTGATCCAAAAAACTAATACATAATTGAATCCAGAAGCTACATACTTTAATGACATGGACTGTGGAGATCTAATGTCTTTGAAAGTGAAAAATGTTTCTAGTCTCCAGCATCAAAATACAAAATGGGACTTCAAAGGGCTAAATATATATCATAAAGTTTTTGTGTTTTCTTGGTTTTAGAAAAAGTAGTCAATTAGTGAGTTCTTGTAACTTCTAAAACCCTAAGTTGGTTTTGACAACCTCCCAAATCATCAACATAGTCTTAATTTATAACTTTCGTGGTTCACTAACTCACTAAAATATCAATGACATCCAAATCAAGGGTTTTCATAGTTTTCTAACCTTCTAAAACATTGACAACAAAGGAAAATGGGTGTGTCTTAAAATTACAAGGAAAAACTAGTTTACTTTGCACATTCTCTTTGTTCCAAATGTAGGCTTCATGCCCATTGCTAGAATCCTCCTTCTACTTGTGCAAAATAGAATTTTGGGGGCATATTATGGTTTCCCATCAATATTTGAAGGAGAAAATAATATGATTACATGTCATTGTTGTAGGAACTATGATAAGATTCATGTATTCTTAATAGAATGCCTCAAATAAATGTACATCAAGATCACATGATTGTAAGATATGCACATAATGGGTTCATTAAACATGCTTTAGAGACATTCAAGTAAATACATTTGGTAGGTGTAAAATTTGAATCTTTGTGACCTCAACCAGCATTCTCTACCTATGTCAATGTGGACACTTTGGAACAAAGGTGGACCTAGTGGATTACCCTTAAGAATTGCAGGAAATGGTCATGGCTAGCTGCAATTGATTGCGCTAGATTGCACGTAAATTTTAATTAACATCATCCTCAAGTTCTAATTTCTAATTGTAGGTATTTTTATGTGATTTTTATCCATTTAGGCATTTTCTTGTAGCTATTGATGATTGTTTAGCATATATCCTATTCCACCTAATGATAAGCTTTTGGATTGTGCATGGTTCAATCCCATTGTATATTAAAATTCTAGAGCATGATGTAGGCATATCAAAGAAAATTCTTAATAGGAAAATATTACAAAATTAAATTTTCCAACTATCAATCAAGAGACAAGCTAAAATATCAAAGTGATGTGAGTCCCACTACTGAACAAGGAAGGACCAAATTGGCCTAGAAATCATCATTTATGACATAGGTTCATAAAGTGTTCAACAAAATGTTCCATAATTAGCACCTGTTGTAAATTCAACATACAAAGTATTTGACATAGTATTGCAAGTCATTTAACTATCAATTTTATGTAGAAATTAGATATTTGATTAGAAAGATGTAGATATTAAAAATATATATAAATCAAAAAATAAAAGGAAATTTAAAAATAACTGTTTAGATTATTTTTTAACTATTCATTTTGTGACTCTGGGAGGGAATGACCTCTCATCTTCCCCATTCTCAAAAGATCTTATAAATACTTGTGAAAGTGCATTGTCATTGGGTTATTTTTTATGCATTTATTCATTTTGAAGAGATTTATACAAGATTAAAGAGTCTTGGAGGGAATGATCTCTCATTGCCCCTATTCTCAAAGGAGCCTATATATACCTATGAAAGGCTCATTGTCATGGGGTCCTCTTTAATGCATTTTTTATTTAGAAGACATATGTACAAGAATAGATAGTCTTCGAAGTCACAATTTTTAACTCATTAAAGATATTACTCATCTATGAGCATGTGTATTAGTTCTTTATGTTGTATATTTTTCTTACTTTTAATTAGTATGCATTCTTTAATATATTTCATATTATGTGGGATTAAATATAATTCTTTTTTATATATACATGTTTTCTTCTCAATACATCAATGGATGTGTATTGAGTATTTTCAAAATCTATGAGTGTCCTATTCCTTATTTTAGGTAGCATCTTCGCACTTAAACCCTTGTAATTTTCCTTTGAAATCATCTCTTTATGGAGTAAATATATGTTTGTTCCTTTCTTTTTGAATTGTGTTTGTTATGTTCTAGGAAAAACTAAATTATTTCCCCATGTTAGCATTATCTAGGGTTTACTCTTTTACTTTCAAATTTAGTCTATGTTCATTTACATCTTTCTATTTACAATATATCCCCAAAAATTATATTTGGTGAGGGAGTTCCTTCTCTCAAAACACAAAGGAGGATCATTAATCCATGAGTGATCTCTCCAATTGTTGTAAACTTTGTTGTTACACTTTGGCAAGTCAAGTTATTTTCAATGAAATATCAAAATGATAAATTTGTTTACCAATGCATCCCAACAATGAGGGATTAAAATCCATAAAACCCCAAAACAAAACTATTTATGGGATGAAAGAAAAAATAATTTGAACAATAAATTTCATGTGCAAGACCCAAGTAGAGTTTTCATACAACAAGCTGCATTTAATCAATGCATAAACTCAAGATCCCTAACTAGGGAACATTCATACGATCAAGATCATAACATAAATTCAAATGAATTCAAACATAAGAAAATAAAGTTTCTCTAACTAGGACATGGACTCAAAATGAATAGAACTTCAAACAAACCTAAAACAAAAACATGAGACAAAAACCTAAAAACTAGAGCACAAGATGAACAAAAAATATAAATTTGATGAATTCAAACAAACAAACAACTAAAATGAAAGAACTAGTAGGCTGCATTCAAAATCCTACTTGAAAAGGGATAAAAGATTAGGATAATAGGACTTGAGTGAGCATAAACACTAACACACCATACACAAGCAATCCACCACCAACTATCCAATGATTATAGTGATAAATCCATTGTACACAATGGAAGTAGTGGGAGGAAATTTAAGTGCACAAGAGCTCAAGGAATATAAAATACAAACACAAAGTAAAAAAAATGAATTGAAATTGATAATTTTTAATGGATCTACACATGTGAATCCTTTAATTTCCATAAATGTATGGTTGAAGAGGTAGGTTTTCCTTTGAGGAAAAATCATGTCAACTATTAAAGATTAGGATTCAAGATTATTTCATGCAACTACTGCTTTAGGTATACAAGAAAAAAAACCCTAACACTAGTAGAATTTGGCAAATAAATGACTAGGTGACTAAAAAAATTAGTCACAACAACTAAAAATGACTAAATTCTACCAATTTTTTGAAACTCAGCTATAAATGAGTAAATAAATGACTAATTTGGTCAATGATTACAAAATTATTTAGTCACAGAAATAAAAATGACTAAATAGTTAGTCACCAAATACAAGTTAGATATTTTAAAAAAAAACATTTCGGCCAATTATTAGTGCAATGTATTGGTGTGATTCATGAATTCATGTTTATTCGCATTCATTCTAGACCTCATTCATTATAGAGCTTGAACACATTATTGTAGTTGGTTAGCTTGGCATTGAGGCACATGGTTTTGACTTACAGCAATTGGGCGCATGAACTACACTAGGCATTTTGAGTTACAGCACTTTCATGGGCGATAAAGATTGTTTAGAGAGGACTTGGAGAATTCTAGAAAGGTAGGCAAGGACTTTTTTTTTTGCTGCAAATTATTTGAAGTCTACAACAAAGTCATATTTTGGGACGCCCTCTACAACGAATTCAAAGGTAATTCAAAACCCTCATTACATTAAACACAAAATCTACAGCTTTTTGATTGGCAACTTACAATAGTTACAATCTATTGCTCTTAATAATGTTCTTTTATAATCTTTCCACTATTTTGCTTCATAATGTGTTTGAGCTAAATATAATAAAACTTGGGTGTCAGTGCCAAAATAGAATTTCCTCAAACAATTTTGATACATTTTCACTGCAAGCGCAAACTATCCTTGTGCAAAGTAAACATGTACTAGATTTATCCACACATCAGGCATCCGAACAAAGATTTTTCCTGCAACAGTTTATTGTACCTGTGTAAAAATTTCCTTTGCAATATCAAATTGACCCCTTTTAGCTAGCACAATGGCTGCCCCATTTGTAGCATAAACATTTTCACTACAAGCACAAATTGTCCTTGTGCAAAGTAAACATGTGCTAGATTTACCCACACATCAGGCATCTAAACAAAGATATTTGTTGTAGCATCTTCTTGTACCTGTGTAAAAATTCCCTTTGCAATATCAAATTGACCCCTTTCGGCTAGCACAATGGCTATCCCATTTGCAGCATAAACATTTCCTGGTCTCTGTGCCAACACTTAAGTGGCCCCTTTTATGACATTAAGATCCTCTTGAGTTATTATTATACTCCTACTTTCCAAGAGAAAAATCCCCAAGGCCCATGGGAAATGAATGATGAGCATTTTATTTTCAACTTGGTTTCATTTCGAAAAGGGGACATTACATTGTACAAGATTTGTTTAATAGCAAAATAATTTAATCCACCTATTTGGGACTGTAAAATAAAAATATATGAATTAATTTATTTTCAATTATAGGTTCTTTTAATCTAGAATTTGATAGAAAGATAAAGCATAATACATTGAAGGACGCATAAAATGTTCTAAAATAAAGACTAAAATAGGTTGCCCATAAAAAATAAGAAAGAGGAAAAATGAAAAGATAACATACAAATGATTCATTTGAGGTTTTTGATAAGATCTCATTTAACTATGTCAAATGGATTTGGAAGGGACAAAACATATTTGATTGACTAAAATTTTGAGGTAGCTTATCCATCATCATTGTATGAAAAATGTGGTAGCATAGACAAGGCAGTGGACTTTTTGAAAAAATGCCTCAAATAAATGTGGTCTTATGGAATGCCATGACAAGAAAATGCAATTGACAGTTGCTCCTAGTTATTAGTTATGAAATGTGAATTAATTGCATAACTACTTAGGTTGACTTTGTAAAAACTATATTATAATTAAAGTTTTCTCATCTATCAACATCTAGTTATTAGTTATGCCTTGTGAAGTAATTCTTTGAGTTTGAAAGATGTGCAATGCAATGTAATCAACAATTTGAATATAAACTACAAAAATCTATTTTTTACAATTCATTAGTTAAACTCTCTATTTTATTTTCTCTCTATAACTCTATTGCTATAGAAATGCCTTTTTAATTTTAAAAAAATGGTTTTTGTCTCGTAGTCTACATTTTTTTGTTGCCATGTGTATGACATTACAGATGGATCAACATTGAATGTTGACTAGGGATCAATACCATGCATTTGATGAGAGGGACATGGAAAAATATCCATGTCCATGTAATGACTTTCTTGGTGGAAAGGTGAAAAAAATAATTTAGATTTATCAACATATGATAAGATATGGGCATAGTGGTATAAGCCCTTGGAATGTCAATTATTATGAAGATATGATAGAATGGAAGAGTGTGAGAGATGAAGAGGCAACAAATATAGATGAAGTGGCACCAAACATAGATGAAGAGGCAGAAATGTTAGATGAAGGGTTTGAAGTTGATAGAATGTTAAATGAGGGTCTAAACGATGATTGGGCCAAGTTGATGGAGGATACTTCAAGGCTTGTGTATTCTAATTGCAGGTTAAGTCATTTGAAAATAATCCTTCAAATTCTTAACTTGCAAGTGGTGTTTGGTTGCACAAATGAGAGTGTATATTAGTTATTGGCATTATTAAGTTCGTTGTTACCACCTGACTCCACATTTCCAAAAAAACGGTCAATGTAGAAAGAAAATCACTAAGCTACGCTTAGGGTATGAAAACATCCACATATGTGTGAATGGTTGTGTATTGTTTCACAATAATCTTGCAAGTGAGTGAATGTCTGAAATTTCATGAAGCGAGGTATAAACAAGGGTTGAAATCAACTATGGTTCTTAGAAAGGCTCTTTGCCACTTCCCGATAATCCCATGATTACTTTGAATGTATAGGTGCAGAGACATTGCTAAACTTATGCAATGGCATGCCCAAAATAAGAGCATTGATAGAAAACAATGGCATGTGTCTGATTCTAAGACGTGGATGGAATTTGATAACAGATGGCTTGATTTTTCTCAAGATCCTCATAATATAAGGTTGGGTTTGGCTCTAGATGGGGTGAACCCATTCTCAGATAAAAGTACTAAATGGTCAGCTTGGATAGTGTTTTTAATAAATTATAACTTGCCTCCATTGTTAGCAACTACATCATTTTTATTAATGTTATCATTGATTATACCAGGAAAGAAAAGTGTGACTTCAGATACAATTGATGCTTATCTAGAGCCATTATATGATGAGCTAATAGAATTGTGGAAAGGAATTGAATAAATTCAATCTTTAAGGGATGGTCATTCAATCAAATTCACTTTAAGAGCTTCCTTATTGTTTACGATTCATGATCTTCCTGCATATGGCACATTGTTTGGTCTTAGTGTTCATGGATATCGTGGATGTCCTGCTTGCAACTTTAAGGATATTTTGAGGAACTCAAGAAGTTTTCGTAAGTGTATTTATTGTGAACATTGTGCTTACCTTATAATGGATAATCCATATTGTCAACAAAAAACATGGTTCAATGGTCAATAAGAGAATTGTTAAGCACCATTGCTAATAACAAGTGATTACATTGTTGATAATGTACAAAAAAGAATGTCATTTATTGAAAATGACGGGATTGTTGGTAGTAGATATGATCCATGTAATGAAAGTAGTGTAAAAAGATTATGTATATTCTATAAGTTTTCATACTTTAAGCATATAGCCATTAGGCATACTATTGACTTTATGCATACTGAGAAAAATATAGCCTATGCTATTATAGAAACTCTTTTTGGTACTTTTGATAATATTTCATCACGTGAAGACTTTCGACAACTAAATATTCATCAAAATCTTTGGGTTGAAAAATATGATGATAAAAAATATAGAAAAATAGTGCTCCTTATGTTTGGACAAAGGAATAACGTGCACAATTCTTACAATTGATGTCTCAAATTCGCTTTCCCACTAGATATGTAAGTAGTATTAGAAGCCAAATTCACATTAATGGCTTAAGAGGCCTCAAGACCCATGACTATCATGTCATAATGGAGAATATTTTACCTATTGTGGTAAATATATTAAGTTTGGCAAAGGGGCCAAGATTGGAAGTTATAAGATTGGGCCTAACATTAAAGAGAATGAGTTTACATTCCGTATCATAGTCGCTCCAGTTCTGAACTGGGAAATAAAGAGAGGAACGAGTTGAGAATATATATATATTTTTATTTTTTTTTCAAAATTTCAGCGGGTTTTTTCTCATGTCTCGTCTGGAAAGAGGAGAACTCAATGATCATTCGTTCACCGGAACCAGAAGTAAAGATCGTAGTGGAGAGGGATCCTATTAAAACCTCTTTTGAAAAATGGGCTAAACCCGGTCATTTCTCAAAGACACTAGCTAAGGGACCTAATACTACCACCTGGATCTGGAACCTACATGCTGATGCTCACGATTTTGAGAGCCATACCAATGATTTGGGAGAGATCTCCCACAAAGTATTTAGTGCTCATTTTGGTCAATTAGCTATCATATTTATTTGGCTAAGTGGGATGTACTTTCACGGCGCTCGTTTCTCTAATTATGAAGCATGGCTAGGCGATCCTACTCACATTAAACCCAGTGCTCAGGTAGTTTGGCCAATAGTAGGTCAAGAAATTTTGAATGGAGATGTAGGTGGAGGTTTTCGAGGAATACAAATCACCTCTGGGTTCTTCCAGATTTGGCGAGCATCCGGAATAACTAGTGAATTACAACTTTACTGCACTGCAATTGGTGCATTGATCTTTGCAGCGTTAATGCTTTTTGCTGGTTGGTTCCATTATCACAAAGCTGCTCTAAAATTGGCTTGGTTCCAAGATGTAGAATCCATGTTAAACCACCATTTAGCAGGGTTACTGGGACTTGGGTCTCTATCTTGGGCAGGACACCAAATACACGTTTCTTTACCTATTAATGAAATCTTAGATGCTGGAGTGGACCCTAAAGAGATACCACTTCCTCATGAATTTATTTTAAATAGTGAGCTTTTAGCTCAACTTTATCCCAGTTTTGCTGAGGGATTGACCCCATTTTTCACCCTGAATTGGTCGGATCAAACTTTGATAGTTTGAGGGAGGAGATTGTTGAAGTCCTTTGTCTATTGGAAAGGGAATTTCCACCAACAATATTTAACATTTATATGCATCTTTTGATACATCTATACAATATGAACTAAAGCATTGTGGCCCGATAAGAACAAGATGGGTATATCCTATAGAACGATATATGAAGGTTTTGAAAAAAATTGTTCATACTAGGGAAAAACTGGAAGGAAACATGTCTGAGGGATATTTAATGAAAGAGGTCATGGGATTTTGCACATAATATATGAATGATTTTAAAAATGTCAACTAGCATGTATGGGATGATGATGAAGAATAGATAGTTGCAGGTGAAGTATTAGAAGGAAATGTATGTCACTTCAAGCTATCACATAAAGAAAGAAGTGTGATACATGCCTATATTCTTCAAAACACATCTTCATTCGATAAGTGGCGCAGGTAAAAAAAATTACACAATTATTTATTTACTCAATTGTATTTACACATTTATATTATCAATCTTACTATTTGTACGTTAATATTCTATGTAGAAAATATGAAGAAGACAATCAAGCTTGGATGCAATATCGACCTCAAAAGCATAGACGTCGTGTTGATTTGATTGGAGGTGATTCTTTTCCAAAATTTGAAGAATGGATTGCTAATGCAGTTAGTGATGTGAAAGAAGAAGGTCAAGATATAACAACGGAGGAAACTAAGCTTTCACAATTTCCACATTTATGGGCTATGCATTTCAATGGAATGTGGGCCTATGGTAGTCATTTAAGAGTGGAAGAAAAAGACAAAGGAAAGATTAAAAAAAAATTGTTAGTGCTGAAGTTCTTCATGAAAATGAGAAGAAATTTTATGTTGGATTCATCCAACAAATTATTCTAGTGGACAATGGTGAAAATAGTCCTATATTATTAAAATGTAAGTGGATTCGACCATCTACGGTACAATTTGATGAGTATGGATTTTTACGCACAAATACAAGACAATTTTTATCAAAGACTGATGATTCGTGTGTTTCCCCTCTTCAAATTAACCAATCATTTCTAATTGGTGATGTAAGAATCCCAGGATGGTCGTATGCCATTCAAATAGAGTCTCGTTCAAAACAAAAATTCATGGAATTTGTTGATATAATGCTTGATGGGCAATATGTTAATTTACAAGAAACATTTGAAGAAGTGGATGAAGATGATGATGTAGTGTTTGAAGAAGACATTTTATATTACCAATGAAGAGATTGGGAGAGAGAATGCATTGCATGTCACAAATGAGGATGAGGAAGAAAATCAAGCAGATGCATACATGAATGATCAGGATTTTGATCTTGCTGGAAATGCAAATGATTATGATGATGTTTTGTCACCTTAAGAGCTTATCTTTTCACCTAAAATTTGGTTATATGTATGGTGTAATTTATTATTGAATGTAATAAAGATCTAAGTATAGGTATGCTTATTCACTATTGTTTTACTGATATATTTTTTAATGTAATCATCATTATTTTGGTAGTACATTGTATACAAAACTTGAGATGTTCATTGTTGATTTGAAGTACATTTAAAGTTAGATTCAGTCATTCTTCTTAGTTTTCTTACGTTGGTTGAAAATATGAAATTAATTTTTATTAGTTAGAATATAATTTCTTATATGCCCTATATGTTTTCTAAATGCAAACATATAATGAACATCTATGATTTAATAATACGTATAGATATCTTAACATTAGGTGAACTAAGCCACCTCATTACAAACAAATAAATGGTCTCTTAGGTCTGACTAACAATGAAAACTAAGACTGAGAGACTATAAATTTGAAAATTGTTCAATATTTTCAATAAAATGATATCTAAAATATTGCATTCATAATAAAATCCAATACTGCACTACTGTAGCAATCAATAGAGGTATGTGTGGGATGGTAGGACATATAGGTCAATGTACAAATGCTTACCCCAATAACACAGCAACCAAACATGAATACCACTGGGTGGCGGTGAGAGCATGTTAACAACTAAAGTAAACCATAGCCCCGCAAGGGGTAAATAGTGACATTGTTGTATGGTGGTGAATAATCATTCAACCGCTAGAATTAACCCACTATCCTATGAGAGTTCAAAGGGGTCTGCACGGGGTGGTAGTACTGCTAACCCTACCAAACTACTACCCCACGGTGATCTTGATATGACAGAACGGTATGGCAATGAACAGTCACTCAACCGCTAGAATTAACCCGTTGTCTTGCGGGAGTCTAAAGGGGTGTGCACAAGGTGGCGGTACTACTAATGCTACCCCGCAGTGGTCTTGAAATGATAGATTGGTACTATGGTACAAGTTGTCAAAGCATTTAATGATTACACTATTCGATTTCCCAAGATCAAAGGTGTGTGTTCAAACTCAAAATATGGGCAGATTCTGAAATATTTTGCACGAATTGACATTAATAGTGAGGTGAGCGAGCTCAACAGCAAATATTACTTGGGACTCAACGATATTTTGGAAATCATTCACACAGCTCAATGTACCAAAGGAAAGGGAGTTCAAGCGGGAAGACTCTGCAGCTATTATTTCGTCAGGCAAGTTCACAGAAACCCTTAGTAGCAAGTGTATAAGAACTGAATTTGCTTCTACAAGTAGACACTTAAAGAAATCAAGTAGGAGTAAATTATTCATCATGCCACCCAAAAAAATACAATTTGCGAGTAGAAAGGAAGATTCCACAGTTTCTAAAAGAGAGAAGAGGTCCTTGCAACAATCCATTTTAGATGTGTTACCTAATTCAGTAAATAAAGGATTCAAAAAGGTGTTTACAGATAAATCCCATGGATGTAGAGACCTAATTATTTGTATCTCAGGGTGCGATCTGTTTTGGTACTTCTATGAAAAAGGGATGACAAGATTCTAGTTTCAAATCCTTGGACCTTAGATTTGGCCAAATTGATAGTCCCAAATGTCTTTGTAGATGTTGATTTTATTAAAGTATTGGCACAATATTATCACCTGGCTACCAGGACTATAAGAATGTCAGATGGTTCACCATTAGTGGTGCTGACTAAAGAAGCAATTATAGATTTTTTTATGTTAAACAAGCAAGCTATCACTAAGATCAACTTGGATAGAAGTAGGGTGGATTATAGGAGATTGAGAAAAACCTACAAGATTGATGAACTTCCTTTACACATGAAAAGTGGTGTAAACAATAGGAGGATATCTATCTCCCCCTCCCAAATTGAGTCATTTTCCATAGAAGACTTCCAAGTATATTTCCAAAGAACTTATTTTTCTTTGTGCCAAGTGCTTGGAATAGATGTTGAAGATAGGATTCCAACCTATCTCATGATGATGGAAATTAAGATACAAAATCCTAAAGTCAACATTGAGTATGACTTTGTTGTTGAAATTGAGAAAGAGCTACATGAGGAATTTTTGCAAGTAAGAGAGAACTTAGCTCTCATCACTTTCAGAAAATACTCTTTGGTGTGTCATTAAATATTGGCACCAAAACAAAAACAGATGGACTAAAAGAATGTGTTTGGGAATGACTTATGATGAAGGAAATAGGTTGTTTGTAGAAAACTAGTGTTACATCAGGGATAGAAGATGTAAAAATGGTGATTATGTGATATTTCATGATGATTTCGTAATAAAGGTCATGGTCGTTGTTGGTCATATTTCACCAAGATTTCCTAATAAAATCATGCAAGTATTAATACCTTTAGCATTGAAGCCAGAGCAGGGACACACTCACAATTTCAGTGACTAGTTCTTCTTAGCAGACCAAACAATAATAAGGGTTTATGGGTGTCCTCAAGCCCCACATGTTTTACCTAAATTTATTTCTATTTGAATTGAATTTTTAGAATTTATGTGGTAAATTTTATGGATGGAGCAGGATGTTATGAAAAGACAAAAAAAGGGGACATTCCTCATTGACCTAATTGAATGTGAGGAGCTATATGTAGGGTCTGACACTCTTGAAGAACTGTAGAACTATTTTAAGATGGGGTATTCATTTGAAGTCACAAGGAGAAAGGGTCTTTGATCCTAAAGGGAATATTAATTTTATAAAGCAGACACTTCTCACTAAAGCTAGGACTACCCATGTAATGGATTACAAAGAAGATGTAATAAGAAATTTCTTTACACCTAATGAATTTTTTAGAGGAAGAGGAAGTGGGAAATCATAAAGAGGCTTGAGGAGTAGAAGAAGAAAAGGGACACTGGATTCCAAGGATTCTATGTTGAAGAAAAGGATCCTATCAAAAGGATGAACATAATAATTGACAACTTTGAAATATTATATGTTGAACCAGAAAAGAAACCTAGGGGTCAGTCTTCAAAACCCTCCAAGCTTCCCCTCAAACCAAGTGGTATTGTAATCACAGAGCCCCTACCAAACACTGCCACAATACAATCAGAAGCATCCCCTAAGAAACCAAGTCCTATAAGGAAAAATACACATGGAGTGACCCTCTTAGTGGCATGTGAAATAAGTGGAGTAGAGGATACTGAAGAGGTAGTCGATGTACTTTTGAATTTTAAAAATGATGAAGTTGGTCAGCCACCACCTAAGCTTGCAACTGATGCTCACAAACTAGAATAAATAGTGGATGTACATGGGCATAATGATCAAGAACTGCATGATGATGAAAGGGTGATTGTTGCCCTTAGATTTATTGAAGATGATGAATTTATTCAAACTCCTAAGTTTAAGGATTTTTGGTTTAAGATGAAAATGAAAGAATTTGAGGAGAGACTCCAAATTAATAAGATGGGCATTGAGGATTAATAGCATGACCAGATTTTTTCCTAGACTCTTGAAGAACTCGGGATTAATGAAATTACTATTAGCCCCCAAGAAGCAAGAAAATTGGTCTTAGAAAGCAATATACCAATTATTCTTAGGATGGAGTTAAAAAAGATATTCTTACTAGATCAAGTAAGAAGCCAAGAATATCCCATGTTGGTTTCTAAATTAAATTCAGATGAGGGAATGAGTGGCATGGGTTGCAATCCAAGACTTGAAACCCTAGCCTAAAGGACAAAGCAAAAAAAAATACAAAAAAACCAAGATTGTTTGATGTTGTAAAATAAATGAGAGGGGGTGCCATGGTAAAGACACTTCAAGACACATCAACATTGGAGGTAGCTACTATGACAATGCACTCAAAAATGCTCACTAGGGATACAGTTAAAGCTATGGTGCTTAGATTGGCAGAATATGAGAAAGCATAAATTGATTTGAATGATGAAGTGAATAGGTTATTCATAGAAAATGTGAAATTAAAAGAGCAATTGAAGGGAGCAAGTCCTTCCCAAAGCACAGAATTAATAGTTACCAGCCCCCTACCATCTAGACTAATACAAGTGCAATCATTGTTGAACAAGTAAATGTGCTAAAACAAGAAATTGAGAAGTTGAAAAAGACTAATGAAGAAACAAAGGAAAGAGCAAAGGGAGAAACCCTCAGGGTATTGTAATAGATCTTGGAGTATAGGGTTAAACTAATTGTGGAAAAATTAGAAAATGTGTATGAATGTTATGTCTCCTTGTCACAAGCAGTTGATCAGATAAAGTCCCATGTACCTATATTGGACCCCTTATTAAAGAAATGGCAACCTATACATCATACCTTAACGACTTTGTGCATAATTTTACAAAGGAGTGTTGAGGCCCCCGCAGCTTTAAAGCCTACTAAGAAAATGGTTTGAATGGTCATAGCTGAATTTCAATACATATCTATAGAAGACAAAAATATTGAGGCAAGAATAGATTAATTTCACACACTAAAGAAGTGGTTCATGCCTAAGATACTAAGGGATGATGACCAACTAAAAGGCTCCAAGGATTGGATAGATGAGTTTAGAAAAATTGTTTCCAACTGCCTCACTAATTTACAAAAGGATGATGACATAAATATTCACCGCCTCAATTTAACCTTGGATGGAATAATTGCACTAGATGTTGGATACTCAAAATTCATCACGGATAGAAAAGGGTTATTAGACAGCAGATGGAAGAGTCACTTTGATCTATATAGGATCTAGACTAGATTGCAGTATTTAAATGCTTAACTTTTACAATGATTATTCCAAGTTAATAATATCAAAATTAACTTATGGAAATAATTAAAATGACAAGTAATAACAAGGTGATTATAACAGAAAGGAAGGAAATGAGAGAAAGAAAGAGAGAGAAGAAGAGAAGTGCAAACAGTGTTTGATTACGGAGTTCGTCACAAACGTGACTACGTCTCCGGGTCCACTCCAATAGAGAGACCGATCCGATTAACTCCAAAATCAATTACAAAGCACCACAATCATTCTCCAAGCACTTCGGCAGCATAACAACGCTCTGACGTGCAAGAATGGAATCTCTACAAGACCTCTCTTTCGATTATCTCCACAGCTTCAAGACTTCGTCACCTGAAAGAAAACTTCTATCAACTCTCACCTCACACCCCCTTTTATACATAAAATTAGCCTAATTAGGCTTAACAAATCCATTAATTGCCTAACCACTGTCTAACAATTCGTAACAAAGCTTGTTTATTTTTCCCTAACCCCCTTTTGGCATTTGGTTAGGTGGGTTTAGTTTGTTTTGGCTTTAACAAGCCATTTGTTATATTTTCGGGCACAGAGACATGTCAATATCAACCGACCTCCATATATGTTTGTGGGTGATTCGGTGGCGCAGCGGCTTTTAATTGTTTTGGTGGCCACGGGGTCGGCGGTTCCAACCCCGTCGGCCTCGCTTTTATCACATAGCCCATAATTTTTAAACAACAAAAACAAATAACTCCATATATAATATCGACCGCTGCGTTTGGTGCAACGGCTAATGGCCAGGCTGTTTGGGGGGAGATCGCGGGTTCAAACCCGTCCGCCTAATTTAGCACTTTGTTTAACACCCGAATGCCAAAGACATGACATGTGTCGAAACGTGATTCGCCAGAATCTGCAGATGTGTCCGCTGACAAGGCAAGCTCGTACGCTGACAAAGCCGATGACGTGTGCTGACTGGACTGCCACCTGTCCGATGACGTGTCGTACGGATGCCACGTGTCGCACTCCCATTGGTCCATACAATCTGACTCATCTGCCATGTGTTTCATCCGAATTCGTCCATTTGGCTTCCGTACTGTACGGACTGACACGTCAGCATGATGACATCATCATCAGTACCTTCAAGTCAACCGAACTTTGACTAGCTATATCTTGAGCCTCCGATGTCGGATTTTGACGAAACGAGTTGCGTTGGAAAGCTTGCGATGAGCTCTTCGCAATGATGCCAATTTCGAAAAATTTTGATGACACCATTTTTTTCGCTTCCTGGACGCCCTCTGATTCTAGTTTGACCAAAGGTTTGACTGGCTATAACTCGTGCAAACGGACTCCTTTTCACTTCGTTCGAGTTGCGTTGGAACCAGGACGTCGACCTCTTTCTGATGGTGCTGATTTTGGAGAGAAATGGAACACTTCAATTTTCACTGAAAAATGTCCACCGGATCACACTTGGTCAACACACACAAAATTGAGGAGTACAAATGGCCTCATGATTACACGGTGTACCAATGGGAGCAGACATATCTAGCTCCCCTAGAAGAATAGGCTTTGAAGTGAAGTACCAAGCCTTGCAGATACTATCATGGAGAGAGGACCTTGCTAGATCTGAATGATCATGGGTACCTTATGATGAGTAACATACTTATGTATCTTGTGAGTGCTCTCGACTTCAACATCTGATCATTTCTCTTCACTTCTCATCTTTCATTGCTTTTATGTAATCCTATGTAAACATCGATAATTAAGACTTTTTGATTTATGTTAAAAGTGGGTAACTGAAAAGACACTTTTTGACATGTCAGTCAAGACAAAATTTTGAAACGTATTGTAAAATATTTTTGAAGATCAATAGAATGAAGTAATAATTGATGGCCAAATTCTAGTTTCAATTGTTTGTTGAAGTGAATTAATGAATGTTATCTTGTTGTCTCCAATTTGATTTTTCCTTGTTATTTAAATCAATATATCAAGGGTATATCTGGTTTACATTTGTTGGCAAACAATTCATTTTGTACTACAATTTGGTGTCAAATCTTTGGTAATTATGGTTAGTTTCATTCAATTAAAATTCTAAATTCTAGTATATTATATACAGTAAATAGATTGATGGTTGTTTGGATAGTGAAACTAGCTCTCTTAGAAATTAACTGAAATGTCTTGTCTTGAAATATCTAGAAGGATTATTTTAATTAAAGAGGATTTTATGGTTATTTTTCTAACAATGATTTTATAGTGCAGCTAGCTTGCTATTTTCATTCAAGCTACAAGTCATGATCAAAGTCAAGCACATACCAAGAAGATGGCACTCTACTTCAAACCCTCAACCTCACTTAGTTTAGTCTACTTACATGGGGATATTAAGGAAGTTGCTAAACAATTAATATATATCATTTGTTGTTTGTGAAGGAGAGTCCTGTGAGATCCAATATGGCAATGGATCAATATCTGGTTTCTTAAGTAAAGATGATGTCATAGTTGGGAAACTTGTTGTGAAACATCAAGTTGGTAATCTTTGGATGTTAAGGCTTCCTAGTTGGATATCAAATATCTTTTCTCATCAACTTAATTTGGAATTTATGTATAAATGGATTCTTTCATGGTGCAGGTCTTTACTAGGACAACACATGAACCAAGGTTGACATTTTTGTTCTCCAAGTCTGATGGCATTCTTGGGCTTGGTTTCCAAGAAATTTATGTTGATAATGTTGGTCCAATCTGGTTAGTTTTGATAGCCTTCATTCTATAATATGTCAACTTCATTCTATAATCTGAGTGTATCACCTTTCTTAAATTTTGAACAAGGTTCTGAAATCAAGGGTTCAATATGCATATTTCAAGCCTATGTTGAACACTTTGTTTTAGGCATTTGTTGACAAGGCTATATTTTTTTAATTGATTTATCTTTATGTTATGTTTGGACTTACTTTTGTAAACTTGCAATATACAATGCACTTTTATTCTTTTTGAATTGAGACTAATAGAAATTGTGTTGGTTGTATTGAGGCATAGCTTCATTCATGGTGGAAAAGGTAGCACCATGTTGCTCATATCAGATGGTGTGTTGCATATAAAGGAGGAAAGATTTTAGTTGGGTTATTGTTGACTACATTGAAGGAGAGAGCTTCATATATGGGACATGATCAACACTCTCCTTGGATTCTACACGTTACATCTTGCTCCAGGAAGATTTCCCACATTGTAGAAGTTTTAAGAGATTAAAGGGGCATGTGCTCGCATTGAAGGGCTTCAAGCATGCATTTCCATCATTGCAAAAGTTTTTTGGAGAATTTTCTTTCTTACAGTCATTTCTATGCAATATTGTAAGATTTTTAGTCTTGTGATTGAAAATATGTTAGAAGAATGAAGAATATTAGGCTTTGTCTTTTCATTGATGTCACCATGTTGATTAAGGTGTCAGATTGGTCTGCTACTCTAAACTAGTATGAAGAACATGTTTACATCCTCCAGTGTTTTTGGTCTAGTATTTTGGTCCACATTTCCCCTCCAGTGATCATCGTTGTTCGCGGTTTTCAAAAAAATGTTTATGAATGTTGGAAGCGTGTAAGTATACAATCACGTGTGCTCATATGATCGTATGACAAGTTGGAATTGGTTTGGTGTTGCATTTTGTTATTAGGTCTATCCATGGCTGAGCTAATAAACAGTTAATGGTTTAATTTGTGTTGCGGATATATGGGCGACCTATCTTTGGTCCAAGCCGACATGATATAGCGTGCTACACGGTTGAATTAATTTTGGAGAAGTTTTGTATATGCTTGAAGCCGACCATTAGCCCTTTTCTAAATAAATATTGCATCTAATCAGGACGACCTAATTGATGCTTGTGGACAAGTCAAATATATATACAAGATAGTTTGGAGATTGAAAGGTTGTGTGGTGTGTGTGTGTGGAATGTGTGGAGTGAATCTGAATAGAAAGAAGAGCAAATATTAGTTTGCTGACATGTGAATTCTCTAAGCATCAAAGGAACTGAATCAACACTTGTGAGGTGTAACTCCATCAATTCATATTCTGGTTGTAAGCCATTTTGTTACTGTAATCTTTTTGTAGGCGGTGAGCCTCCTTGTTTGGATAGTGAGTCATACTTGTAAGCAATGAGCTTTTGTATTTGGCAGTGAGCCTCTTTTGTATCTGGTTTTGGAACTACTATATATAGTGAGCTAATCATCACCATGGTTTTTCCCTCATTGGGTTTTCCACATAAAATTTTGGTGTTCATGTGTTGTGTGGTTTCATGTTTTGTTATTGCTCTTGCTTATCTTTTTTGTTAGTTGCATTAGAGTAATTTATTCAATAAGTTAAACTAGATATTGATTCACCCCGCCCCTCTTTGTATCTTGGATATTCAACAATTGGTATCAGAGCACTGGTTCCTCTGAGGAAGCCTAACAACTTGAGGAAGATCCTACAGATTGAACAAATGGATAAAGAAGAGCTCTGGGCTTCTCTTGAAGATCTTGACAAGGAAAAAAATGAAAACAAAGATCTAAAAGAAAATCTTGATGAGGCAAATGAATGCATCTAATGAATGCATCTAGAAATTGAAAGAGAAATTGAAGAAATTCAAAGAAATACATAGAGAAGTGATTGAGCAATTGAAACAAGAAAATGAAGAGATTACCAGATTAAAGGTGGAAGTGGAAGAAAAGAAGAGAATTGAGTGTTTGAATACAGTGGTGCAAAATAATTCTAATGTATGCTCAAGGCTTGATTAAGAAGTGATGAACCTAAAAGCAGATCTGGAGAAAGAAAAACTCTGTGAAGATAATTTCAAGACAAGCTCCACCAAGCTTGATGAATTGATAGCAAGAAAGAGACCTTCTAAAGAAAAAGGTGGTTTAGGAAATAAAGTCGGTGAAAATGTGCAGAACTCAAATCCAGTGGACAATCAACAGAATCAAGATAAAGGCAAGGAGAAAATAAATCCAAGAAGAAGACCACCTATCAAACAACCAAATGCTCAAAGGTACCCGTCTTTCAATGTTGTTTTCTTTTCATGTAATAAATTTGGTCACAAGGAAACTAAGTGCAGGAATAGGATGAATCAGTTTTCTAGTTCCTTCTCCAGAGAATGTTATGCATGCAATAATATTGGGCATAGAGCTAGTGAATGCAAAACTAAGATGATGAACTGGTTTAATTGAGGTAGAATGAATCAATCTTTTGTTGGCTACTACTATACCTGCAACAATTTTGGACACAAAGAAAATTAGTTAAGATCAAGGATTAATGGAAGTCAGATAAATCAAAGAAATGTTGTTTGCTACAATTGTAACAAACCAAGACATATTTCAAGAGTATGTAGAAGTAGAAAGGGAGGGCATTTTTCTCCGGTAAAGGAAAATGAAACTATGAATAACATTGACAAAGATGACATTAAGCAAGAAATGAACAAGATATGGAAAAAGAAATAAGAACCAAAGACGACATATGTGTTTTTTCCCTCATCTGGTGCAGATGATTCCTCTGGGAATTAGACCTAGAATGGTCTTAGGGGGAGCTTTAACACAAAATTGTTTGAACCCCCTAGATCTCAGGCATGTCAATATTTGGCATAATGATATTTTGTAAGGAATGAATAAGCAGAGGTTATGCAAAAGAAACCAAAAGAAAAAGTGCAAGCATGTTCATTTGCGAAGAAAATTAGGGTTTCTTAGTTCAGTGGAAAAAGTTTTTTACCAACTTTTTTAAGCTTATTGCATTTAATGTGAATTAGGGCAAAGCAATGGTGTATAAAGCTAAATTCACAAGTCATTTTTTATCACCTATGCATTTGAAGAACTCAAAGAATGACTTGGAGCAATCTTGGAGCGATCCTGAAGCAATTTGGAGAAATTATGAGTGATCATTGTGAACAATCAAGAACAAGTGATGAAAGTTTTCTCTTGCAGCTGCAAAAAGAAAGGTAAAAGATGAAGTTTTTGTTGTGTAAGGAAGAATTTGAAGAAGTTAAGTACGATGATGGAATCTATTAACAGGGGATCGAGTGGCAATATTCCACTAAGGTCGAAAGGAGTTGAACTGGAAGAATTTGATCATCAAAAAATAAAGGAAATGGAATTAGGGTTAAAGTTGAATGATTTACAGAACATAAAAACCCTAGGCATGGATTTATGGGGAGAATTCCCTTGGTTTACAGATAGAGAATCCATCTTGTTCCTATTAAGTAAAATCAAGGATACCAGAATTGTGTTGGACAAACCCTACCCTATTACGAAGGAAGCGATTGAAGCTATCACCGGGTTATGCAGTGTTGGTGACCTCGTCGGAAAGAAAATAGTAAAATACAAAGACGTGGAGGAACTGACTGGAATCAACAAAGACCCTCGAGCCTTGCTGATAAATACTATTGTCGACCCTGCCATAAGGTATGTTGTGTATGGTATTTCTTATAAAATCTATTTCAAAAATTGCAAAAGTTCCACTTCGGCAATTGTTGTATATCTAGCACACAAAATGGTGAAGGAAAACAAGCAATTTGATCTATGTAGCTTGATTTTAGAAAACTTAAATGAAAATGTACGAATGTCCTTGGTCAAGGACTACCCTTTCTGATTCGAGTCTTTGCTTACATGCTTGGTATTCTACTTTCTAAGCTCGCTACAAGGAAAAGAAAATGTTAAATGGGAATTCGGAGTCCCTATTGGAAAACAAATCTACAGGTATTTGAAAGGTGTGGAGGATAATGCAAGTGCTTGCAAAGTATTTTTCTTATCCTTGCAAAAGGATTTGTGCTCCAGTATGATTGTATCTAGTTAGTTTGAGGAGGGTTCATCCTCTGGTATAAAGGAATTGAAAGTTGTTATTGGTGATTCCCCTCAGGAATCTAAGAAGAGAAAAGTTATTGCAGAAGATATCATCATCATTGTGGAAGAAAAGGAGAATGAAGAAGAATCCTTGCATGGATCTGAATCTTCTAATCCAGATGATATCTGAATAATGTTAGTTAAAGGTAAGATAGTGAAGATTGGTGAATTATGGAATGCATCCTCTTTGGTGGATAGACTCAAAATCAATGATGCTCTAGTTGAGTATCTGCTTAGAAAATTTATTGATGTTTCAAGTGTCTTTGATTCTTTATCAGATAATTTAGTTGAAGTTGTTGAAGAAAATATGCTGTTGGAAGTTCTGAAAGGACGTGAGTTTGAAGCCATGGTTGAGAAAATATGTGATAAAACTAAGCAGAAATTATCTGAACATATTAATGAGACAAGGAAATGTATTAAAGAAATGTCGGACATCTACAAGTATTGCCTCTGGTGGCCTTTTGCAGTTGACAATTTTAGAAGAAAAATTGAAGCAATTGAATCTGAAATGAATAGCATTGGAAATAATTTCAATTTCTTTAAAGACAAAGAAGGAAAACAAAGAATAAGAGTTGGATAATTGAAAGTAGAGTTGATTATTGTTCAAAGACAAAGAGAATATGTGGTGAGAACCTTCTAGATTGTTAAAGAAATTGTTGAGGTCTGGTTAGATCATCTCTCTGGAATACTCCGTGCAGAAGATTATGAACGTCAGTGCTCATCTATGGATTGGTCATCCTCATTCATATTGTTGATTTTGCTAGACAACATGTACAATAAAATGGATTATGTTGTGTTAGCTTGGAAGCGGATTCTTCTAATTATCAGAGAGAGATACATGAAAGTGTTTCAGGTGAAAAGTGCTATTTTTACTTGAGCTTCTGAATGTTCAAATTTCTATTGTTTTTCTTTTGTGGCAAAAATGAGAAGAGAAAAGAAAAAATGACAAGGAAAATAAATACAAGATGAGAAGAAAAGTTGAATTGATAAATAAAGGGCTCGAGTCTTGGAAGTTTTTAAGCTTTGAAAGTTTTGAGTGTTTGAAATTTTTTTGAAGTTTTTTGAATTTTGGAAGTTCTGGAATCTCGAAGTTTTGGAGTTTCTTTGTATATGCAATGTCACCATGTACATACGTTTACATCCTTTTTTTTTAGTCACCCTTTGCCATTGATGTCAAAGGGGGGGAGTTTTGGAGAAATGGTCGAGGAGAGATTGGCATACACTTTTTTTTGGCACATGTCATCAATGACAAAAGGGGAGATTATTGGAAGAATGAAGAAGATCAGGCTTTGTGTTGTCATTGATGTCACCATGTTGATTAAGGTGTCAGGTTGGTCTAGTAGTCTGAATCGGTATGAAGAACATGTTTACATCCTCCGGTGTTTTTGGTTTGGTATTTTGGTCCACATTTCCCCTCTAGTGATCGTCGTTGTTCGTGGTTTTGAAAAAAAGGTTTATGAATGCTGGAAGTGTGTAAGTATACAATCCTGTGTGCTCATATGATCGTATGACGAGTTGGCATTGGTTTGGTGTTGCATTTTGTTATTAGGTCTATCCATGGTCAACCTAATAAACAATTAATGGTTTAATTTGTGTTGTGGATATATGAGTGACCTATCTTTAGTCCAAGCCGACATGATATAGCATGCTACATGGTTGAATTACTTTTGGAGAATTTTTGTATATGCTTGAAGTCAACCGTTAGCCCTTTTGTAAATAAAGATTGCATCTAATTAGGTCGACCTAATTGATGCTTGCGGACAAATCAAATATATATACAAGATAGTTTGGAGATTGAAAGGGTGTGTGTTGTGTGTGTGGAATGTATGGAGTGAATGTGAATACAAAGAAGAGTGAATATTAGTCTTCTGACATGCGAATTCTCTAAGCATCAAAGGAACTGAATCACAACTTGTGAGGTGTAACTCCATCAGTTCATATTCTGGTTGTAATCCATTTTGTTACTGTAATCCTTTTGTAGGTAGTGAGCCTCCTTGTTTGGACAGTGATTCCTACTTGTAAGCAGTGAGCTTTTGTATTTAGCGGTGAGCCTCTTTTGTATCTAGTTTTGGAACTACTATATATAGTGAGCTAATCATCACTGTGGTTTTTCCCTCATTGGGTTTTCCACGTAAAATTTTGGTGTTCATGTGTTGTGTGGTTTCATGTTCTGTTCTTGCTCTTGCTTATCTTTTCTGTTATCTGCATTAGAGTAATTGATGGGTGTTTGTTCAATAAGTTTAAGAAGATACCGATTCACACCCCCCCCTCTCAGTATCTTGGATATTCAACAAAATAACAATTGTAATACTCTATTTCTAAGTTGTAACTAGAACAACTTTCTTTTATTAATAAAGTTCACCAATTTTGCCTTCTCAATGGTTGTCTTATTGTGTGCAGTTGATGATTGATGTGTGTTTATGTGTTTTATGTTTAAATCCTCAAATATCAGTCAATTAAAATGACTAAATATACTACTAATTGACATCAATTAATAATTAAATTGACTAAATATACTACTAATTGATAGAAATCGGTGAATAAATATGACTAGATATATGACCAGTGAAATCAGTGGATAAAAATGACTAAATATACTACCAAATTGATAAAATTGGTGATTAAAATTAATGACTAAATACACTACCAATGCACAAAAATTAGTGAATAAAAATGACTAAATATATTAGTAAATTAAAAAAATGACTAAATAAGTGGTCAAATTATAGCAATCAATACTAAATCAACAACTAAATAAGTGACCAATTAAATATATCAATGAATAAAAAATGATTAAATAAGTGACCAAATTACAACAATCAATGACTAAATCAACGACTAAATATATCAGTGAAAAAAATGGCTAAATAAGCAACTAGATTATAGCAATCAATGACTAAATCAACGATTAAATATACTACCAAATAGATCAATCAAAACAACCAATAAATGACTAAAAATAGTTTAGTCATCAATATGGTTGTGTTATAAATGACTGGCAATAGACTACTAATGGTCACGTGACCAAGTTCAACCATTTATAAGAAGTTTTTAGTAGTTTTTTCAGTAGTTTATTGTTGTTTTTGTACTAGTGTAAAAACTCATGCCAAATGATAGCTTTTAGGAAACTAAGATTCATAATAATTTGACACCAAGCAAGAAAAAGATAAATATAAACTTAAAACTGACATAAAGAAAGGGTGAGTTTGAGGGGATTCTCCTATTAACATGCTAGAAATGAGAAGTATAAATATGCAAATAGTAGAAAAAAACACAAAATGGAAAGCAGACTTGGATATTTTAAGCGAAAAACAAACTAAAAAGGTAAGAAAACCCTCATTGAGTTCAAAGAACTTTTTGAAAGACAAAAAGGAAAAACTAAGCCTCAAAGCAAAGATAAAGCAAGGAAATATTGAAAATAAAATTCAACAAGAAGAAGAGGGTGTTTTAAGGAAAAATGGGGAATGAGGACAAGGCAAAACAAAATTCATAACCCTAGGGAAATAATTTATGTGGTGCAAAAAAAAAAAGGTTCACCAAAATATAGAGGAAATAAACACACCTACAAATTTATATCTAGAGATAACAAATCAATATACTTAAAACCCTTGATACATAAAGAGTTATAAATAGATAGGTAAGTTAAATAAGATAAAAGTTAGAAATTAAATTTTGAATGAAATTGAGAGATCTCAGTTAATTGTAATGGTAAATAAAGAGTTGTTCATTGTTTTGGTCATTTTTAGTCATAGTTCAAAACCACTTAAAATTTGATGTATTAGAAGCATAATGACAAATTTTGAATTGGGTCATCCTAAAAATATTATGGAGAGACAATCATGCATGATAATCTCTTTGATGGCATGATTTCATATTGATGCAAAGTCTAATATATGGTACCTAGAGAAGATGTTCACCTAATGTATACGTACATAAGGAAAAACTAGTTGATACTAAGAAACACCATTGAGACCTACTATAATAATAGGGAAGAGCAATCAACTTCCTTGTCAATAGTTAGGCATTGAGATAGATTCAACGATGATAGAGATAGAGAATAAACATAAGTATTGGATGTTTCAATATTGACAAAGTAGTTGATAGTTGAACCTACAAGTGTTAATGTTGATATGTGAATTTGTTGCCCTATTTGATTAGATGATAGCTATGATATTTGATTTTCATGTGATCATCTGATGGTCAAAATAAACTAGGATAATGCTTTTAAATACATACTCCTAGACAAATAACTCAAATTTATTTAGGAAATAGGCAAACTTAGGAAAATTAACATATGTGTGAATTGATTAATTCTAAAAACAAACATATGTTCAAAGTGGTGTACACTAAATGGAAAAAGGTGCAAATTGTACTTTTCTCTACATATATTATGAGGTATAAGTTTATATGTGAGGGGAAAGGAAATGTAAATGTCTATATAGTACCACATTAAATTATTGCTATTATTTTATTTTATAATGAATGATGATTTATATGATTATATTGATTAATTAATATTATTAAATCTATTATCATTTGGATTATTATAAATAAATTTATTTTAATTCATTATCATAATGAGTTGTTAAAAGATGGGTACTAATATCTCCTAAGTTATAGATGAACCCAAGAGATAGCTAATCTTTCTATTGTACTATTTGTTAGGAAAATCATATTTTAAAGCAATGCATAATAGAATCTTCACTAATCTAACCTACAAATAGAAACTACATGAACTTGGAAATGGCAAGTGTAAATGAAATTGCTACAAAAAATAAACTAAAAATAGAATGTGTGCATCTAGAAAATGAAGGTTCTAATGCTAGAAATGGATTGAGGTTGAAATTGCGTCTAGTGAAAATCAAAATTAGATTTGAGCGGGCTTTAAATCTAGGAACTTTTAGTGGAACTAGGGTGGCACTACAATAGTTTCAATTGTGCTACAATAGTGTCAAATGGGTGTATGTGATCTTTAGATCTGTTAGTGACTTTTTTTCCAGAGATAAAAATTTAGTGGATGCTCATCTTTAGCTCTTACCTTCCTCTTACTTACAAATATGAGCATCTACTCCCAATGTTAATAAATCTTGACTAGGCGTGGGGGAAAAGAGGGAAAGGATGTCCTATAAAGGAAACTACCTCATTCAATCTCCTACTTGGTATGTTTTAACCTCCACAAAGCACAATAAGGAAGACTTGAAGTGTGTGTAGACCTAGTGATGAGGTGGATGTGATGTGTGTAGAGTATGGTGATTAGAAGGTAAATCCCTAAGGGGAAAACTAGAAAAAAATGGTGTTTGGAGTGATGGAGAAAATGAAAATGAAAAGGATCACAAAGATGATACAATTGGGAAAGGTGAATAATCTACAAATACATGGTAAAGAAATATAGTGAAAGCATAAAAACCTAAAGTATACAATTTGATTAATCGTTAGATTAACATGTGAAACAAATTTCTTTTTAAAAATCAAACAAACAAACAAAAAAAATTAAATTATAGTCTTCTCGGGAGCCTGTGTCTGCTCCTCTTTCGGCTATCCCTTTTGTGGAGCCTCTGTTGGCTCGATCTACTAGTGTTTTTATGTTTGAGCCTACTCGAACATCGTTGATTGCCTATGTTGGTCCATCGATCGATCATGTTTCCTCCCCTATGTTGTTGACTACCTCATTTTGTGGTGGCTCATTGCCCTTGGTGGCTACTGTGGATCTGCTCCTCTCACCTCGCTCAGTGGACTTGGATTCTGAGTCTTCCTAGTTGTTGTACTAAAAACGAAGAAGGGACTCCCTCGATCTGTCACATCTTCACGGCCTAGGGTTAAGGGAGTTAGATTAGTCCCCTCAGATCTTGGGGTTGTCTAGTCCTCGTTTGTGGTTCGATGGATGTCTATCAGTTGTTTCTGTGTGTGGTTTGTCCTCTTTTCCTAGTTCATTCCTAGTTTGAACTAGCTTCTTTTTGGCCCTTTGGGATTTCTATGTAAAGGGTACAGCACCCTGAAAATGTTGCTTATCTTATCAAAAAACAAAAACAAAAATTATCATAGAGATACAAATAGTAACAACTTAAACTAGTAATAATACATAACATCGAATGTACATGGAGGAACCCTTTTGAGAAAAAACTCCACCATCAAAAAGACACTAAGATTGTATTAATCTTAAGAATCAAAGTATAATTCATCTATATTCTTTTATCCAACAACAAGATAGTACTTCACCTACATAACATCATGAAACCTCCATCTAATGTCTCCAATACATAGAGAAAAAAGAAAAAATAAACACCAAGTCGTTTCATGAAACTAGTGGCTACCAAACAAGGCTTGCCAATCAAAAACGTATGCCCCATTATACATTAAACATATCACCCAAGATAGACATCATGAATAGACTTTGACCAATAAGTCCCCCAAGTCTAGCACTCCATGACAAGAGCAATAAGATTTGAGGGCCATGCTATTTATGACAAGATACACCCCTCCCAAAAGTAACTACCTAGCACTCCAAAAGAGAGAAAGATAGTTGCACTCAAAAGTGATGACTTTGTAACTCCCACTATTGAACTTTACATAACCTCCCCACTCAATATCATTACAACAATATTATAGGTTCCTATGAGAATAATAATAAAACAATATCTCTCAAATCTTTATGGGTGTCCAAGTACCTATTCCAAGAATATTGGATACAAACATTATATAAGATTGCAAAGTGAATATCACACTAAATCCTAACATTCTCTTACTTAATATTTACATTTTAATGACATAATAAGAAAAAATTAAATGAATTGTGAGAAGAGACAAGGCCCATAAGCTCTTTGCACTAATAGATTGTATTTAAGCTCACTGATTTCAAAAGAGAATCTGAAGTTTATACAAAGTATGCACCTTCTATATCATGACCTTACCATCCTCAACCATCTCATAATAAAGTGTTACTACATGTATATGTATGCTTAGTAAAAGCATGGTACATAGAATTATTTGTCAAACAAATAGCACTATGACTATCACAATCAATTTTTACCTTCCAATAATTTAACACAGACTACATAACCAAGCCACCTCTATATAGGCATATGTAAAAACCATGTACTTTACTTCTATCATAGATAAAGAAATTGTGAATTACCTCTTACTCATCCAACTGACAACACCTCCAATTAGAATGAAAACATGATTATTCATGGATCTTTTGTTGTCAAAATTACAAGCACAATTTGAACTAAAAAATCTCTACATATCCAAAATCTTGCCCACATTATTAGTCCCATGATAACGTCAACAACAATATGAAGGTCTTTGTAAATATATAAACGCCCTCTTTAACATAATTCCAATTCTCTATGTCAAAACTAGGCATAAACCTACCAAGAACTCCAATTACTCAAGAAATATTTGGTCTAGTATATACCATTGCATACATTAGGCTACATATGGCACAAGTATTAGAAACATTATGCATATCCTCAAAATAATCATCTGACTTAAGACATTGATCCAAAGATAACTTAGTATCGATATTCCTTTATAGAACTGCATAGCAATTTGCTACAAAATAGTCTCCAAATACATACTTTGACTAAGTCAAAGCTTTTTGTGAGCTTGATCTCTAATAATTTCCATCCCCAATATATATTTAATAGTGCACGAGAAAGCTAAGTTTTGAGCTCCTTAAGTATACCCTTGTTTCTAATAAACATTATTGTCAATAAATAAGACAATGATTAGCAATTAATCATAAATCAATTAAAAATAAACACAATGATTGATCTCACTCCTTATAAACCCAAGATTCAATGTAAAAGCATTGAACTTTTAATATTATGTTCAAATTGATTCCTTCAAGCCATACACTATCCACTTCAATGTGCAAACCATATTTATTTTCCTTTCACTACAAAATCATCAAGTTTTTTTCATATAAATGTCCATTTCAAGCTCCCCATGCAAAAAAGGTAGTTTTAATATATTTTTCCTCTAATTCAAAATCATGTATCAACAACAAAAAGTAAGAATATAATAGAAGAATTTTTTGCAACAAGAGAATATTTCACCAATATTTTAGAGTGAACATCGATAGGAACAAACATCTAAATGAATAGCTTCTAAACATATCTTAACTCTAGTACTTCAAGAAAGAAAATAAACTCTAATTTGTCTACCAAACACAATGGTCACAAAAATCCTCAATAGAATAACCTAAAAATCCTCCCTGTAATGTCACTTTTTCTCCAAAGTTATTTAAATGTTATCAGCGGATTTAGTAGATTAAATATTAGAACAAAGATTAAAAAAAACTACAATATTCTTAAAATGGATGCAAATAATCAATGCAAAAGATAATGTGAGTTTATTAAGAAATTCCAAAATACACATTCATATAATTCATATACATTAACACCAAAATCATATATATATTCTCAATGTAATTTAGAATAAATGGTTTTAATACTTATCTGAATAATAATACATGCAAAAGCCACTCTCAGTTCAAACACCTTCACATCAGTGACAAAGTACTCAACAACATGTCCATAATGCATTCCAGATAGAAAGAATATCGATGTATTGCACACTACATCGTGGGTCCTATTCTTTCATCTGGTTTTCTGCACCATTGGGCAAATGGGGAGAGGATTCGATGCATCCCATACTACACCGTGGGTCCATCCTTAACCCCTAGGAATATGTCAGTGGTACTGGCTCTTGCCATGGGGCAGTCTAGGAGGAAAGCGTACTTTGCCGCTCTACATGAGTGTTGGTTCCACCGGAACAATGCTCAACACTCATGCCACAAAACCATGCCCTGGCCAGGGCCATCTTGAGTGCACGCACTTGTACCCCAGGTTGGACACACACTATAGATGTGCCCCTTCTTCGTCCTGTCCATAGCTCACCAACCACTTCCTTCTTCCTTGGTTGTTCTTCTTCCTTGAATGTTCTCTCTTCTTGAATGTTCCTCACCATTCTCACATGAATGATTTATATATCCTTTTAAGGGGTGATTTCCAAACCACCACACCCTTTCACAAAAGGTTGCCTTTTAATAATTATTTAAATAAATAATTATTCTTGTTTTCTTTAAAGAGTGTTTATAAGTATTCTTTATTAAACTCTCTTTTAACCAAAGGATCATAATATCCTTTATTTTCTATCTCCCTTTTAATTCCAAAGATTTATTTATATATTTCTCTTCTCTTGGGGAAAAAGTCACATAACAATTCTCCCCCTGTAAATTAACTACTATCCTCAGTAGCACAAGATGCATTTGCATTACAACTCAATAGAGCACACGATAAGTATTTGAAGATGCTGACATTGAATGCTTGTATTTTTCATAATACTTACTTTATCTACATTATTTTCTTCTACAAATTTACAAGTAATTTTAATAAGATCACTTTTTCAATCCAAATTATGATGATAACTATATAGATGTCTTATGAAATATATCATGAATTTATAATTCAAAAGATATTTATATACTTAACCTCATATCCTTCAACATTATCATTCTACTTACTCATGTAATTTCTTTAAATTATGAAAGTATTACAATGTAATCACACAATAATTACTATGCATGTCTAATTGATACTATGTGGTAGCTCATAATTTATAAAAGTAAGCTATAAACTCAACATACATTTCAAGATGGTGTTCATAAATATCCTATTTTCATGTATCAAAATCAATAATCTTAGTATAAGGCAATTGTACAAGGTTAATGGGTTGATCAAGTCAACTAACAAAGTACAAATTATTGATATGAATCTTCAATAACCTTATTTTTGCTTTTTCTTATAGGTTCAACAGCATGGGAAATTCATTAAAATGATTTATAAAAGAAACATGTGAAACATTTAAATATCATATAACCTACTTGCATATCATGGAAAAGGTTGGAATAGAGAGTCTCTCCCCCCTATAAGTTTCGTCATATCCTCATGCCTAAGCCTATGAGTCTATTTGATTTTATATCTTATAATAACATGGTGTCATTCTCACTAACTCAAAACACCATGTCAATTTTACAAGTTTAAGATATGAATCCAAGGACCTGTGGGTTATGGGCCCATAATGTAACTTAAAATAGACATATCAAATATGATAAAAGTATTTTCTCAAAATAGACACAGAGCTAAACAAAAATAAGTTGACATGATACTATCTTAATATGAAGAAAAAATTCCTTGTAAAAGAGGATGCTAGTTGATAGAAGATTGTTTTTATATTTCTAAATCTATTCTCAAGTTTATTCAAGATCATATGATGTATAAATTAATTCTTCTAGAGTTTCATCAACCATCAAATAGTTGGATTTATGTGAGTGAATTACCAAGTTTTTCTTATTGCAATTGGATAATCTTTTCAAGTTCTTAGGTGATTGTTTGGCCTGATAAATAAGATTAAGCAACAATTTAGAGAAGTAGAAGTTCCCTACTAGAGAAGTAGATTGATAATAATAAATTTATATCATAAAAAATGATAAAATTTTCTCCATTAGAAAAAATTAAACTGACACTCGTAATCTTCCCATCAGGTATATATTCTATATCAAAAGAATGTTTATCTATGGAGATGTAGAATAAAGTATTATATACCAGAGTAAATAAATCTATTGCATAATTTTATTTTTTTTTGTCAACTAATGGCAAAGGTGAGAAGATGAATAAAATTTGTTAACAAGTATGCTTATAAAGAAGTTTGTACATTTGAATGATATTGTCAATAGCATTTTTATGTTATTGATACACATATTTAAAAATTTGAATAAATTAAACTATGATCTATATAAACATAAAATTACATCCTTATAAATATTATTGATAAATATTTAAAATAATATAATTTATAAATTTATATTAATAATCACTAAATATATATATATATATATATTATAAAATATAACATTTATATAAAAACATAAATAATTAGATTTTTAATTAAATTTATCTTACACATTAATTTTAATTATATCATTTATTAAAAAAATAATTATATCCTTAAAAAATAATTATATCCTTAAAAAATAATTATATCCTTAACAAATTTCATAAGTAACTTTCCTTTATTAAATAAAGGAGAAGAAGAATGCCTCGATACTAAAGAGGCCATCTTTTAAAGGAATAAATACTATTACTATTCTTATTATTATGCATGCATTTTTTTTTCAATTAAGATCGAGATTTTCTTAAGTGACGTTTCCATAAAGTCGCTCCTTTTTAACTATGATTTATGAAGATAAGGTAACTCCAATTTTCCATAGTTAGCATTCGGTATGTCCCTTAAGAGATGAATGGTCATTTAAGGATAAAAAGTACATGGAGAGTAATGTAGAATGTGGAGGAAAGGGAAAAAATATAGAGGAAGAAATTAGTGTTTAAGAAGAATAGAAAGTCATGAAAATTTGGAGGTGAATTTTATTTTTTTTTTTAATTTGGATTTTAATATATATGTAATAAATTTATAGAAAAAATGGTTTTTGATTTTGATTTTCTTTTTTCTTGATAAATTGAATAGATTAAAGTTTGAGAAGAAAATATCAATTAGTAATCTCGTAATCACAAGTCATATTTTGTTTTTTGTTTTTTGGATACTAATAAATGTGGATAATTGATAGTCTATGGTGGACTATAAGAAGATATCTATTACTACATGATATATAATAGAAGGTTAATGGTGTGTGGATTCAAATTAATATACATAACAAATTGATAAGTTTTCAAGATGGGCAAACAGTTTTGAAACTCTGAATTAAGGTATGTTTAGATGATTTTATTTTAAATGTTGGTAATTTCAAGAAGATTATGAATTAATAGGTCAATATCATATTTGAATGTATATACCAAAATTCCATTTAATAAGTCATGAACATAATGTTTTAAATTGACTCTAGGTGAAAAAGGTTATTCTAAAGCAATATTAATCTTGACCAAAATCTTAAACATGAATATGCATATAGATATATGATTCAAAAAGTTTAATGAAGAAATCAATATTAGCATATGAACAGAGTTTATAAGTTAAGGTGAAGGTATAATGCTAGTAATATATGTGGAGTTTAATATTCAAGATTTTTTATAAAAGCATAAAAAAAAATTTAAATATAGGAAAGCTTGATCATTAGGCTCTGATACCAAAATGTAATGTCACTTTTTCTCCAAAGTTATTTAAATGTTATCAGCGGATTTAGTAGATTAAATATTAGAACAAAGATTAAAAAAAACTACAATATTCTTAAAATGGATGCAAATAATCAATGCAAAAGATAATGTGAGTTTATTAAGAAATTCCAAAATACACATTCATATAATTCATATACATTAACACCAAAATCATATATATATTCTCAATGTAATTTAGAATAAATGTTTTTAATACTTGTCTGAATAATAATACATGCAAAAGCCACTCTCAGTTCAAACACCTTCACATCAGTGACAAAGTACTCAACAACATGTCCATAATGCATTCCAAATAGAAAGAATATCGATGTATTGCACACTACATCGTGGGTCCTATTCTTTCCTTTGGTTTTCTACACCATTGGGCAAATGGGGAGAGGATTCGATGCATCCCATACTACACCGTGGGTCCATCCTCAACCCCTAGGAATATGTCAGTGGTACTGGCTCTTGCCATGGGGCAGTCTAGGAGGAAATCGTACTTTGCCGCTCTACATGAGTGTTGGTTCCACCGGAACAATGCTCAACGCTCATGCCACAAAACCATGCCCTGGCCAGGACCATCCTGAGTGCACGCACTTGTACCCCAGGTTGGACACACACTATAGATGTGCCCCTTCTCCGTCCTGTCCATAGCTCACCAACCACTTCCTTCTTCCTTGGTTGTTCTTCTTCCTTGAATGTTCTCTCTTCTTGAATGTTCCTCACCATTCTCACATGAATGATTTATATATCCTTTTAAGGGGTGATTTCCAAACCATCACACCCTTTCACAAAAGGTTGCCTTTTAATAATTATTTAAATAAATAATTATTCTTGTTTTCTTTAAAGAGTGTTTATAAGCATTCTTTATTAAACTCTCTTTTAACCAAAGGATCATAATATCCTTTATTTTCTATCTCCCTTTTAATTCCAAAGATTTATTTATATATTTCTCTTCTCTTGGGGAAAAAGTCACATAACACTCCCACCATATTTTTATTAATTATGGTCTGAACACCTTTTTCACTAATGTGGCTCATTCTCTAGTACCACAATATACATGAAAAAAAATAGCTACATCGACAAAGTTCCAATATGTAGATGTCTCCAAGTTAAACAAGGTTAACTAGCACTAGATTTCCTCTAGCCAACTTGCAACCATTCTTGTCAAAAGTGGCATGCACACTAACATCATTCATTTTAGAAATAGAAATCAAATTTCATAAATACTTGTAATGTGCAACACATTGAGGAGAGTTTCTACTCTCCTATCATCAAAAACTAGTTTTATCTTTCCTAGCCAATAATCTTGAGAGTATTGTTGTCAACAAAGAACACCTCCACCAATGCATGCTCTATAATGAAAAAGCCACTCTTTGTAAGGAATCACGTGGTATGCAATACCTAAATCAATGTCATGAGTCATCACTACCAATGTTAATAGAATTAAACAATCTATCAAGTGTGTCATCATTATCAAATGACTTTTTAGTAGAGGAATCGTTGAAGTTCTTATTTATACACTCATTCTTCAAATAGCCCCACTTCCCATAGTTCTAGCATTTAACTATGTGCTTTCCATGGGTTTTGAAGAGTCCTTTTGGTTTGGACATATCATTAGATTTATTATATTTCCTTTTTGAATTTATTTTTCTTTAGGCCTTCTCTGAACATGCATTGCATTCATTAAGTCTTCTCTATGGATTTCCTCCTCATTTATTTGTTGAGCAAAGTAACAAGAGCATCCTATCTTGTGCTTCACATTATTACCATTAATGACAACAACTAAGTTTTATCATGATTCAAACAAAGAACAAAGTAACAAAATACATTTATTCTCTTCATCAAGATTAACATTAATACTTCTTAATTGATTTTTATAAAAATTAAAAGCATGTAACTATGTCTACTTCCTTCATTTTCAAGGGAATCTTTTAAAATGCAATTTGTTTACCAAACTCTTGGTTTGATAAATTTCACCTTTCCTCTTCCATGTATTGAATACAAAAGTTTACTTGAAAACCAAAAGGATGGTATCAAGACATAACCAAGTAGTTCCTCAAGTCTTTTTATCGAGTTTTGCCCAAATGAAGGTTGACATTCCCTCAAGTTTTTTTCCCTTACCTTTCATAGTTGTCCAGTTAATCCTCCAATGGATCTTTCATTTTAAGTTTCCACAACTAATACCCAAAGATTGAATTTCCCAATCTCTAAATGAGATGTACTAGCACAACTTCAACAATTGTATCCATGATATTTATCTATATTTCTTTTGTAAATAATCAAGTCTTTGTTTTAGAATCTCATACTTTGAATTTGAGTTTTCAAACTTCAAACATACTAGAGATATTAGATATGAGCTTGTAGTAGTGAGACTGTAACACCATTCTAATCTTGTTATAAGACTAACACCATTCTTTTTAGTCTCTTCATCCTAATGATAGATCATATAATGTAATCTAAAACATTGCTAATAGAAAACACACAATTTAACCCAAAAACTATTAAATTTCAATTATTAAAAAAAACCATATTATTATCTATGAATATTTATAAGAAATTGTCAAAATTAATAAATATATATTTTAAATGCAAATTTATAATATATTTTAAATAAAAATTCAAAAATAAAAATTTAAAATTTAAAAAAAAAAACAATCATTCAAATCAAGATTCTTAATTTTAAAATTAAAACTGAAAGAAAAAATCTATAATTGAAGTTTATAGTTAAGAATTATCTCAAATATTTAAAAGAATATAAAATAAAAATCCCTCAAACAAAAAACGTGAATCAAATTTAAACTCAAATCAAGTCGTATTCCTTGTTCCATTCTTTTAGAGATGCTCAAACTGCTTTATTGTTTTACCCTTGTTTAAAGATGCTTAAACTACTTTGACATCAAAGATGCTTCAACTCCTCCATATCACTCTTTTAACACAAACTCATTGTCTTCAATATTATTATTATTGTATTGTATTTTTTATGGACATTCTATTATGTATTTAATAATATTTGTTTCAGATATTATGTTGCTTGCTGGTCTTGCCTTTGATTGATATCCTTTGACTGATACTTTGAATGCAAGAGTTCATCGTTTAGGCACTACATATTTATTTATAGTTATAAAACATATGTCAGCAAACAAGTTGCTATATACCAGAACTTTCTTCCAACTCATGAAATTGAATACAAATATCTGAATTGCCATCACTTTCTTAAAGGCATAAGAAAACAAGGAGTTTTATTCAGTCAAACAGTGCCCACTAATTTCACTTCTCCTAAACCCTTTTGAGATTTAGAGATGGATTCATGTCTGGTGCGAGCTAATACAATGTTATAGGTTATAAAATGGGACAGGAAAAGAATGCGAGATTACATGCAAAATGCATGCTTAGGAAATAAGGGTTTTGCAGGAGGTATACAATGTAGTAGATCAAAACCCATGGAGATAAGCAAAACTATGGCATCCTAAAGCCTTTCAAAATATTAGGTAGGAAGCCTTTCCATAGGCATTCATGGCAGTTACAGAAAATTTAAATAGTTAAAACAATCCCTGTGAAGGTTTGATAGTGACATTAAATTTTGTCTATCGAATGAATACAGATCTATCAAAATGGAGTAAAGAGGTTGGTATATGGGAGGCCTCATGAATGCTTACAGGCAGACACAATTTGGTTTGAACAAGATCATTTTTGCACTGAACGAATTGTAAAGAAATCAATAAAATAACTTAGTAATCAGAAGCCGAGATATTACAATCATTCAGGCAGCTGTACAAATGGCATTGCCATAAAAAGAAAGTGAAGGACTTTATTTAAGGTGGTGAAACAGTTTAAAATAGGCGCACATAGTATATGTCACCCCTTAACCAATAAAATTGACTTGTTCCAAGCCATCAACCAACAGAGAATTAATCCCTCGAATGTTAAACTCATGGCCCACTACAAAAAATAGATGGGCAGAAGTGCTGCACTCTTCGCATTTTTTGTCATCATAGTTTATGTTTAGATGTTTTAAGTATCTAATTTTCATTTTGCCTGCATTGCATCCTCTTCGATATATCTAGTCAATAAAGAATGTGGAGAGGCTTCTAAATGAATATCAAGAATCCATGATTGTATAATAGATCAGCTGATTGCTCTTAATCTGAATTTTGAGACACATAAGGGAATCGGTGATTGATGCAGCACATTTATGACATAGAAGTTCTTCCAAAGAACAAGATATAAAGAAGATTCTTCAACTCTTCAGTAAGTTTTGAGTTCAGCGATTGAAAATCCCTAAGAGGAAGAACACCCCAGGAAACACGAAGATGACTTTATTTAGAGAGTCAACAAACTATCCCAGTTTTTCTACTAGCTCAAGATGCATTTGCTATGGATTATAGTATGGTGGAGAAGGCTTGGAGAATATTAATGACTCTCCATTTTCCCACTGATAAAGATCTTTTTCACTTGAATGTCCAAGAATTGGTTCCTGTTCCAAATAACAATGGAGGGTGGATAGAAAATTACTAATTAGTCATGATGTATTTCTTATAGGTTATAGGTCATGATGTCTTTCTTATAGGTTTTCCTTGTTTTGCCGTGCCTGTGTGCATTCTTGTTGCTTTTCATTGTTCCTGGTTTTCTTATATATTCTTTCGTTAGGTTTTTCTTGATTGAAGGCTTCTTTATAAATTATTATGCCTGATATGTTTTGGGCCTTTTGTCATTTTGATAATATGCCTACATATTTCTCAAAATAAGAAAACTATGTAATGTCATCACAAAAACTATTTGCCTTGTGTTTATGCTATCAGTAAACTTCCATCCAAGAATAGGAACTAAATCTTATCTCCTGAAATAAGTTTTAACTTTTAATGCCTTATGTTTTGGGCCTTTTTAAGAATATGTTTACATATTACTCAAAAAAGGAAATAGAGACAAGGACATTAAGACAAGGCCTATGTAATGTCATCACAAAAAATCATTTGTCATGTGTTTATGCTATCAATAAACTTACCTCCAAGAATAGGAACTAAATTTTATCTCCTGGCATTATAGTCAAGTATCAATTAGATAGGTTGCCTCGTATTTAGATGATCAAAAACATTTTAAGTCTGCTGCATTATCTGGTTTGTTTGTTTTTTTTGCATACTTGAGAAAATACTCTTTCATGTTCTGCTTTGAGTTTGAGTGAACACATGATTAAACTCTTCACCCATATATTGGGAATTTGGGACTAAGGGTAAACCCATTTGTCAAGAACTTGCAGATTTGACCTCACCTACCACATGCTGTCCTCGGGAAGGGGTGCCAATTTTGGTGAGCTAAAGCAAGACTTGAAACTAAGCCAACAGAATAAACTCAGTATGATTTACCGCTGAACCACAGCCCCCAGGCACCACAGCAACTGAACCTTGAATTTAGGATCTTATGCATAACTAATTAGCCTAAGCCTCACTAGCTCTAAATAAAATAGAAAAATTCTAGGAATCAAATAGGGTGAAAATAGTATCAGAGTGAATCTCAACTGTTGATTGGGGTCAAGCAAGATTACACTTAAGCATATGATTATACTTGATATCTTGACATTTAGACTAAAGGAATTCCCATTTTTCAGGGACATAGAAGTGTGACTCCCTCTATTGTTTATTGTATTCAAGCAGGGGCACCAATTTTGGGGTAAGGGAACTGGAGCATGACTTGAACATAAGCCAGCAGAGTAAACTCTATATGATTTACCACTGACCCACAGCCCTCAGCCAGCTCAGTAGCCAAAATTTGAACTTAGGCATCTTGATTGCATTTAAGCCCTGAGCTCACCAGGTCAAAAT
This sequence comes from Sequoiadendron giganteum, assembly GCA_007115665.2. Classification (NCBI taxonomy): domain Eukaryota; kingdom Viridiplantae; phylum Streptophyta; class Pinopsida; order Cupressales; family Cupressaceae; genus Sequoiadendron; species Sequoiadendron giganteum. Next base: position 47,266,417 of record CM021102.1, on the reverse strand, counting down.
AAAATATAAAAGTTCTAAGAATTGGCTAGGGCGAAAAGAGTGTCCAAGTGAATCTCGATTGCTCATTGGGGTCAAGCAGGATTAAGCTTCAGCATAGGGAAGGGGTTGTTTCTTTCCTTTTGAGTTAGGAAAGAGGCTGTCAGATTTCGCTAGCAGGTAGATTGAGTTGGTGAAATAAGCCAGATATTATGAATGCCTCTACAGGGAGTCAAGTAGATGTATGATCCAGTATTTGTCCATATATACCTATGGCTATAGTTAGTCGATTGGATTCTGTGTCTGTACACTTAGTGTGGGTATATACCCACAGTAAGTGTGATGGATTTTGTGCCTCTGTGCATGTGCGCAAGTGTGTGTAAGAGAGAGAGAGAGGTAAAATAAGGATTCAAAAATCTTATATACCTATATACCAATGGCTACAGTTAGCAGATTGTATTTTCTGTGTCTGCACTTTTTCTATATATACCCTCTATGCCTGCGCGTGCAAGAGAGAGCAAGGTAAAATAAGGGTTTGAAAATCTTATATACCTATATGCCAATGGCTACAGTTAGCATATTGGGTTCTCTGTTTGTGCAATTTTCCTATTTATACCCTCTGTGCCTGCATGTCAGGGTTGGGGGGTGTTGGGGGAAGAAGGATTTGAAAATATTATTATCATAGATTAGCTTCCCACATCTTCCTAGAAAATAAGTATGGTCTTAATGCATTAAAATGATACAGAATATTTTAAAACAGAATCATTAATAAAAATGCCCCTAAAATTATTCATCCTCCAAACCCTAAGAATTATTAAAACTGTATACATGCAACCAAACTTTACATCCATCTACAGGAACCTATGGAATCACAACTCCATCCTATTAACTGGAACATGACAATTAGAGATATGCAGAGACGATGACATGCTCAATGTTTAATATTCCAAATGATATATACAGAATTAGACTTGTGTGCTGACCAGTACTTTCTTCGAGAATGCATTGCCAATTAGAATAATCTCTTCAATTAAAGACTAAAGTCTCAACCTAACCCCTTAGGTGTACAAGCCCCACCATGAATGATTGGTCTTTTTCAAACTCACAATCAATTCAGTTCATTGAAAAGTGCCTTCCTATATCCACAGTTTCAAAGGGCAAACAACTTGGAATGAAAATTTTATAGTAGGTGATGTATCATTCTAACTTTCCATTACCTAAAGGAAGATCTCCAGAAAGTGCAAATAACTCGTGAACAAAAAAGCAGCTGAATTGTACTTGAGTCACAATCTTAAGGTATAGGTCTCAATGTTCATGGCTCCAGCAAAACAACATTGGATATGTTTTATTTCAAACAAAAATATCATTTACACATAATTCTCAAGTGAAAGGTGGAATTGAAAAAGACCCATTAGCAATTGAGGGATAATACAACAAAACAAATAAGAAGCTTTCTACAGATACAGTATAATACACCACCTGCCATTGTGTTGGAATATCTAAGGAAACCCCTTTCCTCCATATCACTGTGTAGATACAAACAATACAGATTGATTTTGGCAACAAAGTCATGATCAAAGGAAAGAAAAGTTTCTTCCGGCTTGTCCATGAAGAAGGCTGGAAAGGCAATTGGAAGCACCAATCTGTCCTCAGACAAACAGAGGAATCCACAGCATGGCACAGTATCAAATACTTGACAACCAGTAAAATGCTATGGTAGGGATTTGGTACGCTGGCTGCTCATTGGCCCTGGCAATCCCTCAAATAAATCTAAAAGATAATTTTCCAATTCTTCGGGTGTATATTTAAGATACCTTTCTACATGTCTCTCACCTTCTAAGTACATCCCAAATCGACCCACAAAGGATCGATAAGCTGGTAGAAGTTTCTCAGTAATGGAGATTCGCAGCTCCTCACGAAGCTGAGGATCCGGGACTGTCCAATTTGTTTGAATCTTATAAACCTCTTCAAATACAGTATTGAATCTCTTGAACCTCTCTTTGAGTGCCCCCTTCGATGCACTGCCAGAATAAGTGCCAGTGAATTGTATACCTTCATCTTTGAGGCAGGACAAAACCTTGTTCCAGGCAGCCCTCTGATAATTTGTTGCATACTGCCTGACCTGACCACTATGTTTCCTGACCCAATCATCGCCCAGGTGTGTTATGAGCTCAGAGCCCCTGACTTTCTGAACAATGTAGCGGACATTGTTCATCAAGAAAAGATATGTGAGTGCAGAGTCCTTGTACAGCTTGGACTTGCCATCAAGGTTACACTTCAGAAGCTCTAGAATTAAAAATAACTGCTGAGCCAGAGGAGAGAGATTCATGGCTGCTGCATCCTCATTATATTGACAATCCTCTAAAAATCCTAAGCCTCCTATTAGCCCCTTATTATCTCCTCCAGGCTCAGCAGAAAAGGATTTCCTAGAAGGACTACTGGTCTGTTCTTTTTTACAAAAAAATAGCAATTTCAATGTATCTGTGTAATCAAACAGAAATTTAATGTAGTTCATAACATAACGAGTCAGAGGATGAATTGCACCTCCAGGGATCGGTCTTCTGGAAGTCTCCTTCTGAATTGCATTGGCAAACTCCTTAAATGTACATCTGGCTGCTTCACCCAATTTCACCAAAATCCCCGAGGCCTCCTCCCTAATGGATTTCTCCTCACAAAAATTATAATTGATATCAAGCACCATATCAGAGAGGGTCTCATACATGTCGAGAATCCGAAAGAGTTTTTCGGGTGACCGGCGACTTAGAGCCACAGCCTCACTGAAACTCAGAAGCCGCATCATGGGAGCCCTGCACGTCTCAGAAAAGGCAAATTCTTTGGCAGAAGAATCCATATCTTCAAAGATCTGATTACACAAGTCTTTTTCTCTGGCGAACAAAACCCTAACTGCAACCTTGATTGCTTGGACCCACTTCTTTATTTTATCCTCTAATTGATCCCATACAGTTTTCTGAATATCCTCAATGCTCAGCTTCTCGACACCTAAGTTAATCAGATTTTCATCAAGGATGGTACGCCTGGCACTGGAATAAATCTGGTAGCACTCCTGTTCGCGATTACCTACAATAATAATTGATATTAAAAGTAGGCTAGAAAACGTGTATAGATAAAAACCTTTAAAAAAAATTGTAAAGAATTTGCTTGAATGTAAATTTTATTCAATAGACCAGAAAACTAATGCAGCATCGGAACAGTATCTCTTACAAGAGGGGGATTCATTTTCATTAATCCTAAAAACCCAAGTAAGAATATGATTGCTGGAACTTAATTTTATTTAATAGATCGAAAAAAATACTTTACCCTTAAATGTTTCACTGTCATGAGCTCCAGAGTCCAGTCGGCAGAAAGGTACAACTCCAGCTATAATTTTAAAAGCATTTTCTCTGAGGAGTACAAGTCCAGTTGTAATTTAAAGACAATTATTCCTCTGATTTATTCCCCGGGCAAAGATGCAGCTTGTGGTTATAAAACTGAATGACTAGTCTATGACACTATGTTGAATAAGCTTGGTTCTTGCTGTTTACACCTAATTATTCCACTATGTGAACAAGCCTCAATTAGACCTAGTTATTCCAACATCAGGGTCAATGCACCTGATTGGTCCAAATTAGCCCCAACTCTTCAAGTATCTGGCCAGTTGTACCGGATTAGCCTGAACTATATCTAATTCTTTCAACACTTGGAAATTGCATATGAATTGTGAGTCATTGTTCCTGATTGGCCCTAATTAGCCCTAATTCTTTACAAGTATCTGCACAGTTGCACCTGATAAGCCCGAATTACAACAAATTCTAGCATGTCTGGAATTACACTTGAACAGTCTCACTTACACTATAACTGCTTGCTTCCAATTTTCTCAGATAGAAGCTACTAAAAGGGCATCACACTTTTCAGTAAGTTGTAGAGGGGTTTGTCTCCATCTTTTGTTATTTACAACATCCAAGTTATTATTAGGGGTACAACGACTTGAGGCGATGTTTGAGCTTTTGCTATGAAAGCATCAAAAGGCCCATTGTCTTGACTGCAGAATAGCCCTATCGTCAGGGGAACAAACATGGACTAGAGGTTCCATTCAAGCTCTGCTGTGAAAGAATCAAAAAGCCTGTGGCCTGACTGTAGAATAGGACCCTGGGCAGGGTTACAAAGATGAGGCAACATTTGAACTTTGCCATGAAAGAGTCGAAAAGCCTATGGCCTGACTACACAATAGCCCAATGGTCAGGGTAACAAAGTTGAGACCAGAGACAACAATAGAGCTTTTCTACTAAAGGAATGAAAAGCCTGTGGCCCCACTACCTCATAATCTCATGGTCAGAGCAACAAGGGTAGACTGGAGACAACGTTAGAACTTTGCTTGGAACGAATTGAATAGCCCCTGGCCCAACTCCGAACAGCCCCATTCATCCCTATTCTGCTCAAATCTCCTCTATGGAATGGAAATATCAAAAACAAAAATGTCTCGAATGACAGCCCCATTTTGCCCAATTTTTTCTCTATCTAGACAAAGCACAATATGCAAAGGAGGAAAGGCAAATCAACGAGGAGAATGGGCTTATTTAAATAAGCGGTTCCATTAACCTCACTTTACATCAATCAATGCCCCTGCCCAGGGTAACCGAGATTAATAATAATACTTGGGGTTAAATAAGTAGTATTGGATTCTTCTTTGCCAACAAATTCCATTTACAAATTACAATCAACAGAAATAATCACGCTGATGCGATGGCAAAGTTAACAATTTGAGTCCTTATAAAGAATTATCCTAAAAGTGTTTCTGCAGTCATGAGAAGCAAGCAATCCAATGTTACCTGCAATCAGGCGCTTTGCGATTTCCTTGAGGTCTGTGACGATCAAATGAAGCCGTCCTTCATTGCTGAAGCTGTCGCTATCGCAGGTGGTCGCGCCGCTGTAATCTTCAGCCTCCTCTTCAATCTCCTCCTCCTCATCAGGGTCGCGGTTGTGGTCGTCGGCGAGGGAAGGAAAGGAAACCCTTTTAGGCGGGAGGGAGAGGCGGTGGGTGTGGAGTTGCAGTTGGAGGGGCTCCCTGTGATTGAGCAGAGCGTGGCGGAATTCTTGGGAGAGCCGCCGCATAGCCACCTCTTGCATGCTCCGCGCGCGCTCCAGCGTATCATTGGGCTTATCACCGTCGGTAACATGGAATGCGTTCATCAGGTTGTGGATTTCATCAACAGCGACCAGATAAGCGCGTGCCTGGTCAGGCGGCCCGTCCCAGATCATCTCACGGGCAGCCGTCGCCGCCTGCTGCTGCTGCTGCTGCTGCTGCTGGTGGCGGGAGGAAGCGGCGGAATTGGGGGCGGCGGAGTCCCATCGGAGGAGCAGCTGCTGGGCGGAGATTAGGCGGTCTTCGAGGTGCGCTTCCAAGCGGCCGGTGATGTTGGAGAAGCGGTGGTCGAAGGTGGAGAGGATGTTGAGCATGTCTTGGGTCATGCCATGGGTGGTGCCCAGCCTCATCACGATCTGCTCCGCCGTCGCGATCACTCGCTCCTCCCCATCCTCTTCAGACTCCATCACAATTTACACGCTTTTTCCTTTATGTGCCACCTGGAACTGCTCTTCCACTTTGTGTCTTACGTTACTGGCATGCTCTCGCTATGTGACTGCGATCCAGATGAGATTACTCCATATCAAACTCTCTCTCTGTTTGCTTCGGGAGAATACAGGCCGGACCGCTCAAAATCCGTGCTTTGTTTAGAATGTCTGTATTAACTTCCGCTACTCCCTAGAAAAATGGATACGAACGTATCGTCGGTGGTTGTTTTTTGTCAAAACATATATGGCCTTTGTGTTTTTATTGACCGGACGAGTAAGCCGCTAATTGGACCCCAAGACCGTCATTCCACTCTCTTACGCTACGTATTAACGTTCTACTCTCTATTCTCTATTCTCTTTCCTTTGAAAAAAATGGCCCCTATACAACTATTTTCTAATCTCTTGGTTGACCAACATTTACTTGTGTGGTGCTGTTAACCATATGCTACGCCAACATATTAGTATTTAATTAACTTATTATTAAATACTTGTTATTTTAAGATTAAATTTATAACTAGTGATTAGGCCTATAGGTTTCAATGGACACGCTCATATTTTTTATGATATCAAAACTTATGCAATTTACTAAAATTTATGTAAAAATAAATTCAATGTTTATCATAAAGCAATTAAAAAATAACCATTTATGTTTATCTTAGATAACAATATAAGTTAGAAAAGTATATATTGTTTCAAAATTAGAAAAAAAAAATTATAATCTTGAAATTTAAATTCAAAATCTTTTGGAAATGAGACTTAGTAATTAGATTTTTAGGGTTTTTTTTTTTACTATAAAGAGTTGTGTAAATAGATTTTGTATGTGTTGGTAAAAATGTAAGGAATATTTATAGAGTTGACAAAGTTTTGACTTTATAATAAAATTAATACTTTGGTGTACTTTAAATTTATTGTACTTATTATATCCATTGCGAGATCCACTTAGGGTACCTAGAAGTATGTCAAATACAACAAATGTAACGAGTGTTGGTTACTATGGATAAAAGTGGAGGTAATTTTGTAGGATGACTTTTAAAATTGTAATCTAAATATTTCCTATAATTAAATGCATTTGACTTGCAAATGTCATTAGTTTCACAAGAACTATCCCAACATATCAATTTGGTGTTTAACCTAGCTAATAATAAATGTTTGAACATTGTTTCAAGAGATAGGGCTAGTATAATGAGAAAATGTGAGATGAAAAGAGCTTGAGTTGCTAATGTGTTGTGGTGAACTAGTTGTTTGGGTATCGACCCAATTTCACCATAAAGATTGGATGTATTGACCACAACACGAAGGTTCTTTGAGTGTCAATCTAGTTTCAACATAAATAATGGACATATTGACCACAACGGAAAGGTTGTTTGAGTGACAACATAGTTTCAACTTGAACAATGGACTTATTGAGCATGAGAAAAAGATTGTTTATGCATTAACATGTAAAATAAGCCTTGAACTAGAAAAAGATCATTATATAATAAAAATTTGTTCATATGAGTTATTTTGGACTTACAAATTTGAATATAGATGATCATATAGATAGATTCATGTAAGCATCACAAACCTTACTTTAATTTTATATAACATGAGCATGCACTTGTAATAATATAGGTAAGTGAATGCTAATATCTTAATAAATACACTTCTCATAAGACTATCACATACATTTAGTACAAGAAACTAGAAACAAAATCCCAAAGCATTAAAGAAATGAATGAACCAAGTACTCAAATTTCAATTTAAATTGATTGAAAATAAATATTTAATTTCACTAAATGAAAAGCAATCAATCTCACAAACCTCTTATATGACAAAAACCATGTGAAAATCAATTTTTTATAAGATGGATCACTCTTTTATAATTTTGTGTAGACCACATCCTCTAAAATCTAGACTAATTGCATTATGGGTAGATCAAAAGTTGTACAACTACAAATAAATGTGTAGATACATGTATGTAGATAGGCAAAGGTTGGGAAAAATAGTGATGGAGGCTAATTGTTGATTGTTTACGACTTCTATATATTAATGAAGAAGATAATTTTATACAATAAATATTAAATCTTATTTGTGTTTCTCTAAATCACATTCAAGCGCATCAGAAGAGCATAGTCTAATATTTGATAACTAAACACACTAAGACTCTCTACCTCAATCGATCCTTTGATTGATGCTTAGATCCCCAACTCCTAATAATAATGCTTCTCTCTTCAACCTAATCCTCCTTCAATGCCTTTAATGACTTCAAGAGGGCCTTATTTATAGTCATGAAATGACTTTAGGATTTGGTAACACCAAATCTGATTTGGAGTACCAAGTAAGCTAGTTACTTTATTAAAGCTAAAGGAGGAATATTTTGTCAAATGGTCAATAGTGTCAATCATTTGCTTTATTATTGTAGTGTAGAAAAAAGTAATCCTTTACATATTCACTTGTTTGGGCCCTCCTATTTTAAAATGGATTTAATAGTGCCTTAATTTAATGTTGTTAAATGTACCTCTTTACATTTACACACTAATTTGGGCCCCCTTAATTAAATTGAGCTTAATTATGCCTTAATTATCCCTTTAATTCATTTACAAGCCCAATTAATTACATTTTTTGAAGGGGAAACCCGATAATAATTAATGCCTAAACATAAAACTTTGCATTGAGCAATGTGAGTTCCAAGTATAGGGACCTAAGACTCATTCGCCCATGGGTTCTCCCTAGACCTTTGGACCTATATTTATTTATTTTTTTGGCGGTATTTTAATGATTTCAAATCCATAATTCAATGTTGGCTTGTGATATTTGAATTTTGGGAAATTGTGAACCCCTACACCTGCATATGCACAAAGGAAGTCAAACGTTGTTAGTGTTAGTTCAAATATGCATGTAACAAAGAGGGATTCCCCATAAAATCCATCTATCTAAAACTTAATTTAGGAAATGAAGAACACAATGAAATTACAACATTAAAATCCTAATTAAGCAAATAGCATTATGATCCTATGGGGGAATTGGTGCCAATGATATGTTGCAATTGGCCCTTTCCCAATTCCTATGATTGCAATGTGGATTGATGAAGAAATGGTCAAATCTCCAAAGAGATTTGAGCATAACCTTGTTACTAAATTGTGAAAAATGGTAGATGATTGAGTGCGATGGTGCAAAATCAGTTCTCACTTGAAGAGAGTAACTTTGCATATGAGTTGTGGATGAAGATCGAGGAGAAGAGTCTCCAATATATAGATTCCAAAGATTAGAAGAAGAGTAAGTTTGAGCAATGTAGGATCAAATATCATCAAATGGCATTGTGCCACTTGTCCACATGTGATTGGATGAGGAATGTGCAAGTTTTGGCCAATGTGCCAATAAATGCAATTAGGTGGCATTTCAAACTTGAGAAATGACATGTTGAAGAGGGAAAAGGAATGGAGTTATTGTCACTTGGCTCAAGGTCAAGGACATGTAAGAGGCTTTTAATGCCTTGTTGGAAGGACCAAGTCCACTTGGACCTTTTGAATTCAAAAGAGGAATATTCCCTTTTTGATGCCCTGTGAGGGAAAATAGAAGAATTAATAAATCAAAGTATTTGATTTATTGTGCAAGTTGCATTCTCTAGAAGATTTTAGTGAGAAGGATTAACTTAATCAATGTTTTGATTAATTTAATAAGGAATTAGGAGATGTGACAATTTAAGCTCAAATTTATGAATTGATTTAAGTCAGAAATTGAGAGGAAATGATTCATTAAATAAATGATTTGATTTATTTAATAAAGAAGGAAGGTGTTAGATTAAATCAAATAAGGTTTAATTCATTTAATTTAATAAGAGGACTTTAGAGAATTTAATCAAATAAAAAGATTTATTTAATTAAACAGCGATGCAAGGTTGATTAATTTAATCATTGAAAAGAGAAGACTTAATTTAATAAATAATGATTTATCAAGTTAAGGGATGGAATGCTGAGAACTTGATCTAGGAGGAAATGTTGTTAGTAAATAGGGATCAGGTGTGCCAAAATGAATTTGTACATTTTCCATGTCTACAAAAATTAAGGATATATACCTATAAATACAAGGTTATTTCACTAAGTTTCACCTAGAATTTTTTGTGTGACTTCACAAGAGCTAAGGCTTATGATCAAGGGCATTCAAGAGCAGATATATCAGAGATTTATTGCAGCATTCAAAATCTCAAGCATCGTGTCAAAGTCTTTTGCAATCATGCATGTGTTTTTGGAACTAAAATGGTGATGTAGGTTTCAAGATCTAATCCAAGCATTCAAGTCAAAGGTTCAAGTCATATTTCAAGCATCAAGATCCACATATCCAATTCAGCCATTTCATGCAAGTTGCAGACCTCCTAAGATCTCTATTATAAAGGTTTCATACAAGGGTTTGTTGAGTGGTAACATAGCTTTGTTCATTCTTCATTCCCTCTTTCATGCATTACTTCAATTCAAGGTTTGATTACCAAAACAGGGTTTGACCAAGGAAAACCCCTATTCACTCAAAAACAAACTTTTTTCTCTTATGTGTGTGACCGTAGATTTAGGTTGAAGAAGAATTGAAGACCTTTTGAAGTGCAAGATTTACAAAGTTGTCAAAGTTGTCAAATCATAAAATCTAACCTACATATCAGATTACTAACTTTTCGACAGTGAACCCTGGACAAATCAAAAGCTTCAGATCTGCACCAAAGGCAAATGAGTCTCAGATCAACTTTTGGAAAGCACTTTTAGTGACTGGTACACATGTTTATTCCCTTCTTATATCTAGATTCTATTTTCTATTTCTACAAATATTGAGCTCAATCTTCAAGTTACAAGTGTTAGATTGCATTTTGGAGTTGATTTTCTATTTTTAGTTTTTCTCCCCAAAGTGTTGCTTAACCTTGACCCACATCCTTCAATCATAAGGAAATATAAAGGTTCTCACTTATGGTTGATTCACCTAAGGGTTATTAATCAATTCTTTGTAGGAATCTCATTTCCTAATGAAATAAAGGAAAATAGGTTCCTCACACATTTTCAAATAATCAATAAACTCCCCAAAACCTATTTTTCTTTCATTTTATTTTGGTCAACTCGACTTTTGACCATCATATCTTTTTTATTTTGGAGTCCATTTTCAAACCTAGATCTAGATGTTGCATTCATTTGCATTGCATTACATTGATTTGTGTCTCATTTAGTGTTGTTTGCTTGCATTAGTTTGCATCTCATTTAGGGTTTTAGGTTTACATTTTTTCATTCTTTAAAATCTAGAAAATTCAAAAGTATCAGTCATTTTGCATAGTATTTACATAATATTGCATCATCATTCATTTACATTACAAAATTGAATCAAAATTGCATCTCCAATTAGGTCTTTTTGCTTGTCATTTAGCACTATTTTGCACTTGCATTTAGACCTCATTTTATAGAAATCTGAAACTATCTCATTTTTTGAAACTAGAACCTGGAAACCATAGAAATCATCTTAGAAACTTGCAAGTTAATTTTTAAAAACCCTGAAGTGAGACCCATTCACCCATGGGAAAATGAATCCCTGATCAAGACTTTTCCTAAATTTTTGAGCATTGAAATCATTGTTTAGGCCTTATGTGTTTGTGTATTTAGTTTGTTGTTTCAATTTCCAATTTTTTTGTTATCTGCAATTGTTCATATTAAGCATAATTTATCAAATTCAGTGTATTGCTTGAATTCAAAATTGCATCTAAAAGACATCATTTTCAGGTTTTTGCATAGTATAATCAGAAATTTATCTTGTTTTAAATCTGAAAATTATTTTTACATACTTGCATTGCACTTTACATTCTAGGGTATTTCATTGCAGTTTACCTCTTATCCATTTTGGGTGCACCTTGGGTTTGTGAAACTTGTATGAGATTCACAACTTGGTGTCCTATTACCAATATTGTCGTGAGACGTAGTTCAAGACTCATGTCATCCTGTGATACATCATTTGAACCATGGATCTTGGGTCTAACTCTTTCACTCATAGTGTTGACACTAGTCAACCCACTATGGATCATACCCTTAACACTTTATTTCCTGTGATTTCCCTAACCACACCTATTGTGACTGATGTTAATGCAATGATTGCTAATGTCCCTCATGAGAACCTTAGAAGAATGGATGAAGAGTTAGAGCAATTGTAAAACTTTTTAAGATTTGAACCTATCACTGGCAATGCTATTCCTATGATACAAAACATAAGAAACTTAATTAAAACTAAACAAGGAATAGAAATGGTGCTTAGCCTTGGTCACATCATGCAACATCACATAAGAAATAAAGAGAAGAATATAATAAATCCTTTGGTCAACTTCATTGAAGTTCAACCTTGTAATGGCCTAACAAAAATGTCACTTGACATTGCTTCACTACAACAAATCCTTGTGATTAGCTCCCTTTTTTGCTTCCACCCATTGTTTTAATGTATTTTTCTCCAATTTTTTGAAAAATTCAGCGCTATTTATCGGATTAGCGCCATTTTTGGCATTTTTTGCGTCGATCAGGACAAGTAGGTGCTAAATCAGGCACTATTTAGCGTCGAATTTAGCGTTGAATTTAGCACCGAGTTTAGCACCAGATTTAGCGCTAGATTTAGCACCAGATTTAGCACTAGATTTAGCACCAGATTTAGCGCCAGATTTAACGCCAGATTTAGCGCCAGATTTAGCACCGGATTTAGACAGTGGCATATCGACAAGAGATATTAACTTGTCTCATCAACACCAGCAACCAACATCAGAGGAACATAAGATCTAATGTTGATGAGACATTGAGATATCAGTAAGACAAATGAGATTGTCTCATTGACACTCTTCAAGTAATGATCAAAAGCATAAACTACTATATCGTCGGGAAGGTGAGAAACATATGTAGTAGAGCAGTATACACCGCAACCCCGATACTAGAAGGCTTTCACGAGGTGGCGGTATATCGTGCTACCGCCAGACAGTCAGAAACCTCTTGCGGTATGGTGGTATACACCGTACTACCGCTAGACAGTTAGAAGCCTCTCATGGTATGGCGGTATACACCGCACTACCGCCAAGCAGTAAGAAATCTCTCGCAGTATGGCAGTATACCGTGCTACCACACCTCTCTCATAATCATCCAGTGGTACAAAGGTAAAAGCATAAACTTAACAGTTATGAATTTAATAGATAATAGTAATTTTTTATTATAAAATATATGTATTTTGCTTTCTAAATTTGTTTGAATATTAAAAGATTTAATGATTAAACATATTTGAATTTTTTCACATCAATATTTTTGCTACCATGATGAGTTAGAACAAAATACCCAAGCCCTAATTTTTACTTGGATTTTTCGAGCTCCCTTGCCCTACACATGCCGACATCATTAGAGTTTGAAACCTCGAGCTTTTTGAAGGAGAATCTATCAATTTTCTCACTGATTTTGAGAGTTTTCTTCACATAATTTTTTGTTGAGGCTGAATCAGGTAAAGCTTTCATGGTTCATCATTTGTTTCCACTTATCTAAATGCATTTTCAAAGACATTTCTTCTCGGATTCTCATGCATTTTTCTCTTTCTTTACTCTGTCAATGCCTTGCTTGTCTTGAGGCTGACATCAAAGCAAATATGAAGCTCGCATTTCTTCAAACAACAAGGAGTTGAGTAAGTTTCTATGCGCCATTTATTTGTATCTTACCTCCATTTTCTGTCAAAACAAGCTCGATTTGGACTCAATAGATACGAATGAATGGGTGTTTTATTTCTACCATGCATCCTTATTTTGTAACCCTTCTATCTTGGCTCGTCTTCTCTAGACTTAGCTCACTATCAAAATAAATGAAATAAATCATACTCTCCATATTTGGTTCGATCAAATGATGAAAGATTTTTTTATTTCTACATTTTTTCTCTTTCCTGGTGATAGCTTGGTCGTGGCCTCTCTAGAATTTTTTTTCTATTTCCAAAAAGAACAGAGTGTAAAATTTTCTTTATTATATTTTTGAGCCTCCTTCACGGTTCCATGATTATGGTCGCGGGATCTATTCAATGGCATTCTGGGTTTGTCTTTGATCTGGGGTTTTTCAAAAACCCGTGACTCCTATTGCAAATACGAGCTCTCAAAAAAATGAGTGCAAGCCTTTTGGCACGATCTTTCACTTCTCAAAAAGAAAAATAAATCCTTCCACATTTGGGGCTCAGCTCAGAAACCCTAAACCATGGGTTTGTAATATTTTGCATATCTTTCTCCTTTCTTGCAAGTATTTTACATTTTCATTTTTCAGAGCTCGCTTCACAAGACAATTGTATTGTTTTTTTGTATGTTCATTTTTCTCTGAACAAGACAAAAATGGAGATGATTGATGCAGAGCATGGTGGGATTCAAAGGTCTTCAAAGACACAAACACAGATTTTTGTAAGATCACTTGTGTAAGCCTCTAAGAAGCTTCTCAGGCTACTAATTTGTAATTAGTTTGCAAGGGATTGTTTGCTCTTTCTTTGCCAATTTCCTATTTTATAGGGAGTTATGGTCTGTTTCTTTCCAATCACAAGGTGCATTTTAGTGAACTTGAGCATTTTGAATTATTTAAATGTAGGCACCATATGGTCGATGTTGAATGCTATTGTTGCTCCAAGGCACTTTGACTTCTTCCTTAGACAATGAGATTCCCTCAAGACATGAATGTGGTTATCATAGCTCTAAACACTCATTTCAACATGAAGAATGTATCAATGTATAGTAGAATTTGTAAAGCACGTGTCTCTGATTATGAATGTTTTAGATTGTTACATATAGTCATGGTCAAATTCGCATATAGATTCCTTTGAAACTTGTGACAGGTATGTATTTGAGGACCAAATTGAGTTTATCAAGGATTTGATACTTGAAGGAGAACAGTTACTTTAACAAATTAGCTCATATGTTGATGTTTTGAATTGTATATCAGATATCTTCTTTTGATTTAAATAGTAATAAGATATATGTTTCTTGCTTTGGTTTATTGGACTAAACTTTAGAGAACAAATGGAAAATGTTTTGGAGTTTTATATGTATTTTTATAAGACTTTTTATCTTTACAACATAGATTATGTATTATTCACTTTTGATTTTTTGTTAATTTGCTCATTATTGATGTTTTATCCTAAATCAGGTTGAGGGTGATGATTTTGAAAAGGATTCTAGGGAAAAAACAATGTCACACAAACTCTAGGTGGGATGCATTTTCTTAATGCTTGAAATGAGTGTAGCATTTAGCTATAGAAGGCATCATAAATAATTTTGCACCATAAATTGTTTAATGTACATATATTATATGAATCAACTACTTTTAATTTTCATTTTACTCCACTAAAATTCAATAAATCCTCATTTTCAATCATCAAGCCACTGGAAGGAACATTATTTCCTTTTATTTTATTCCTGACATAGCAACAACTAAAAAATTTCATGTTATTTTCAAAATTGTTGGTTATTTGATGCTAGCTTAACTTTTCTTGCAATGGTTGTATAGGATGGAAACAATAGCCATATCAAATGCCTTTTTCCCAAGTCCTACTCTCTCAAGGTTAACAATCTCAATCTCACTAATAGTGATTACTAAGAAAGGTAATTCCACCAACTCTACCAAACAGTTTACCATAGGAACAATAAAAGCAAACGCTTTGAAAGGAACTCCATGAAAACCAAGCTCTCTAAATGGTATATCAAACTCTAGTTCAAAATATTTTAGATGAGGTTGCTCCCACAGCTTTGTTACTCGCTTGACAAATCCTTGAAACTCTACATTGATTTTATTTTTCTTGTCCCTCTCTTGTTGTTCTCCCTCAATTTCGTCAGGATCATACATTGACCTTCTTGCCCCTCCTAAAGTTTGGACCACATCCATTACCTTCACATAAAAATGGACATCCTTGGTCTTCTTGGTTCACACCATGATATGGTTATGCAAATGAAAATGAAGCAAAGTAATCATCTCCTTCTCCATTGGCTGGAAGAATGCATGCTTAATGTCTTGATACATGATATCAGCTCTCTCTTCTACTATCATGGTTGAATATCGAAATCCATTATGGTGGGCCTCTAGAGTTCCAGTCATCTTTCTTCCTCTTCCACCAAATGTTGGCATATTTTACTAACATTTATTAGAATTTTTGCATGTTTTACATCATTGGAATCACATATTAGCTGTAAAAAAAATTGAAATTTTATTATGGTATGTGCACTTTGATATGATGTAATATGATTATGGTTTCATTTCACATGTTGTAATATTAGATATATAACAGAAAAATAAATTATTGCATGAAATAAATAATAACTTTTCATTTTAAATGATTTTTTTTGCAAAAAACGGGTCTTCTAGAAGATCTTGAGATGATCCTTATGATATAGATCTAGAATATGTTTGTTCTGGTATAGATCCTTATGGTACAGATCACATGGCAGAGGATGATGATGATGTAGATACAAAATACACTGAGGCCGATGACGATGATGATGAGGATGATGATGATGATGATGGTGATGACGATGGTGATGATGATGATGAGGCAATTGCTAGTAGTAGCGAGTGGCATGCATGATCATATAGACTGCATTGTGGATCATTATTGATATATCATTATGATGCCTCTTTTCATGGTTACTATAATATGTATCATTTTCACAGCTTGCGGTACCATATTATTGAGTTGTATCATTTTGACATGTATCATTTTTGACTTGTATCATTTTGAGCTATATAATTTATCATTTTTACTTATATCATTTGTACATGTATCATTTTGACTTATGTCGATTGTTGGACATGTATCATTTTGACATGTTATTAATCTAGTGGCATATTTGACTCACTTTTTTTAATCACTTATATAGATATTTGACTCACTTGTTTTGATCTACTTATATAGATATTTAAATCACTTTTTTTAATTATAAATGATGATCATGTTATAATAATTATCTTTTTATTTAATCATATGAGTTATTTAAGAGGCATGATATATTTAACTAATTAAATTGAAATAAAACATATTAAATTAATAAATGGAAGCAAAACAAGAAGCATTTTTAGAAGCAACAATGGAAGCCAAACTAGAAGCAATCTTGGAAGCAAAACTTGGCATTATCTAGGAACCAAAAATAGAAGCAATTTAGGTAGCAAACAAAGAAGTAATAATGGAAGCAATTTTAGAAGCAACAAAAGATGCAATAATAGAAGCCATATTAGAAGCAAAAAAAGACGCAAAAAAGGAAACAAAGCTAGATGAAAGAAGCGACAGTATATCGGAAGCAAAATTGGAAGCAAAATTGGAAGTAAAATTGGAAGCAAAATTGGAAGCAAAATTGGAAATAAAATTGGAAGCAAAACTGGAAGAAAAATTGGAAGCAAAATCGGAAGGAAACCTGGAAGCAAAACTAGAAGAAAAATCGGAAGCAAACCTAGAAGCAAAACCGGAAGCAAAACTGGAAGCAAACGTGGAAGCAACACAAGAATCAAAACCAAAAGCAAAATTGGAAGCCAAACTAGAAGCAACAAAAGTCGGCACTAAATCCGGCGCAAAGTGAGCATGCCAGTTTGCACCAAGTTTTGCACCAATAGAAGTGCCCAATTCATGAAATCAAATGCACTAAAATCCGGTGCTATTTTAGGCTCTAATTGCCTATTTTGTTTTAGTGCTTTCTCACAAGATGACATAATTAAACATACACCCGATGGTCCTCTTTACATAGCTAGAAGAATCAATGATAATCCTACTAATGGGATATTAATTCATCTCATTTGTGTAGAGAATGTGATCACTAAAGAATTATTATTTGTGCATGAGCTTTATCAAGATACTTATGAAAAAACAAAAGCATGGATCAAAACACATAATGGTTTTGCTTTCCCTACGATATGTTCGATAACTCTTCCTTTAAAAGTTGGATCAAAACAATTACGTGTCTCATTTTCCATCATCCCATCGTTAGACCAATTTTGTGTGAAGTTAGGCTACCCATGGCTTCGCTCCATGAATGTCTTCCCATCAATTATGCATAAATGCTTAAATTTTCCATTTAGCAATGAGATCTTTACTGTGCATCATAGTGGCTTTAATCATGTGTCTTCCCGTGGGAATTTCTCATTGGATTTCTTTTGGCCCAAACCTATGGAACCTATTAGGCCTTGTGAAGACTTCTTTTTCAAATCCTATCAAAATTTTAAGGCAAAGCGCATAGCAAAATTATAACTTAAAAATATGTCTCAACCCACGATTGAGCCTCCTATCCTTGACGAAACCATGATTGAATGAAAAGCCCTTCCAAGTAATTGAGACCAAAACATACCAAATCCTCTACCCATTTCATACAAGTGGCCACAAGATAACCAAATAAGTCTTATTGTGCCTCCTAAAATCAAACAATTTTATAAAGCTAAAGAGAAAGTGGTTGAACAACCTCCCATGGTTTCTTTTGTTCCTCCCTTAAGGGAAGAAAATAAACCTATGGTTGATCAACCTACTCCTACACAATCACAACTTGAAAATTGAACGAAAATAACCAAATGCTAAAGAGTGTGAGTGTAGACGTCATTTTATTGCTCATTTGTTACAAGAAAAAGAAGAAAAGAACAACATGCAAAATCAAAATCCAAACTTACCTTAAGCAATGTATGATGATTCTCCTCATTCGCCGAAACAAGAAAATCCTAAACCTTGAACACAACAAGAACAAAAACCTTCCAAGGATATTATCATTAGATCTTCTATTGTGATAAACTTGGATGATGATAAATAAACTGCTAAAATTGATGATGAAGTGCATAAAGAGTTAAATTTATTGTTTTCCTCTTCCATTATCTTAAATAATAACAATGGTGATGATCCTCCTACAACTATTGATTCAATGTGTGTTGAACTTGGTGATTGTCCTAGTTTGGCACTTGATGTTGTCCCTTTGGCTAGTTGTCTACATTTTGCATATGATGAACAAGATTGGGATGTGGATGACCTGTTATAGGTTGACTCGCATGTGCCTTACTATTCTTGTCTTTTTTTATCTTTTCATTGTTTTGTATGTGATTGTATGTGTCTAATGTGATCCCCCATATCGTTTTGTTTGATGTGTCTTCATGTTCATTCCTCTATTTGTACCTCCATTCTTCTATATGTTGTAAGCCCTTTATCTTTTCCTTTTGTCTTGTGTTTTCCGTTTAGGGATGACGCAAGGTGTCGAGACATTTAGGTCTCTTCCATGTTGACCCAAAAGGTTTTTCTTTGTTTTTTCTCTCTATGTGTCATTCTTCCTATTTCACGAGTTATTTGGGGAATGATGACATTTTCAAGCTCTATAATATCATTGTAGCAAAGACATATGTTGACCTTGAATCCGTGGATCCCTTATGTGTTATTTTGGGATTTCATTTTGGGGGCAACCCCTTCCTTTTTCATGACCTAGCTTCATTTGGAAACATATGGCTTGGCATGGAGCTTTCCAAATAAGCTCGCATGTCCTCTTTATTGTTAGCATTTATCATTTGCTACTTTAAAGTAATTGCTCAAAACATGGTGTTAGCAATTTCTTTAAAGTAGGGGCATACATTGGCATTATCATTTTGGAGATCTTGGACTATATTCTTATGTTTCATTGTGTGGTCTTCTTACTTCTTGAGATGTGTCTTCTTCTTAGTGGTTTCATTGGGTTTGATGTCCTCTAAGAGTGTGACCTTTCTTGGCATACGACTTTCCTCTTAGTCGTAATGCTACACATTGCATTCCCTAAGTTGTGAATATTTTATCCTGTACTTGTCCTCTCTTGGAGACATTAGGCATGATGTTCCCTAAGAGGAGACCTTACATGAACTAAGAAAAATCCCTTTGAATATGTTTTATCCTATTTGCATTTTGTTCATAAGTGTTAAGCATAACAAAACTTGCTAACCTTATGAAGCTTGAAGTTTCAACCCTTTTTCATGGCCACCAAGCATAACACACTTTGCTTGCATGTGGTGCCTTATTTGTTCATAAGTGTTTAGCATAACACAGCTTGCTAAGCCTTATGAAGCTTGAAGTTCATATTGTGTGGTGCCTTATTACAGTTATCGGAGGTATAACTTTGGTATGGTATGGGAGCCTAATAAGATTCTCTCATTTGCCACCCTTGGGGGCTCACCTAATGGACAACGGATTTCACTAGCCTGTGTGAATGTGTATTGTTGTTTGCATAGTGGACAACAAGTTCCACTTGTAAACATTTTTGGACAAACAACTAAGGAATTTTCCACATCGCGTTGGATATGAGGCTTGATCCATCTCTTCTTATTTTCCTTTCTCTCTTTCTTTTAGTCTTTGACACTGTGTGATTGAGTATCTTGTCATTGATGCATACATATATATGTTTAACATAGGCATGTGTCTCCTTGTTCCTTTGTTGGTTTTTCCATGAGATCCCAGACCTTGGTGGCTTGATCACCCTCCTTGATCTTGGTCATCTCATTCTTCCAATGATTGTATAATTATACCTCTCTTTATTGTTTACTTTAGTGTGAGTTTGATGTAGGGTCATCCTCTCACTAAAGTGGGGGCTAAATGTAGTGTAGAAAAATGTAACCCTTTACATTTTCTCACTTGTTTGGGCCCTTAAAAATATCTAAATTTAGTGTTGCTAAATGTACCTCTTTACATTTACACACTTATTTGGGCCCCCTTAATTAAATTGAGCTTAATTATGTCTTAATCAGCCCTTTAATTTATTTACAAGCCTAATTAATCATTTTCTGAAGGGGAAACCCAACAATAAGTAATGCATAAACATAAAACTTTACATTGAGAAATGTGTGTTCCAAGAATAGGGATCTGGCATGGGCGAATGGGTCCCCTAAACCTTTGGACCCAAATTTAAATTATGTTTTTGGTGGTATTTTAATGGTTTCAAATCCATAATTCAATGTCGGCTTGTGATATTTGAATTTTGGGAAATTAAAGATACATACCTATAAATACAAGGTTATTTCACTAAGTTTCACGTAGAATTTTTTATGTGACTTCACAAGAGCTAAGGTTTATGATCAAGGGCATTCAATATCTCAAGCATCATGTCAAATTCTTTTAAATCATGCATGTTTTTGGAGTTAACATGGTGATGTAGGCTTCAAGATCTAATCCAAGCATTCAAGTCATATTTCAAGCATCAAGATCCACATCCAATTCAACCATTTCATGCAAGTTGCATACCTTAGAAGATCTCCATTATCAAGGTTTCATACAAGGGTTTGTTGATTGGTAACATAGCTTTGTTCATTCTTCATTACCTCTTTCATGCATTATTCCAATTCAAGATTTGATTACCAAAATGGGGTTTGACCGAGGCAAACCCATTTTCACTTAAAAATAAACATTTTTCTCTTTTGTGTGTGTGATTGTATATTTAGGTTGAAGACTTGAAGACCTTTTGAAGTGCAAGATTTATAAAGTTGTCAATGTTGTTGTCAAATCACAAAATCTAACCTACAGACTGGATTTTTGACTTTCCAACACTAGAAGCTAAACAAATCAGAAGCTTCAAATCTACACTAGAGGCTCCCAAAATATTGTTGCAACCACTGTACATGGACCCATTCGCCCATGGGAGAATGAGTCTCAGATCAACTTCTAGAAAGCACTTTTGGTGACTAGTACACATGTTTCTTCCCTTCTCATATCTGCATTCTATTTTTTGGTTCTACAAATATCGAGCTTAATCTTCAAGTTACAAGTGTTAGATTGCATTTTGGAGTTGATTTATTATTTTTAATTTTTCTCCCCAAAGTGTTGTTTGACCTTGACCCCCATCCTTTTGTCATAAGGAAATCTGAAGGTTCTTACTTAGGGTTAATTCACCTAAGGTTTGTT
Source organism: Sequoiadendron giganteum (assembly GCA_007115665.2). Classification (NCBI taxonomy): domain Eukaryota; kingdom Viridiplantae; phylum Streptophyta; class Pinopsida; order Cupressales; family Cupressaceae; genus Sequoiadendron; species Sequoiadendron giganteum. The sequence goes on along the minus strand of CM021102.1, from coordinate 47,245,024 downwards.
AATCAATTCTTTGTGGGGGTGTCATTTCCTAATGAAATAAAGGAAAATAGATCCCTCACACATTTTCAAATAATCAATAAATCCCCCAAAACCTATTTTTCTTTCGGTTCAATTACAAAATGACTATAAATTCTTAGTAGCAAACAAAATGGCCCACCATGACTTTACATGTAATTTGTAAACATGTATGTACAAAAATAAATAACAAGAGTGAGTCCCAAACTCGGGATAGTACATTTTTCAATTCAGATGGAGGTGAAAAGTAGGAAACACCTTTATTCAAAGGTATTTCTTCAAACGAGGGTACCTTCATTTGAAACTGTAGAATATTAATTTAAACCCTCAAACGAAGGTAATTCTCATAATAGAAATAAATGACCTTTGTTTGAAGGTCCATTTTTCTAGTTATGAAAATTACCTTCATTCAAAGGTTTTTATTTTTATTTTTTCATGAAAATGGCATACCTTTGTTTGAAGGTCCTTGAATATCTTCAAACGAAGGTCCTAAAAGTTACCTTTCCTCCCTAAGCCTCAAACTTTTTCTCACAATTCTTAGTTTCTAACCTTGGGCTGGACCAACAAATAGAATGAATATAATAGGATAGTTTGTAGGATTTTAGGACTCAAAGTAAGCTTTCCAATGAGTATAATTTTGAATATATTTAATTTGATTATATATTTATTTTATATTTTCTAGTGAACATAAGTTTTTCAACAATCATCGAGATCCCTATTCCACACATAGGGGAAAGTAGTAATATAGATAATAATAATAAAAGTGAAAAATTAGTTTAAAATGTTGATTTCAATGTCCCACTTTGACCAAAAAGTGGAACATACTATTATGGGATTTCCCTACAAGATATAATCTACCATGTTACTATTAGTGTAAATAGGGTCATTGCATAACTAGTTATTTAATCACACTTTCTAGGTTGACCTATTCACATTACTTAAGTCTCCACTTAGGGACTTTTAGAGTTTTATCTCACCTCATGTGGTTGAGACATACGTCTTCACTTTGTGAGACACTTATTGCATGCACACTCACCACTTGCTCACACACTTGTAAAGTGATCTCACAAGTGTTGCACCTTTGGAGGGGTAGTCAGTTGTTTAGTCCTACGCCCTCTACCTTACTTATATAAGCAAGGTTACTATGTACTTTTTAAACACTCTTAATTTGTATATGATAGACATATTATTATGCTAATTTTTGTTCACTTGTGGAAGGCTATATCAATTCACACTTTTAGCTCTTTGCTAATCTCAACATTGTATTAGAGAAAGCTTGCAACTCTAATCTCTTTCTCTTACATTTGTGAGGGTTTTTGGCATCATCTTTAAAATGATGGATCATGTAGTCAAATAGATGTCATGGTTACGCTCAAGATGGTCAACATATGAATTTTGATATATATAATACTTGGGTATTCAAAGAAAAATATATATTTTTGGAGGCCCGTCCATAGAGGGTCATACAAAAATTTGTATAGTTGATATAACCATACAATCATCATACTTTCCCCTACAATAGTCAGTGCCTTGATTCACATTTCATTTTGGCTCTTGCACCTAGTTTGCATGTCAAATTTTTATATATTTTTAAATTTTCATGTAGGTACCCTAGGCAGGCATGATGTCAGCCTATATAGATTTGAGACCTACATAATACCACCACTAATGTCGACAGAATATTCCATTGATACCTTTTGAATATTTCATTGGTGAAAATAATATTTCATCGACCATCATTTGCTACAAATTATCTCTCGTAGGGACTACTCAGTGGAATATCTTGTCAAAAAGAATATATCTTTCACTAGGAAGAATATTTCAGCTATGGCATATGCTAATGTAAACACCTTTTCTCCCCCAATTTTACCCCTTCACGAATGGCCAGTTTGAATTTTAGGCTCAACTACAAGAGCCTCGTTCTCAACCATATGAACGTATTTTTGAGTTATTTTTTTTCATTCTGACTATTTTTCCAACCTTTATCTAGTGGTGTGATATTTTTGTAGTATGATATATGGATTTTTCCAAAATCTCAAATTCTCAGAGGACACCCTACAAAGTTCCCATTTTTTGGAATTTCATAGGGCTTGTTTGGGCTCATACAAAATCCCTTTTGGGTCCCATTTTCTTGAACTTGCATGATTTTTTGAGCTCCAAGTAGTGGTGCTATTATTTCTTCATGATTATAATCCATAATTTCAAATTTTGAGTATCAAGGACTTGTACATAAAATCCACTTTGTGGAATTTGTAATATAGTAAATTAAAGTGTCATATCACTATATCATTTTAAGGGGGGTCATGTTTTGAATAATGGGGGTTTTCATTTTTTATTTTTATCATTTCCTTGAGGTTTGTAAGGAATGCTTCATTTATGTCTTCATTGTCCACCTCATGACATAAACTAGTAAGAACTCTAAAAAATAGAAAATAATTATGTAAATGCACTCATATAAAGTGTCAAAAATTGAATGTGTGTTCCTTAGGGAGGGAATTTTGTACTTGCACTAATTTATAAAGTGTAATGGGGGTTGTGTAGTGCCTTATATTTTCCATCAAACAATGGATCCTAGTGATTCTCATCTCATGTGTGTGCCTTGGTGAACACTTTTTTTTCAGTTGCTTGTACATGTATTGACTTGATGTTGGGTCTACATTCATATACACACTTTTGTGCCCAATTTTAGTTAGTTTTCCTATAAATCTTCCTTGTCAACAATAAGGGGGTATTATCATAGTGTTATGCTAATGCTTCCTTGGTTTTAGTTTCCAGTAGTGTATCCAAATGAACTTTGTTGTTATGTCTAGAAGGCTCGAGAAATAAAATATTGTCTTTTGTTTCTTCAAAAAAAAATTGGGGGGTCACATAGACCTACTCTTTTTATCTCTCTTTTGAGGGAAAACTCAATTGACCATATTTTATGAGATTCTAGTACTTATGTACAACACCATGCACATTTTAGTAGTGTACTATAGGTCACTCATGCATTGTTGATCATGCTTTAGAATCATAGTACTATCTACATATTTAGATTCACAGAGTGAATTCCTTTGAGCCATTTGTGTTTTCATGGTTGGGTAGTATTCTATAGGTTCACTCATGTAATGTTTTGTATCTATTTTCTTGATCAACATTCTTTGAAGGTTCGTTGAATCTAACAAACACCAGTTCATCTTTGAAAAAATTGGCATGCTTCAAGAGTTCTTCATCTTCATATTCCTATCTTCATGGGACATCTTTCAAGAGGTCTTATCCTTCTCTTTCTCTCTTTTGGAGAGGAGTTTCATTTCATTGTGTTTTCTCCTTTTTCTTTATTTCTAAGACACCATTTTATTATACATGAGTACTTTGTCAAGTCGTATTATTGAGACTCATCTCTTCAACGTTTAGCTTACTCAGTAAGTATCACTCAAGGGGGGGTTATTGGTATGAAAAGGGGTATTATCAAACTAGTTAGCTTTTAGCCTACTTAGTAGAGTCTTATTCGCACTACAATTAAGCTCACTTAGAGGTTATTTAGAATTTTGTCACAGCTCATGTAGACTCACCAAGTGTCCAAACGCTTGTCCATAGAATCTTGTGCTTGTTTCATACTTGGAGGGGTAGTAAGATTTTGACTCCTACCTTCTCACCTCTTCATCCTTTACTTTATAAGCAAGGCTCATTTGTACATTTTACAACACATGCATACGGTATTTTCTTATTTTGCACATTTCTCATTTGTGGATTATTTTGAGTTTGCAAGTATTATTACAGTGTTATGATAATGCTTCCTTGGTTTCAACAGAATAGAGGAGCAACCTCCATGGATCCAAACAAACTTTTTCATTACATTCAAAAGGCCCGAGAAATGAAATATTACCTTTCATTTCTTCAAAATGGTAATTTTGTGGGGTCCCATAGACCTACTCTTTTTATCTCTCCTATGGGGGAAATTTAAAATGAACACATTTTTTGAGATTCTAGTACTTATGTACAATACCATGCATATTTTAGTAGTTTACTACAAGTCACTCATGCATTATTGTTCATGCTCCAAAATCATAGTACTATCTACATCTTCAGCTTCACAAAGTGAATGCCTTTGAATCAGTTATGCATGTACATTACTCCCTAAGTTGTTGTAATGTAAAAAATTATATCCTATGCAATTTCACATTCCACAGGCCTCCCCTTTAGATAAATTAAAGACATAAATGCAATATCCAACCTTAATTTTTAAATTTGCTTCACTCGTCTGTTCTCGATTGATAGGTTGATAATTTGTCACAAACAACCACACACCGCGCGAATATCTCAAAAATATTCATAATTGTAGTAGTCATTTGGACATTACACTTCCCATCTATCTACAAGTGTAATGCCTCTATATATTACAAATATGTCAGAACGGCCCTTTGCATGCATATACCTTCTCCAAACTCCTCATTTTGGGATTTCTCTCACTCAATCTTTTATATTTTCTCATCCTCAAGCAATCCCACTCTCATTCTCAAGATATTTCAATCTCTCTTACACTTTCTCCACCATTCTTCACCATCTTCATTTCATTTTGGATCATTATGTTGAAATTTTGGCACCATTAACACATTTTTACAATCTTGGAGATTTCAGCTTCTTCCTTTAGGTATTCTCACTTGCTAAAGGAGGGTAACTATAGTTTCTTTATTGCATTGTCTATTTGTATTGTTAGCATACCATTATAGCACGTGTATCTTACTTTATCTCATCTATTTTTCTATCTCGATCATATCTAGCTATCTGTGGAGGTGGAAACACCAATGTGAGGGTTTTAGTGAGGAAAGCCTCTAAATAGCCCCAACACTTTTCTCATAATTATGTGTGCAAGTATTGATGATTTATCATTGTTGGAGGCTTCATTCTCGAACTTCTCATGAGTATCTCCTTTCTTCTCTTTCATTTTATCATTTCCTTTTCATTTACTCTAGTTTACGTTTATCTCTATTATTTCCTTGTTATTTTAGTGCATTTCAAGATTTCAGTTATCAGACTGATAGTAGGTTCCTATTCATCTTTTTCCATAAAATTAGTTTTCGGTTCATACGAGATGCCAACGCACAATAGGGATATTTGTGCACTGTGTTGTCATCCTTGGTTGAGAGCTTACCAGTTTGTATAGAAGACCTTTGCAACCTACTCTTCCAGTTTATGAAACTCTCCCATCTTAATTTTGCATAAAATATAAATAAACCTCTTCATCATTTTATCTTATCTCATCACTTGAGCTTTGACCCCTGAGGTGGTCGAGGAACATTCACTCCTTGAGATCCCATCATTTCGGGGGTATCAAATTTACTCCTTCACATTTTGGTGAACCTGACATGCACTTGTCTTTGCTCTAGGCTTTATTGAAAGTTTATTTTCTCTTGTTTCGAAGTTTTTTGGACTGAGTGTTGTGATAATCTTGTGATTTTCATGACCCAATATACAACTTCCAAGCATGTAGTAAGAAGAAGCGTTCGATATTCAGACATGGGTTCAAGATGTTAGTTCAGTCCAACCCATCGAGGTCTTGAATTTGATCAATTTACCATAGGTTTATCACCTGGTTATACACCCCCTTGCATTTTTGTTTGTCTATCTACTAATGTTCAAACAAGTTCTCAACCAAGTACTTCATTAGGATCGTCTTCTCCTACAAACCATGAATCTTATCTTAGGATCCCCTTTGAGCAGGTTCACTCTTTGGAGGAGAGACTTAAAGAGTTTGAGGATTTTCTAAACTGTGATAACTTGTATACTCAAGCTTCTCCTATAATATATGGTCTGAGAAATCCACTCATCTCATATTGCAAGGATCTTAAGTTACTTCATGGAATAGCTAATATAGTAGAGACTCATGTACCCTTGTACATAACAGTCTTGAGCCACCATTAGGATACCAAATCGAAGATCACTAGTACACAGTTGAATCTTTCAATGATAGAGGTGTTTGTACACATGGTGGAAACTAATCCCTTTATACCTTCTCTCACTCTGATGATAACACAAACACTATGCCCCTTGTCAATCCTAGAGTCAATTTGAATCGTATTCCTTTGCTGTATGAGATTCATGAATCTGCTTCCCAAACTTTTGCTACCATGACTAATCAAGCTCCTTCACCTCTACCATCCAATCCAATTTTAAAAGCCTTATTATAAAATATGGGTCAAATGCAGTTGCAACTAGCCAACTTAACAAACATTGCTTCTCATTCCACATTGCAACCCTATTACCATTGTAGTCCCTTACCCCTAAGCATCTTGAATGTCCCCATCCCTCAAGGAGTGGAAATTCTAAAATTTGATAAATGCAATGGTAGGGGTGATAAACAAACCCATGGCTCATCATTTACTGCCATGTGTAGTGATTTTCTCTATTAGGATGAGTTGTTAGCTAAACTATTCCCATGGTCTCTCAAAAACACCACATTGGAATGGTTTTTCTCCCTTCCTGATAATTCTATCTTCTCCTTCAAGAAACTAATTAGTAAATTCTCATAGCAATTCTAGGCTAACAATGGACCACAGGTCACGTTTACTAATCTTGTCCATTGTAAGCAAGGAACTCATGAGAAGGTGATCAATTTTATTGCTCGCTACCAATCTTTATTTTCATAGATCTCTTATGCCTTGCCTAATTTTGATGTCCAACCTGTGTTCATGGGAAATCTACTGTTGACATTAAGAGAAAAAGTTATCTTAATGCAATATCCCTCTTTTACACATCTTTGTACTACATTGAGAGACTACTAGCAAACAATGACACACTACAAGGGTTCCTCCTCATCCTCCCATCTTGATAGTCGAACAACTGTATGGAATGAATGACCCCACCATTAATTAAATTCTAATGCCAATCGGGAGAAATTTCCTTTAAGGTAGAATAAAATGGTATTTGATAAGACATGAGGGCTTGCTAGGAAACCTTATGCCAAATGATATGTTCCCAACCAAGCTGACTAATGACAAGGGGTCGTTCCCAAGACAAAGCCACATAATTTAACAATCTGCAAAGATAGCACATGAGGGATCCATAGATTTGAGGTCAGTATAGATGAGAGATAATGTATAATGTGATCATGCTCAAAATTGACATCATTCCCAAAATACTTGTGGAACTAAGAACACAAGGGAGGAACAACACATGAAGATAAAAAATATTTTGGGTCAGCATGGAAGAGACCTAAATATCTCAACACTTTGCATCATTCCTAAAAGGAACAAAGACAATACATTCACAACATAAAGATGAATATAGATACAAATAGATGAATGTCACAATAGATTCATTTTCTTTGTATCCTTGTGCCAACAAGAACAAGGGTAATCCAAAGAAAACTAAAAAATAAAAGTACACACCAAGCAACACATTATAGGAGATCACATTACATACAAGCATACACACACAAACACAATAGGGTACTACACATGCAAGTCGATCTATAGAAATCATCCACATCCCAATTTTTCTCATCATAAATGGAAGGTAAACAATAAGCTAAAGGAACTAAAAAAAGTGTGATATAAGGAGAAGTATCAGGCTCAACACATGGTGGGTCACTTGCCTTAGGAGGATCATCATGGCTGCCCCCATCTAAGTTCATTGATTTGGAAATATAAGAGATAATTCATTATGGTCTTCTTTTTCTCTTCTATTTTATCTTTTGACTCACTATTAGAATGTATCACAATAGGCTACACGTTAGTACTATTAGCATGATTTTGAGCACTAACATCCATATTTGTAACTAGTGAGCTTTTCATTCTTTGTTTTGACTAGGATAAATAAGGTTTGACTTCATGGTTCAATGAGGGTAGCAAAGTAGAGTTAGGAAATGATGAAGATAGATGGATGGGAGGTATTTCATTGAAATTTGGTTGTATGGTTTGATGATCATTAGGTAGGGGCTTACGCTCTTCAATAAGCTAATGATCCATATCTCGACGTCTTCATTTGTATTATTTTTCACTTTAGTTTCATCTTGCATGAGATTCAACTTGTGAAGGGGGAATTAAGGTATTTTCCAATATTGGTACCTTTTATTCCTTTGTAGGAGGAATAGAGGGGGCAATCAAAGGTTGGGAAACCATAGGATTCTTAGGTTTTGCAAAAAAAATCACTTTTCCTTGGGAGGCACAAATTTGATCCTCGAAGGCTTTTTCAAATGATTGTCTCATGGTCATTTATACAATGGTGGAGGGGGAACTTTGACATACATGCCATAAGTCAAGGAAGAATTCCTGATTTGGATCAAGGTTCGTTCACTACCTGTGAAGTAGGAGGAATAACCATCGTAGCCACTGGAGATCAAGGGGCCTCAAGTAGAATGTTGGTAAGGGATAATTGGGCTATATGCTTAGCTTTAAAATATTGATATAACACAAATAAAAAATCCTCATGAGGTTTTATAGGTTGGGTTGTTTGAGGCCAAAAGTAATCTAATGAAAATCTTCCACAAGAGGACAAAGGTTTAAATCCACTATGGTAAATGGTATGTATTTATTCTTCAAACAAAAATTTAAGAAATTTATGAATAACAAATGGTACCTCATTCATGGATCTTAGCCATGGATGACCTAACTTCACACAAAACTGGTCCAACATCAGGATTATGGTAAATAAAACATCCAATTATTTAGGTCTAACTTTCATTGAGAGAGTTAGAGAACCAATTGTAGGGAAAATAAAACCATAATGAGCCTTTAATAATTCTTATGATTGTTCATAATAATATTTATAAATTTCATGAACATAGAAGAATTATTTTGTGATCATATTCACTACATATAGGGGATCAATGAGTATTCCCCTTGTGGGTTTATCATTGATTCTACCAATGATATAAAGAGGACCATTAGGTACAATAATAGAAGCATCAATATGTGTGAAATAAATATCAATCAATAGATTGGTTTGATCCTTATGAGGTTGAGAATAAATCCTATTTATCTCATTGAATAGATTATCAACTTTGTCTTCATTATCAAATTTTTGGACAAAATTGGCTGAATAAATTTGTAGTGGGTTTGTAAATATGTGAGTTTTGATTGGGTGGCGAAATCAATTTATTTCTTTTGTCATTTACACTATGCAATTGGATGATATTAGAATTGATTAGGTCTTACACTTGGTGCTTACAATGCATACAACGTTTTGTATCATTCCTAGATGTATGATGATATTGACAAAAGGATTTTGTATTAAAGTTTGGTGGTAGTGTTTTAGTTGTGTCACTAGGCCTAATTGGAGGAAGTTAGATCATATTTTTATTTAAAAATTATAACATATAGTACAGAGAGAATCAGACAATTGTGAAAATTGTCTATCTCTTGGCCTAAATTGATATGGAATTATAGATGCAGCGACAACTTCCATGTGAATGTTGTTGGATGATTGAGAGTTTTTTATCTTTATGAAGTTTTGTTATGTTTCTTAAATAGTTGATAGTTGTTATGAAGTATGGATTTAGATTGACCAATAGGAGCCAATGAAGGTGTACCTTCATATTGACTAATTGATATTTGATAATCACAAAGGGTCATACATAAATGTGTAAATGAGGGATACTTCATCAACGAGATTTCATCTCTAATATTAGGTTGCAAATTACTAATGAAAAATATTTGAATATTGGTATATGGAAGGTTATAGGATATTTGTGAATAAAGATATTGATATCATCCTATAAATTTAGTCACCTTCTCTTTAGGTTGTTGTTTACAATGGACTAAATTTGTCAATGTACCTTGAGGTCCATTGTTTTCTTGAAAGTGTTGAATGAATTCATTAACAAGTTGTGTAAAAGACATTGCCAAGTTATTCGACAAAGAACAAAACCAATCCAAGGCCATATCCTTTAATGACCATGGAAAAATATTAGCTAAGAGAGCATCTTCAAAAAGGAAATCACTACATAGAGCAGTGATGGATGATATGTGGTTGGTGGGATCTCCTTTGTCAACATACTTCTTAAAGTGAGGTATCTTAATGTTTTGCGGTATGGGTGTCTTTAGGATAGTAAATGGAAATGGACTACACATGAGGTATGTTGGAGGGTACCATTAGATTGAATTGGTTCATGTTTGAAAAATTCTATTATAATGATGACATGTTTGGTAAAATTTCGTTTATCACAGGATCATTTGATGACATGTTTTGTGAATTTGTTGAATATGGAAGACTATTATGGATGACTGGCAAGTTATTGTTTTACATGTTTATAATAGGTGAAGAACATGGTGGTATTTTACATGAGGAAACAAAGCTATAAGGATTCCCATAAGAATACCCTAAACTTGTGTTTAGACCATTACTATATAATGTGGTTGATATTATGATTAGAGGGGTAAAGGTGGGGATAGAAGGAATGGTTGTAGGAGAGGAAACTTGTTTTCATAAATGATCTTGAGCATTAGTAAAGGCTTGAGCACAACTAGCCATTGTAGGAGTGTTTGCATCCACTATATGAACTGGCTATGCAACACTTTTATCCCTTGTGAATCATTGATTAGCTTCCTAAGGTTATCCATAAGAGGAATCATTTCTCCAATCATAGACTCGGTACTTAAGTATTGTTTAAGCCCTTCTAGGTATTTTTCCAATTGTTTAAGTTTATCTCTAGGGATATGGGCAACAACAACCTCCAATCCCACATAAATACTAGGTGATAACAAAGACATAAGTAACATAAGGTTAGGAAGAGAATCAAAGATAGATTGAGTAGATGTAACACCTTGAGAGAGTTATAAGAATCGGGATCAACATTGGATGTGATTGCAGCGTGGGAAGCCATAAGTTTGAAACTATGTCTCACAAGTGTATTAGATATGGGACACCAAGTTTTGAAGTTCATAAATTTATTACAAGATTCAAAACACTTAAGTTCTCATATAATGAAGAGTAAAATAGATGATAGTGTCAAAAATTGAGAAATTTTTCAAAAATAGAACACATATCTACAGAGAAATCATAGAGACAGAACTATGATCCAAATTTGGCCTAAAATCAATTAGATAGGGGCGGTGACACCCTAGTCCAAAGATGCAGGTTTTGACTAATTTAAAAATTTGGAAATGACCTACAGTGTCTAAGGATCCAAATTTGTAGAGGTTCAGGTATGGCAACAAACATTTTTTTGAAAATACACAAAATCCTAATTTTTCTATGTGAAATACAATCATGCATGAAATTTGTGTTTTTTGAAGTAATGTAATATGTTCAAAAGATAATTTCCAAAAATCAAGATGCTATAATTTACTAAATTTTTCCTAAAAATGTTAAAAAACAACACTTTTTAATCTTTTGAAATGAAAAACACTATGCAAATATTTACATTTTTAATTATTTTCAACAAAATATGCATGCGTAAATGAAAAATTCAAACAATCTAAGATTGCATTCAATTTTAAAATGAAAAATTTAAGATTTTAGAAAGTTTTTAAAATGCAAGTATTGGGTTCACCAAAATATGATGTGTGAAGAAGGGATCTAGGGTCTAAATCATACTTTCTCCTACATCATATTAGAAAAGAACCAAAAATGATCACAAATACCCACTTGGCTAGGCTACTAACCACTATGGAAGAGCCAAAATGGTGGATCAAGGTTTTAGTTCTTTTTTGGGGGATGATTGATTGATGAATGATTAATTTGATTTGATAATGAAAATGTGTGTCTAGATAAACTATTAAGCTACATCAAGCTAATGTAAACATAGAGAAACACATAATTGAGACACAAAATTGAGTTACAAAACAACAAACTGCAGAGACAAAGGAACCTAGCATACGAATTTGGGCTCAAACTAGTTGGACAGGGGTGCTAGTGCCCTAGAGCTAGAAGTAAAGATCTCAAGAATTAGAAATCAGATCTCAGATGGTCACGATTTGTAGGTTCTTCCTTTTTGGACTCAACTTCAAAACTTTGTTTGTTGATGATTAATTCCACTTTCCCTAATTTTTTGGAATATGAGGCTTGAATACTTGATCTTACAATTAGGTCTTCAATCCTTTCCCAAATCCACTTTAGATTTGTCACCTACACACAAGAGAGGAGAGAAAGGGTTGTTTCGCATAGGATCTTAGCTAACTTGAACCTCATTTTGGTGTTTCCATCTCCACAATAGCTATGATGATGTAAAGAGTGCTTACCCTTGTTTAGGAAGACACAAAATGGATAAAAACAAGTGAAAATTTGAAAAGTGTTGTAACTCACCACTCATATATGCTTTCTTTCATGGACCAGAGTCATTTTACTCATCTCATCCAAGGAGAATTGGTTGCTTGATTGAAAGTCCTACAAGTGTTAGTACTCACAAAACAAAAGGACATAAAACATGCATAAACTCGCATATGAACTTGATGCATTGCAAACATGAATCTTGATTGACAATAAGTATTGTAAAATTTGTTAATTATGCTCATGACTATTTTTTAGGATGCTCAATTGTTCAATCAATTCACTAGGATTTTAAATGGTGAAAAATACTTGTATATATATGCATTAATTAATTTTCCCATAAAATTAATTATCAAAAGCTAACAAATAAATTTAAATTTGTAAATGTTAAAATACTGACAATAATATATTTAAATTGGGGCCAAAATAGGATAAATACTATAATAATTACATGGGGATCACTTCATTTCCACTTTGATTACATGGAACTTGGATTGTGTATCCAATTTTTAGGTGATACTAAGATAGAGATATTGAGGGTTAAATATGTATTTTTCTAGTGGAAATGTAAAAAGTTTAGTTGGCCTCATTTTTTAGGTGATGCTTACCTCCAAGGATATATAATATTGTGGATAATATTATTTTATAAAGATAATACATGTAAGGTCAATAACATTGTTGTTAAAAATGAAAGGTCAAAATTTATTTGATTGTGGTCTTTTTAATCTCCACCATTGATCTACATATTTGTTTAAGGGTTCATCACTAAGACAACACCTATTGGAATAATATTATAGAATATAAGAATTTCTCTTAATTATTTTAAAATTATTTATATGTTCTTCCTTATTAGCAAGGCAATTGATAAAAAGAATAAATGTAGAGAAACCAAATTTGGAAGTCTTTGTTGGAGCTTTTCCTCAAATTAATTTTTTATTGTACAACAAAAGGGAACTTGGGGCTAGTTGGGGTGGTGATTGTGCATCATTCTAAGAACTTTTTTTAGAGGAGGAAGTTAGCCAAATCTTTAGGTTGCAAGCTTGTAGAGATCAAAGTAAATCATGGGTGGTTATTATGGGAGGAAAAAACAAAGGCATGAAGAAATTTAAATTGAAAATAACATTAAAAGAAGTATAATTAATTAATAGCATTTTTTATAGAATCGCATTCAAATTATTAAAAATAATATAATAATTCAAATATTTTGTTGACTCTCTAGAAAATGTAGGATTTTTCAAATTTCCTTTCATGACAAATATCAATTTAAATATTTGAGACTAGGAGATTTTGAATCTCTTAAAATTTGAAGTGCCTACTTTCAATATGCCACTCCTCAAATTTTATCCCCCTTCTCATTTTTTAAAAGAGTCCCTATCCTCTAATGTTGGTCAAAGTATTATTATATGTCACCATTGGTATTACCAATTGAGTTGTCATGTGTGTAAAATTCATGTTAAACATGAGAGAATCAATTCATTGTGTGTCAATTTTTTTTTAGGAACTTCAAGAAACTTGATGAATTCAATCTATGATTTTTTTGTACTTACTGTAATGGAGTGAATTTGCACCTCTAAGAAAATTCCCCATTTCATCACCCCTATCTTAGAAAATGTAAATTCAATGATGTAATTTTGTCACCGCCACCTTGCTTCATCCACCTGGCCGCATCTTTTCACGTCGGTAGAGGAATCTCTATTGGGGACGTGCATGGGCCATGCTACCGTCTTGATAGGATTCTTGCCTCTAGAATCCGTAGAGACATTACGTTTCTCCATTGGTGGTGAAGTGTAACATCTCTTGCCTCCTTGATCAACAAAACATGAATCTTTTGCCTCCCTTTTTCTATTTAAATGCTCTAACTTCTCATTCATTTCCTTCTTCTTGAACTCTCTTGAACACTTGAACACTCTTCTCCAATATCAAGCCTCTTCTTGATCTCATTCACTCTCTACACACTCATAGCTCCATTCTAGCACTCTCAATCTCTTATATGGTTGCAAGTTGTTGTTCTTGGCCTCTACACCATGTTTGTTGCGACAACATTATTATTGGAGGATTCACAAGCTTTCTCCTTCCACTATTTTCCTTAAGCGCTTGTAGCTACGAAGGTGATATTTTCCATTACTATTTTCTCTTTTCATCATTTTGTTTACTACGTAGCATACTTCTTGTTGGTGCTTTCTCTTAGTACTGCCACTTACTTTCTATCTCTTTATCATTTTCTATACTTTTTGGCTATCTAGCTATCCGTGGAGGTGGGAACACCGAATTGGGGGACTGACTAAGGTAGTCCTTTAAACACAACCCCAACTTTTTTTCATCTCCATGTGTGTAGGTGTATGTGAGTGGAGCTACTTGAAAATTCAAATTGCAAGTGGACATGTATAATTCATCACCCTCTCTTTGTCTATTCTAGCGTAATTTAGTTATAGCATTTCTCTTGTTATGCTTTTAGTTCTATGCTTTCTAGTATTTTGTCGTAGCATAAAACAACTAACATTTAGACAGTTAGTAGGTTTTCCCATGTTTCAGTTTGCTTTTTGGACCTTCTATCTGTATGGATGCCAGCGTGTCCCTGAGACACCAGTGCATCGTGTTGAAGTCCAGGATCCATGCTATCATCCTTAGATAGTGAGTCATCTAGGCAACAAATTGAACCTTGGAAATTGGCTCTTTTGACCTTGTAAGCATTTGGTTTTAGCAGAAGGAAAGAGACAGGCCATATGTCCTTCCTTTTCAACCTCAATACCTTGCCCCTCTCAATTCTCTTAGCAAACTCAAGGTAGTTTAAGGCAACCCATTACTGAGGACTCTCCTATGACCTAGAGTCTTGGGGTGGCGGTTCCCACTTCTCTACATTTTGGTGAACTCGACGTGAACTATTATGGTTTCATCTATGGGTATCGAAGGACCATCTCTCATTCCCTAGGCATGTTGTAGGTTCATATGTTGCAGGTCATGCAGCCTTACAACCCAATCTATGACCTCTAGTTGTGTAGTTAGAAGGACCCTTAGATATTTGGAAACAAAATTTAGATAGGTCACTATTGGATTTCTGAACCTTTAGAGTGTACTGAGTTTGTTACACCTGTGTATGTAAACATGGTTTCATTTACACACATTCCTTCCGCCCAACCTATGAATAGGTCACCAGACATAACTTTCACATCACATGGTCTACCTATGAACAAAGAGCCTTCCCCCTTGTATATTTCTACTCATGTCAATGGCAGCATTGTGATCGGTGTCCTAGTGGACCCCATGAGCTGTGTGAACGTCATAATGAAGGACACTTTGCTTATCAACTTTTTGCATAGGGAGGAATACAAGGAATCAAAGGCCACTATACACACACACAATGGAATCTCAATCCCTCCTCTCGGTTCTATCACTCTTTTGGTCTTGGTGGGACCCAAGGCTATAGATACTTCTATTGTTATAATTCCAGAGTCATATTTATTCAAGGTGAAACTAGGCATTCCATGGTTGGTTTCCATGAATGGAATCACTTCGATTATTCATGAGTCTTAGTTTTTCTCATGAGGGCTTTGTGCACATCGTGCATGACATCAGTTATAAACCACTAGTGTTGTGTAGGGGCTTCTCATTAGATCACTTTTGGCCTGCTCCCATTGGTTTTCTCCCTCTAAGGATGAACTTGCTATATCATGCCTATGTTAAGTATAATACTAGGGGCACGACACCGAAGGTGACCTATCCAATTTCCCTCTATGCCATCTCTGTCAAAGGTTGCATTATTGTGCAACAATAATTTGCCTCCTCCTCTCAATAAAAGGTAAAGGGGAAGCTTGCTCATGCCCAAGGGCCTTCCTCTTCTTCTGCTCCATCCACTTCCACTTCTTACCCTACTGCAACACCTTCAGTTCTTGCTCCCATGCCTTGTATGGGGAGCTTGATGGTGCTCGCTTGGAAAAAAGTTAAGTGTAAAGTGTTTGAACTTCCCATCTTTCCTATGATGCCTAGGCCCATTATTTATGGCAAGGGGAAGGGCCCTCATGGAGTTGCCCCTATGTCTCGGCCTCTGTGGACTCCTACCACTCATATCCCTCCAACAACGATGGAAAGAGGCCTACTGCTGAGACACCTGTGTTTTCTTCTCCACCTATTGTTGTTTCCACTCTCACACTTCCTACTCTTTCTCTTGTCCAGAAGGTTTCCCTTCCACCAGCAATGGTTGCAGAGGACACTCCTATGACACAACAAGAGCCTCTTGTCCCTTCTCAGGCTATGAATTCTAGTTCTTGAAGCCAATGAAACCGGCTTACACATGATCGTAAGCATTGAAGAAAGGCTCTGGCTACTGAACAAGTTTCTTTGTAGAAGGTAGAAGGGGAAACAATAACTCCTATTTTGGAACCTCCCATTATGCATCCTCCTTCTACTCCTTTTGCTTTAGTTCCACTTGCCTCGGTTTTGCTTTCGACTCCCCTAGAAAATGTTGATGATCCTCACCCAAAAATGGTGTAAGTGTTCATCGCTCCCTTGGTGGATCTTTCTCTTTTGATTTCCCTTCTAAACATCCCTCCTTTTTCCTAGCCCATGGACATGTCGAACACCACAGTGGTGTTTTTTATGGTTTTTTCCTCTTCCTCCTTGCCTTTTGCTTCTTTTGCGGGGATTATGTATCCTTCGTTGAAGCGTAAGTTAGAGGATGACCTCTCTTCAAGTGGAGCTCAGAAGAAGGGATCACCTTCTTTGTAAGGGAGTTCTATTTTGGATTGCATCGTTCTACTAACGGAGGCATCCCTGACATCCCCTAAGTTTGTCACTGTCCCTCTTGACGAGGTTGGCAGTGGATCTCGAGCACCTCCTTCCTCTCTTGCTCAGTTAACAAATGACACTCCAATTAAGTGCATGTTTAACTTGATGGATGATGTCCCGACTCTGTCAGAAATCTTTGCAAGATTGATGACCTTTACCTCATAGGAGTTGAGTGAAGGAGATCTTGAGGGGCCTTCTTCCTTGGCCCTTGTAGGAGAGTTGAAGGGTGCTCCCCTTGTTATCTCACCTTTGTAGGATTGTTCCTCCTCCCCATATAATGATCTATATTGGGATAATGATGACCTCTTGTTTGATGAGGACTAGGGGTTACCTCTTCTTTATATGTAGATTAGATTTGTGTATCTGTTGTGTTTCCCCCATGCTTGTCTTTATGTGTTCTTGGAGGACCCTTTCTACCCTTGTAGGTGCTTAGATATAGGAGTGAAAATGTGTCGTGAACTTCCTCTATATGTTTAATCATTCTTCTATATGTTGTGACTTTGATTTTTCACAATCGGGGATGATGGAAAGTGTTGGGGGCATTTAGGCACTCTTCCATATTGACCCAATTTTTTTATTTTTATTTTATCTTCATGTGCTCTTCTTCACGATTTGGGAACTTCGGGGACTGATGATCTTTCATTCAATACATCATGAGTTACCTATTTATATATGATGAACTGATCTAATCCAAAATCCTAGATCCCCATGTCTCTTGATTTCTTCATCTTTGCTTGTTCCTTATTTTATTTGTCTTTTCTTGCCTCTCTTTCTACTTGCTTTGTGATGTTGTGGTGCTTATGTGGTGTCCCTCATGTACATGATAAAATTTCCACATTTACATCTCTCTATGTCTCATGGACCACACCATCACTATCTTTTCTTTCTTTCCTTAGGATGCCACATGCTCCTAGGCTTCACATACACCATCCTAAGGGGGCAACTACTTCTCTGATTTTCAATAAGGTGAATTCGGTGGCCATTGGATCCCTTACTGAAAATATTTCATTTTTCAAAAATGCATTCTTCAACAAGGCCCCCTAGTAAAAATTTTCTTTCAAAAACAAATTCATAGCAAAAGAATCTAAAAAATTGCCTTTGAAAAAGGAGTACTTTTTTTGATGAAGTCTGAAAACTTTCCTTTGAGAGGGAGCATTCTTTTTGTTGGATTCCTTGATGAAAGAGATCTTTCAAAAGGATTCCTTGATGACAAATTTTTTTGTGCTTTTCAAACAAAGTGTCCTTTTGCATGGGACCCTCACTATCTTGAAGGGTTCTTGAGGGACCCCTTTGAAAACGTCTCCTTCAATTGCTTGCTCTGTGATATGTTTGTCTATTTGAGATTTTCTACCTAATATGTTTTGTCTACAACGTAATATGTTTCTTTGCAAGACCGAGCACTTGGTCAAGCTTGCCTTGTGGGACTGAGCACTTGTAAGCACCTGTCACATCAATCTCTTCAAGACCAATCACCCATGGAGTTCTTTTATGCAAACTCTAGAGGACTGAGAAACTGTGGTGCTCCCTTTGCAGGATCGAGAACCTATGAAGCGCTTACTTCTACGGACCAAGAACTCGTAGACCCCTTTTTTCAACTTCTACAGGACTGAGAACCCATAGAGCCTTTTGTTCAATTTTTTCAGGACCGATTACTTGTGGAGCCATCTCTCTCACTCTCTCTCTCTTTTGCATCAAGGTTTCCTTGCGGGATTGAGAACCTATAGAGCTACCCCCTGCACGTTCGGGTATGCCAGATCAAAGATCTACTTCCTTGAAAATTCAGGTATATTCTCTCCAACCTTTTTCTACTTTACCTCACATTCACACTGAAACACATGCTCGCTAAAGTGGGGGAAAAATGTAATGGAGAAAGTTTGCACTCCTAGGAAAATTCCCCATTTCATCACCCCTACCTTAGAAAATGTAAATTCGATGATGCAATTCTACCACCACCACCTCGTTTCATCCACCTGGCTACATCTTTTCGCATCGATGGAGGAATCTTTGTTAGGGACGCGTGTGCCATGCTACCGTCTCGATAAGATTCCTGCCTCTGGAATCTGTAGAGGCGTTATGTTTCTCCATTGGTGATGAAGTGTAACGTCTCTTGCCTCCTTAACCGACGAAAAATTGGTCTTTCTCCACCCTTTTGTCATCCAAATGCTCTAACTTCACATTCATTTCCTTCTTCTTGCACTCTCTTGAACACTTGAACACTCTTCTCCAATATCAAGCCTCTTCTTGATCTCATTCATTCTCTACACACTCTTGGCTCCATTCTTGCACTCTCAAGCTCTTATCTTCTTAGTTGCAAGCTATTGTTCTTGGCCTCTACACCACATTTGTTGCAACAACACTGTTGTTGGAGGATTCACAAGATTTCTCCTTCTAGTACTTTCCTTGAGCGCTCGTAGCTACAAAGGTGATATTGTCCATTGCTATTTGCTCTTTGCATCAATTTTTTACTACATAGCATACTTGTTGTTGGTGCTTCCTCTTAGTACTACCACTTCCTTTCTATCTCTTTAATATTTTCTGTACTTTGTGGCTATCTGGTTATCCATGGAGGTCTGAACACTGAAGCAAGGGATTGACTAAGGCAGTCCTCTAAACACAACCCCAACATTTATTTGTCTCCATGTGTGCAGGTGCGTGCGAGTGGAGCTACTTGAAGATTCAAATCACATGTGGACAAGTCTAATTCATCACCCTCTCTTTGTCTATTCTAGTATACTTTAGTTATAACATTTCTCTTGTTATGCTTTCAATTATGTGCTTTCTAGTATTCTGTTGTAGCATAAAACATCTAGGATTTAGACGATTAGTAGGTTTTCTCATGTTTTAGTTTTCTTTATGGACCTTATTTCTGTATGGATTCCAACACATCTCTGAGACACTAGCGCGTCGCGATGAATTTTAGGATCTGCATTGTCATCCTCAGACTGTGAGTTGTCTAGGCAATAGACCAAACCTTAGAAACTGGCTCTTTTGACCCTATAAGCATTCAGTTTTAGCAGAAGGAAAGTGGCAAGTCATTTATCCTTCCTTTTCAGCCTCAATACCTTGCCCCTTTCAATTCGCTTAGCAAACTCGAGGTAGTTTAGGGCAGCCCATTACTTATGACTCTCCTGTGACCTGGAGTCTCAGGGTGGTGGGTCCCCCTTGTTTACACTTACAAAGCTTTTGCTTTTGATTACAAGTACTTTTTTCACTCAATAAATGCAAAGTTGAGAGAGTTTTAATAGTTGGTGCAATAAATTAGGGGTTACAAAGTGGGGATTCTCCCCAAAATAGTGTAGTTTTTGACAACAAACTCAAACATACCATTGATATTGTGGATGTATCCTCTCTATATTTTATCAAAGTTGTGTTGGGTGAGAATGGTATGTGTAATTCTAGTGTGTTGCAAATTGGAACCTCTAGTATAGAAGATTTCATCTAGTAAGTAGGAGAGAGGTTTACAAACATTGTTATGTGGGGATGAATAATTTATAAGGTTGCTTCCTCAAAAGATGTGTTTTACATTACAAATAGCTCATATGGGGACAAAAATACATTGGAAGAGGGTTGAGTGCAACTACAACAATGGTTTTTTTTTTAGATCTACTAGGCACTTTTATTGATGTCAAAAGAAGAGGTTTGAGGATTAGTTATTAATAGCCAAGACCTAGCCTTCTATATCAATAACCTTAGAGCAATCCTCTAGGTGGTTATTTAAATATTTTAAGTCTCTTCACCCTCCCTATGATTTTCAAGTGCAACGTTACCATACTTATTTGTAGACAATTTGTGTAGCATGGGGTTAAGGTGATTGAGAAGGATGGTGAAGATTTAATCCTATGTAATTAGATTTCCACAAGGTGGTAGACTTGACAACCTTATGTTGTCTGTATAGTGTTTTATAAGGATTTGTGTTATTTTTTTCTTATGTATAATTTTAGGTTTTTATCAATTTTTTTGATATATTATATTCAACTTTTCTTAAATTGAATGTGGACCCCTATACAACCCCAATTAACTTATAAAAATTGATTTTAAATTATTTGTTAAACTAAATTCATGTATAAGAACTATCTAAATTATTAATAAAATTAACTAAGTCAATTTAGATTATCTATTACTCTATTTATTTATTTAAATCCTAAAATCAACATACCCTTAATAAAAAGTAAGAAATTATAATATTAATATTAACTACAATAAATATTATAAAATATTAAAAATTATTAATTATTTTTAAATAATTTTGAGGTTCTTACAAAACCCAATTCTTATATAAAATAATTTAAATTGTTATTAAAATAAATTAAATATTAATTTTACAGTGCATACATTCATAATACTATCTAAATTATTATTATTATTTTTAATTTTATAATGTAGTACATTCATAATATTTACCTTTTTTATTTATTAAACCTATTTAATTTCTTTATCTATATGAAGTGAATTAAAATTAATACATCATAGTATTAATAAAAAATAGTGAAATAAAAGTCAATAGTGGCATGGTGTGATGGTTAAGTTGTTGTGTTGTTATTCTTACCATCAAGGTTCAAACCCCATTGGGGTGTAAATGTTGAGAATTTATATGGGGGATGAGGTCCCCCATTTGTGACCTCACTAGTTCATAGCTCTGAGTCAAAAGTGTTTAACCCTCTAAAAAAAATAGTGAAATAAAAAATAGCATTTGACACATCTTAAAATTAAAATTCAAAGGCCTAATAAACTTATATGTTTACTTGTTCACAATTTTATTTATAAAATTTAAAATATTTTTTAAACTTTAATTAATTAAATATTTAAATACAATTAAATTATGCATATTTTTATAATTAAAATAAAATAAGTTTTTCCTTTTCTATCAAGCTAAAATAAAAATTTAAAAAATATAATTTTCTCTATATTTAAGTGAGTAGAGTTAGAAATTGAGATCATTTATACTAGCAAGCACACCTTGATGTGCAATGGGTATGCCAAAGAGGTGTGGAAGGTCAATAAGGGAAAAATTTGGGCTATTTTTTGTATACATTTGTGTAGTATATGAGATCAATTAATAGGCCATTTAGCAAATAATGTTATTTGTGCAACAAAGGTCTCAATGGAGAAGTGATAGCTTCAAATCAATTATGGATCCACTTATAAGGATCCAAACATGACTTTAACAAAACCTCTCAATCAAGAAGATAATCAGGCTCCATTATTAAGAAGCTCTTGTTATGTTTGCAATATAGAGAGATAGGGATAGAAAGAGGGAGATATAGAGGGGGCAAGATAGAGAGAGGGGGGGGGGGGGAAGGAGAGAGATAGAGAGGAAGATAGAGATAGAAATAGAGATGGAGATGGGGGAGAGGGAAATGGAGAGAAGGAGAGAAAGAGATAAAGAGAGAGAAGAGAGGGATAGATAGAAATGGAAGAGGTAAATATAGAGAGAGGGAAAGATAAAAATATAAAGATAGAGAGAGGAAGTGATATATATAGAAAGGAAGATAGATATAATATGGTCTGCCTATGTCTACCCCTATGTTATACGGGAGACATAGGAAGATGGATAGGAAGAGAAAGGGAGAGAGGTAGAGATAAAGAGATAGATAGGGGGACAGGGAGGGAGAGATGGGGAGAGATATAGAGAAGGGGAGATAGAGAGGGAGGGAAAGAGAGAGAGATAGGGAAGGGGAGATAGAGAGGGAGGGAGGGATAGGGAGATAGAGAGGGAGGGAGAGAAAGAGAGAAGAGAGGGGAGAGAGGGATATATATATAGGATGATATATAGAGAGAGAGAGGGATAGGGAAAGAGACAAAGAGATAGGGAGAGATATAGAGAGATAGGGAGATAGAGGTAAAGAAATATATGGATATATATATATATATATATATATATATATATATATATATATATATATATATATATATATAGAGAGAGAGAGAGGGAGAGGGAGAGGGAGAGGGAGAGGGAGAGAGAGATATATAAATATATAGAGATGGGGAGAGGGAGAAAAATAGAGAGAGAATAGAGGTGAAGTAGAGATATAGAAAGAGGGAGTGATAGGGAGAGAGGGAGAGAGAGGGATAAGAAGAGGGAGATATAGATAGATTGATATAGTGTTAAAGATAGAGGGGGAAGAAAGATATGCATAGAGGTAAGGAGATAGAGACAGGGGAGAGAGATAGAGAGGAAGATAGTGATGGAGAGAGAGAGATATATACATATATTGAGAGGGAGAGAGAGCGAGAGATAGAAGGAGAGAGGCAGAGGGAGAGGGAGGAATAGAGGTAAAGAGAGGGAAAGACAAATATATAGGGTGATCCCATATAAGTGGGTTACAATTTCATTCACGAAAAAAAAATTCTTGTACGCTCCCAAAAGAAATAGGGTTTTTTGGGGTTCGCTCGAAGGGGGGTGTTCAAGCAAACCCATTTTTTTAATTGCACCTTCGAGTGAACCCCTTTTATGGTGAGATTAAAGGGGGAAAAGGGAAAAAGGGGGGTTCGAGCAAACCCCCTTTGCTTGAAGGGGTCTAGGGGCTTCGCTTGAACCCCCCTTTTTTGCTCTTTTCCCCCTCCATATGCAATGTTTTGCAAAATTTTTGGTTTTGAAGCTCGGGTTGAGGATGAAAATGGAATCAACTTGACAAACTCAGTTGGAATATTATAGTACTTGAAATGAGATCTCCATCAAGTATAATTTTAACATATTTTGGTTTTATTATGTATTTTTTTAGTTTAATTAAACATAGGTTTTTCACTGGAAAATCAAGCTCTATGTTATGCACATGTGAAAAAAAAGTAGATTATCAATTTTTTTTTTGAAAAATATGTACGTGTTTGGTATTGATGTCCTTGATCTAACAAAAAAAATGAATTTTGATACATACAAAAAAAGTTGTGTTATATGGTCTACCTATGTCTAATTTATAATTGGTTCGACTTCAAAACTTAATTAAAAAAAAAATCAATAGAACACTATAAAACCAAATGAACATGCTAGATATCATAGTTATAAATATAAATTCGAATAAATTATAATTTTATCCTTCATAGAAAAAAAATTGTGTTGTACGGTGAACATCACTCTTAAAAAATGGTGTTTACTATTAAAAACTAGTTTTCAAAGGAGATGGAAAAAAAATGCAATTTGATTCCAATTTTTTTTTTAAATATATATTTAGAACCTATAGATAAAATGTCAGACATCACTAATTTGCATCATCTTCAAATTCCTCATGGTTTAGCAGTTATAAGTGCCCGAAAGTGAAGATTTAGTTAAAAAAATCAGTTCAATGTCAAGTTTGGCCAAAAAGTGTAACCCACTATTGTGGGTTCACCCTGGAGGAGATATGGAGAGATATAATGATAGAGATAGGAAGTTCTATATATAGATAAGTAGAAAGAGGGATATATATATATATACAGAGAGATGGGAAGAGAAAGAGAGAGCCCTTGATATATTTGTCTCCCTCTTTATCTCTATGTTTTTCATTATCTCTCAATATCTCTCTCTCTATCTCTTTCTCTTTCTCTCTCCCTTACTCTTTACTATCCCTATTTATCTCTCCTCCAATCTTTCCCCTTCTCCCTCATTATCTCTTGATCTCTCTACCTTTATATATATCTTTGTCTCCTTTGATTTCTCTTTATCTCTCTATCTTTTTCTCCCTCCCTCTTTACTCCTCTATATCTACCTCTATCTCTATATCTCTTTGTCTCCCTCTTTATCTCTCTATTTCTCTTTCTCTCTGTCTTTGTTTATCTCTATTCTCTATTTTTGTATCTCCCTCTCCTCTCTATCCCCCCATTTTTATCTTGTTTTCTCTCTAACTCCCTAAGGACACCTGTGTATCCTTGGATTGTTGGCACATAATGACTAATCAAAAGTTTCTCTCTCACTCACTCTCTCACTCTATAAATTTAAATGATTATTTAAAAAATAACTATATTTATTAAACTTATTATTATTTAATTCTATATTTTTTGAAGTTAAAATAATAATATTATTAAAATTTTCCACATAATATATATTAAAATCACTTATTTGTATATTATAATATAATAATTATTAAAATAAAAAAATAAAAAAGTTGTAAACATATAATTTATTATTTATACATTATAATATAAAAATTATTAAAATTTTATAAAGAAAAGTAATATTTTACTATATAGTATTTATTATATTATAATATATAATAATTAACTATTTATACATTATATTTATGAAATCTTACCATGACAAAAAACAATTACAAAACCCTACCACAACAAAAAAAATGAGGCAAACCAAAACCAATCTCCTTACAACTGTTGTTTCAATCTATTCACATTAAACAAAAAGTCAATATGAAAATATCTAAATATTAGTTTGTGCTTATTAAGGCAGAGACTTATGTTTTCACTCCACTATTTCCTATTAATGCATTTGTCGAAAATTGCGCTAGGAAGGGAGGGAACTATTTATCCTATAGTTTGCATCGATTTCATTATTAAAATGGATTTTGGATTTTTTTTTAAATTTTCTAATTGGCAACTCATATTTTTGCTCATGATTTTCCATTTTTCCAATTGAGAATTGTTCTTGAAATGAAGAGAGGAAATTTTTTTGTTACACTCCGTGTTTGAACTGCCAGATTACTTTTATCTTTATGAGTAAATATGATGTTGGGTAAACCCATAATAGTGGTTTACAATTTTGATGAGGAAGGAAATTTGTAAAAATTCTCACACATTCAACATTTCATGTTTTAAGGGGTTCGAGCGAACTAGGGGGTTTGCACGAACCCAAAAGAGGGGTTCGGTTGAACCCCTAGTTCGACTGAACCCTCTTTTGCATGGTGGATTCGCTCGAACCCTATGATGTCACGTTTCTTCATAGAAACAAATGAAAATTTCAAAAAAAATGGGGGTTTGAGCGAACCTATCTTCGAACGAATGCTCCTTCACCCTTTTGAGCAAAGGGGGGTTCGCTCGAACCCCCTTTTTTACCCTTCTCCCCCTTTTCCACCAAATTTTAGTAGATTTTTGCCCTTTGAAACTCAGGTAGAGAATGAAAATGGAGAATACTTCACAGACCCAACTGGAATCAGGTAGTCCTCGAAACGAGCTATCCAACGACTATAATTTTAATATGTTTTGGTTTTATTATGTATTTGTTTTTTCATTTTATTAAACATAGGTTTTTCATCAAAAATGAAGGTCTCTATTATGCACATGTGGAAAAATAGAAAATTATCAAAAAATAAAAATAAAAATATGAGTGTACCAAATATTGAAGTGTTTGATCCAACAAAAAAAGATAAAATTGAATTTTGATACATATAAAAAAAGTTGCGTGTTATACGGTCACACTATGTCTGAATTGTAATTGGTTTAACTTTGAAACTTGATTAAAGAAAAAAATTCAATAAAAAACTATCTAACCAAGTGGAAGCACTAGATATCAGAGTTACAAATCTAAATTCGAAAGAATTAGAATTTTATCCTTCATGGAAAAAAAGTTATGCGTTATACGGTGTGCATCACTTTTTAAAATGTTATTTTTTGAAAAAAACTGGTTTTGGTGGGAGATGGAAAAAGAAGTGCAATATGATTCCAAAAAAAATGGAAAAAATATTTTTAGAATCTACAGACAAAATGTGATAGAACTCTAGTTTGCATCATCTTCAAATTCCTCACGGTTTAGCCGCTATAGGTGCCCAAATAAGAAGATTTAGTTAAAAATAATAATTTTAATGTCCAGTTTGGCCAAAAATTGTAAACCACTATTGTGGGATCACCCTGTTAAAAGAAAAATCATGACTTTGATATGTTCAATGGATGAATAAAATACATAAATATTGATTATAATGTTATTGCTTTATGATGGATAAGATTTAACTTATTTTGTGATGCACTAAGTTGGATGTAGGAAAGAATCAATCCCTCTAGTTAGGAGCGGGAGAGTATCACCTAGGAGGGGAGTTTGGTTTGGTAACCCCTAAATGAACCTACTTGAGCTATCACACACTCACAACCTAGTTTAGTCAGCTTAAGTTAAGTCGGTTCGGGATCCAGTGAACCCTTGGTCATAGTTTTTAGGATGTTTGGAATGTTTGTGTATTGGTCTTTGATTTCCTACGGATGTTTCTTTGGTTGTAATTAAAGTGACTAAATCTTCGTATTGGGTATATGTACTTCTTCGTGTATTATATATATATATATATATTAATTGATATATATATGTGTGTGTGTGTGTGTGTGATAACTCATGTATATGAGCATATATGTGTGTGCACATACATAGGTAGGAATATTTACGTGTGCACATACATGAATACATCATATGTGTGGGAAATCAATTAGACACATATATATTGTATGTATACTTATCAATAAATATATATGTGTGTGATTATTATAAAATGTTAAAATAATGGTATATATGTATATATGTACGTGTTTAATGGTATATACATACACACATACATATATATTAATATGTGTATATATTTATATATGAATATAACCAACAACTGAATAATTTTAATATACATGTTAATACTTATATATATTATAATGGTGAAGCATAATAATATGTATATATATCATGCGGTTGCCAAGTGAGCGGGCTCACTTTTGGTGTCATCTAGGTGGTATGTGGCTGATGATATATGCTTGGCTGGCGCAGTCTTGAAGGGTGGCTACGAAGATCATTATTTGAAGGAAGGATGATAAAAGTATAATCGGTGGCCATTGGCCTTCCATTAAAGACTTCTCCTATTGATAGGCCTAAAGGACGCATTATGTTCGTGGTTTATGTGCTGATGGGATGACCACATAGATTGTGGGTGTCTTTCACCTTTAAAACCTTTTGTGCTCATCATTTCTCTCTATCGAAGATGATGGAAACTCCTATATGTTTGCAGTCCTCGAGAAAGATATGGGATTTATTTGGCAAAATTGGATATGGGCGCTTGAAATTTGTTTTCAAAGACTGGGATGATCTGGTTTTGGAGGTTGTCCAGCTGTTGCTGGGAGAAGAATTCATGACAACGGTAGAGAGATGGTGCACAAATGCTGACATTGCAGCTCATTTTGTTGTTGTGTTACTTGACTTGGAGGTACCAAAGGCTATGACTCTTTTAATGGTTTGAAAGCTAGTTTGGGAGAATCTGTTGGACGGTGTCATGGACGTGGTCATTATTGCAAAATTGGGTGTGGGGCTCCCTCCCCCCAGAGACATGCATAGGGCACTTCTACTAGGGGTGAGGGTTAAATGATATCCCATTCTCTTGGATATGAAGGGCAAAGCTTTGCATGGGCATCGTGATTGGGCACACTACAAACTGATATTCTTAAAGCACCATTTGTTCCTGGAACCGTCGGGTGGGGTGGGCTGGCACTGGCTCTTCAAGGAGTACCTTCTTGCAGAAGGTGTGGTGCTGGACAAGTAATGGTCTTAGGTGTGGCTAGGTGCTTTTTGTCTTGTGTAAGAATTCATGGTAGGTGTGGGGCAGTCTGTCTCTGAGCGATGGCATGTTATCGTATATGTGATGTTTCTTGGTAGTTTGTGTTGGGTCTCAAAAACACAGGTTTGAACCACGAGAGGTTGCCAAGCTCTCACAATGCTTTTGGCCAACGTACAAGGCCAATTGATGCAATTGTACCTTCTGCTCTTCAGGCTCTGCAAAACCTAGGCAGGTGCACCTATGTGTATGTTGCAGATTTAAGATGTATTTCCTGCTCAACCAATCTATTCACAATGGCAAATGGAAGTGAATAGATGAAAATCACTACAACTATGCCTACTCCTGCTGCACAAAAGAAAGGATTTGATAATGTAATCTATATGAAATCTCTTCTCTGGGTTCTAATAGATCAGTGCCTTCTATCCACATGGGCAATGGAGTCAAATTATTAAGAATTGCATGTGTTCCCCTTTTGGTCCTAATTCAAGTTGCTAGGCACTTTAAGAAATGAAGTTCTAATGACTGGCATATGACTTCATTAATTTATGACTTGCATAAATTATGCTGGAATGTTTTCTTACCAGGTTATCCTTCAACAATCCAAAAGAAATCCTAAACCACTGTGACTTGTTTAAAAGAATTTAATTCTGACTTGCAGACACTAGTTAACCAAATCACACAAGGTGAAATTTGCACTTTGATCAATCAAAAATATGCTTGATATATTGACGTAAATGATTTAAAAACTTCAAGTTGGAGACGACTCAAATAAGAAATATAAATGATTATAACACAACAACTAAAAATAGAAAGAGTTTCACCAATTCAAAATGATCTATCCATTGATTTGCTTCAAAAAAGCTTTGCACATTATTTACATTCCCATTTCTTCATTTTCTGGAAAAAATCTAATTGTTCTAACTACTACTGCTTACTCTCTCCTCCCCTTTCAAAACTGATTTTTCAAATTATTTATACATTACAGTTCCAAGGGTCGTGACCCTTCACATGACTGGTAAAACCATTTACATTTTTTAACATAATTAAAAAATAGTTGATTAAGTTGCCTTATCGACAAATCAAATATTTAAAACTATAGTCATGATTTGATTTTACATTAATACGTTTCTGCCCTTTAATATTTCGCTTTGCATGTTGTTGCGAATCTTCTCTTTATTCTTACTGTCTCTGCAACTTCCTTTATGTTTACCGCCACGGTTATCTCCACCATTTACCACCTTACCGCGATCTGCACTTTACCTGTTCACGGTATCGCGGTCCCTTGACTTTGACTGCTTTGTTTTACCGCTCTATCGCAGGCTCATTGCTTGCACCCTGCGGTTCCGTAGTGATCATCTTTGACTATTACCTCCTCATCGCTTTCCTGACACCGTGCCACCGTGGTCACTATGTTAACCGCGCACAATATAGCGCTTGGCATTTCCTGCTATGCTTCGCCGCTTCCTCCATCATCTCCCACCTGTTACCGTGGTCACCGCGGTCTCCCTCCTGACCGGTCACGGTGTAGCGGTAACAACCATTGCTACCCGCTAACGGTTTACCACTATCACCGTGGTCTGCATGCTAACTATTGGCGGTTCTGCGGTAACTGCTATCCCCATTGGTTGCTAACTGCCACCGCGGTACCGTGGTCAATGTTTTGACCACGTGCGGTGTGGTGGTGACTGTTCTCTGACTGCTGCCCTTCGCTGTCACCGCTTGTCCCTTGTTCACCGATTGTTACAGCACCACTACATGTGCTATCTTGATTGTCTGCGGTATAGTGGCAAGGGGTATGATGACTGCCCTTAACCGCCAACCGTGATACCACGAGCCACCCTGAAAGGGGCCGCGGTAAAAAGGTGATGGCGCATGAAATGTAAGTAATATGGCAATGTTTATAAGGTATTTTAGCTTTATGAAGGTGATGCATGATTTTTATAAAAAAAATAATGAAAAACAATGGGATTAAATGGGCAAAGACTTAGGATTTTAATGGAAAATAATAAGAAAACCATAGGATTTTGAATGAAATTTTGGGTTCTAACAATTTGTTGGTATGGTGTCTAGTTTTACATGTTTGGGCTCATTGCATCTGTTTCGAGGGTGTTTTATGGGCGAGATTGGGGTTGGGGTTCTGCTTCTGAAACTCTGCCAACTGATGGGCTATTTTTTGTAACACTTTTTGAAAATCAATATAATCATATTTACATATCAAAAAATATATATATTGTTATATATATTAAATGATATGCAAAGATATCAACACATATGTAAAATGAGTAAAGGAAAAGATGCTTAAAGTTTAAGTGCTATGCATATATGTATATATGTGATAGAATGAGCATAGAGTAGCCACATTCTTAGCATTGAATATAAGCGCATAGGTTACTATATATCTGCATTCTTTTAATAAACTAAAACTATAAATGCTACACCTATATTTGCACCACTATATAGGATGAAATGACAATGCTTTTAAATGTAAAATTGATGTGAATAATGTTGAGTTATATGCCACGTTTGAACAACATCTAGAAGGAGTTGAAAGAGTCAAACTAAAAGCTTATGTCAAGGTTGCATAAAGGAAGTGATAGAAGTAATGATAACATGCTTAGTCTCCATGAGAATGAATTTAATTTCCGAGTTGTTGAAGCCACGCATAGGTGTGAGACTTGGTAAATGCCACGAGTTGGAAGTAAAGCATATAGAGTATGTATTGTATTTGACTGGCAACCATTAATTTAGGTGCCATAGTGAGAAGGTGGCAAGCAACAAATCCACGGTAAGAGGAAGTAAACCTATAGGTAACCATTGCCATATTTCGACTTAGCAAATAACCATTGCTAGCAGTCTATGAAGGGAAACTCAACCAAGGTAAAGAAACTTATTATTGTTGGATTGCATATGTGTTTGGTTTTTGTATCTTTTAGTATTCATCCATTTCACCAATCTTGCTTAGTCGACCTATTAAGAAGAGAATTTGGTTTTAGTTTTGTATTTGCAGTCTTAGAGGTGGCATTCAAATGTAAAAGGTGGCATATTTGAGAACTAAATTGTAGCATTAAGCTTCTCAACATTTTGTATAAATAGAAGGTAGTCTTTTGGGTTTTGGCATTCGTTCCTTTTCATTATTCCAATCCATAATGCCGTAGAATTTTGTGAGCATAAGCTAAGTTCTTGATTTTTGTGGAGAGGTGTGGGAGAGAGAGTGTTTCATTGAGATAGTTAGAGGTTTTGCTTGTATAATTTGAGTGTTTGGAGTTAGAGTTAGATTGGTGAGCAAGTTGAAAGTAGGAGAAGCGAATAGAGCTCTAGCACCAAGCTTAGAAGGAAAATTCTTCATTGGGAGCTATATTCCAAGCATGCTAGTATTTATTCTCTATTCTTTTATGTTTGATACCATATTTTCTTATGATTGCAAGTGTTTGAGGGAATGATGATTAAATGTTATGTTGAGCTTTCTTGTGTGAACTTTGATGAATTCTTATTTTGGTGAACTTGCATGAACTTTGATGAATTCCTATTTTGGTGAACATGCATGATCTTTGGTGAATTCTTATTTTGGTGAAACCTTATTGGTTGATACATATATATTTATCCATTATTTTGGAATTATGGGGTTGTGTTTGCTAAACAAAATAACCATATAATGTTAGTATAATACCTACGTTGTTATAGACCATATGTATGCTTACATAGATCATGAAGTATGGGAAATGATATTACATTGAAGTGCTATATTGAAATTGTTAGGTTATGATGAAAACCATAATGGTAGTTCATCCTTGATTGGTTACTCATATCTCCTTAAAGGTAGGAGAAAATTCTATTCCTAGGGTTAGGAAATACATTTGAATATGATTATATTGATAATTAACAATAGGTTTGAAAACAAATTAATGATATATATATATTTTGCTATTATCTTATACTTAACCAAGAGTCTATACCTTTTTCATGGTATTCTAGTCTTAAAGAAGAGGACTTTACGTCTCGGTAACCCAAAGCCATAATGTGAGAAAATTATAAGGTGCAAAAGCACAAACTCCTCTCAAGCTGGAAATGTCCTCCAGATTAGATATAAATTTAGTGTACATTGTACACATGTGAATATTTGAGTCTTATTGAAAGAAAGGATTTATGATTATTTATGTACATGGAAACATAGAAAACATATAGGATAACTTGGAAAGATGCACGAGAAATGGAGTATAATCAAAAGGGCATGATGATGAGAGAAATCATATTTGTTTGATATGCATGTTTGTAGCATTTTATGGTAGTAGTCAAATAGTGACAACTAGAATATATTATTATAATATCTAGGATATCGAAGGGAAAATCTACAATTGCATTAAGTGTAATGTTGGGAAATGGTAAGATATGGAAGTACCATGTTGGAAATGTCATTTTGTGATGTTATGCAATCATATATATGGTTTAGGGTTTAATCTTGGGATTAGGATAAATCGAGGTTGGGAGTAACCTAGATGGTCAATTAGATCACTTGAAAAATACATTATTCTTTGGGATGGAATCATGTTATGGAATAAACTCATTATGAGTTAATATGGTCATATTATTTACCGAATTGAGAAATAGTGTGGGTGAACATACGACATCCACTTCATAGAGGTGAGACATCACTTCTTAAAAAGAGAGTTTGAACATAATGATCAAATCTTTGTCCAAATTAGTGTAAGTAGCCACTGATTACACTGTCGATTCACTATGGGCCAGGGTTGCATATCTAGGTTGGGAATGTCATGTATGTAGGCGGGTATCCACTATATGGTAGCTCTAGTTATGCAGGACACAACACTAAGCTCAGGTGGGCTATTATCATTTATGAGGGATACCAGACCAAACTCTTCATTGAAGGGTAGGGCCATCTTATCAATATGATAGATGTGCAGGGGATTGCAGTAAGTTCATGGTTGGTAGAAAAGCACTTGGGTGATGCTCTCCCTCATGTAGTGGGCAGCCAAAATTTGAGGATGTATGCCAACAAGGACATCTGGACCATTTGTACTTTATGCCATCGAGTTATTGAAAGCTATGTATGTAATCATGATCTTATATGTTTTTATGAAAATGTATATGAAAATGTAATCATTACTTGGGATTATGTAATGTTACTTTACTGGAATGCAATGGAAATTTGAAATGGGATTATTTTGAATATGCATCTTTGTTATTAAAATGCAATGGGAGTTTGAAATGGGATTATTTCGAACGTGCATCTTTATTAAAATGGAAATTATGGAAATAAATTATTTGTATGTGTTGGTGAACATAAACCATTCACATATGGGTTAAACTTAAGTGAAAAAAATGGGTAAAACATTGAGCATGTTACATTTTTCATGAGTTTCTAATGTTTTGCGACTATGGACGTGTCTTTTCTATGAGGGTTCCTAGTGGGTAGGTGGCATTGTTGAAATCAGTTCACGTGCCTTGTCATTGCTACCACATTTTGCATACATGCACATTGCAACTTTAGGGTTGAATAAAGGTTTAGACCATGTGAGGATTAATTCTTGCAAATAAAATAATTTTTTGATTGCTTCAATCCAAGAAATAACCATGTTGAAGTTCCAAGAAGAAAAGCATGTTGAATTTACTACAAACACCCCACAAATCTCAACCTGTAATGACCAAAATCTTGAATTTAGATAACTGTTATTGTAGGTCTTTGTTTCACAGGGCACAAATATGCCATTTTCAAGCTCTTCCTCTTTATGTTTTGAGTCATCATTCTAGGTAAAATTACAAATTCTTTGGTGTGCAATTTTTTTATTTTGTAATGAAGTTGAAGCATTTCTTGGCCCTTTTGTAATTTTTTCTCTTGTCACTAACAAACCATTCTCTCGAAAAAACTCGAGCAACATTACAAAGTAGACCGACATGATTGCTTTTGCACAATTCAAGCCTCAAACCCTTATCCAAAGTGTACTTCCATTGAGGAGGATTATAATGCTGCATCAAAGCAGACACCAAAGAACCCATAGTAGTATCTTGGAGTTCTTGAAGAGAATGAAGAGTTGACACCACAATTGAATCACTTTCATCCATCCTTAGCAATGATAAAAACATTTCCATTGCTTATTAAGGGGGAAACTTATGTTTATGAGTTAACATTTGTATTCAAGCATGGGGCAAGGAATGTTTCAATTGACTAAAAGTTATTTTTCTTGACACAAGACACTTTTACAATGTGATAAAGACTTGGTTTCAGGCATTAGGCGAGAACTGTTTCAACCATAATCTAAATGCTGGCTGTTGTTGCAATACTTTACATTATTCCTTGCAAACACCAAAAGAATTTGTGAACCAGATTAGAAACGAGAATAACCAGGGTTAGAGATGTTTCAACAAATGAAAAGCAAAGAAAATCTAATGGTCAGGATGGTTTTCATCGTCTTGCATCCCATTTCCAATAGTCTATGTCATCATTGCTCGAAGTCAGTCGATCCCCTTCAAATAGAAAACACCTTTGACACAAACACATCACTTTAGATTTTATACAACTTGTAACATTGAATCTTATACAACTTGTAACCTTACCTAATATTTGATAAAATAACTTTACCCATTTTTAATCTTAATTATTATATATTTAAAACTAGAATATACAATCCTCACTTTTTTTCATCATAATAACAATTATTCATAAAACATAATCCAATATTAATATAAAAATTTATATTAAACCTTTATAACTTTCTAAAAACCTAGAAGATCTTAAGGAAAGAATATCTTGTATCTTAATTCTTCTATATTGAAAATCAATAACTAGTATTTAAGAACAACAACGATCCATTGAAAACTATAATAAATGGCAAACAATAAATGCCTGCCATTGAAAAAGGAGATTAAGAGCTTTCAATACTTGACCTCAGCCTCAAGATAGAGTAATTCATTATAACTCACACCTCATCCTCTTTGGTAATGTTTATCCAATATCGAACCTTTTAAACACAATTTTAATAAACATCTTTTGAAAGATAATTATAAACCATAAAACAAATCCGCAGTAGATTTTTTCCATAAGAACTTGAACCAATCATGAATATATATATTTATTTATATACCAGTCGAATAATAAGAGAATTGACTTAACGAATGGAAAAGTCCAATTTCTGTATGTACCTTACCTTGCTCGGCAAACAGACATTCAAATTCCTGTTAAAGATCAAATTTGATACTATTTACAGTACAAAAAAGTCCAATTTCTGTAGCTACCTTACCTTGCTCGGCAAACAGACATTAAAAATTCCTGTTAAAGGTCAAATTTGATACTATTTACAGTACAAAATTCCCGTGAAAGATGAGTTCAATTCTTTGCTTTTATAGAAAAATAGACCAGCAAAGGGTTTGTGAAGGCAGAGACTTCCATGTGGAAAGAAAAATAACCCTAAAATAATTGAAGAGTGTTGAAAAGAACTGTCAGATTTCGTACCAAATACCTAACCAGCTGCTCAGGATCTCGTCATTGGTTTTTATCTGTACATAGTTTTTAGATATCGTGTAGCATATGGCAACCAAATCGGCCCTGTAGCCCCCGCAAGGGGCCCAGGGCAAAGCATGGATGCCTGCCTTATGAAGTGCAATAAATACTAAACTAAATTCTGAAGCTTTATGAATTTATTGAGTGCAGTAAAGGCAATCGAACACGCAACGAGCGTGGGAGGGTCGACGGTACATCTGAACATCTGAATCGAAAGAAAAGGACACTAAGTAAAAAAAAGCTTTAAAAAATACCTATTGGTATCAAATTGTGTTGCGCTGATGCTTTTACTTCACCGAACTTGTACCAGTTATATCGCCGTTTGCTCAGAGGTATATCTGACGCGCAAGGCAAAGCTCAAATTGACGCAGATTCCGATTGCACGCAAAAGCCTAGATTTATTCCATACTGTTCGGAACGATTCTGTGCTGTTCCGCACAACATGGATTCCCAAGAAAAACTTTACCGGATCTAAAACGTGAGCACAGGCATTTATGGCATCAATGCCTGTTTCTCTGTGCATTCGTGAAGACAAAATATAATCATTATATATTTCTTCACGAGCTTAGTTAGCAGAAAAATGAGATTCATCCCCTACCTAAGGGAGAGGAACCGAAATGATATGAATAGGTTGCTAGTTGTGCAGACACCCTAATCTTAGCCTAGATGTCTGATCAATGGATTTTCTTGGAAAATTGTTCCGAAGATATGAAACTAGGGTTTACAATCGCCGGAGCTCTCAAAATTGTTCGAAAGATCTGAAGTTAGGGTTTACAATCGCCGCAGCTCTGAATTTTAATTTTAATTTATTTTATGATGAATAGTGGTATATTTTTATATTTGAAAATATAATGCACAATTTGCATGAAACCGAAGGTGAATGGTATCTTATTATGAGAAGTCTATGTTGTAGCAACAAAAAGCAAACCACTAGACTATTCTAGTTATTAGAGACATTAGATTTCCACAATCCATACTGATAATAGAGTTTTTTTCTGGATTCAATTGTTTGCTATTTTTTCATCAAAGTTTCGGATCACATTCCATGATCCATCATCAGGATAAGAGAGTTTTCATATGTGTGCTATTTTTTGCATCAACGTTTCAGATCACACTCCGTGATCCATCATCAGGATAAGAGAGTTAAAAAACTCTCTTACAACGTTTCCGAAACGTTGTAGTAAGAGAGTTAAAAAACTCTCTTACTACAACGTTTCGGAAACTCTCTTACAACGTTTCCGAAACGTTGTAGTAAGAGAGTTTTTTAACTCTCTTATCCCGATGATGGATCACAGAGTGTGATCTGAAGCGTTGATGCAAAAAATAGCACTTAGTTGAATCTAGAAAAAACTCTCTTATCATAGTTATATTAGCAATGAGGGAGGGGGATCACAATTAAGTGGGTGACTCCAAACAGTTGAGAGTTCCTCGTCATGAGCAACGGGTTCTTAGATTGTGAGGGTGTTGTATTAAAATAGATTAAAAAAGATATTGAGATGAAAATAGTGATACTATTGGTTCTTTGGTTTGTTTCCATGGTTTTGTTTTTAAATCATGAATACGTTTGATTATGTTATTTTAAAATATATATTGTATTACTTTATTAAAAATTAGATGGAATAGGGTTACATTTTGAAGTATTTAGGCGAAGAAAAACTTTAAATAAAAGTAAAACTAAACAAATATGTTTAAAGTTTAAAGTTGTAAGAGCTACAACATTAAGGAGAGGAAGAGACGAGTCATAATTAGAGGGTTCCTCTTAACCATTTAGGAGGTCCTAGCCATCAGGGTTTGGCTCCAACCTCATATTGACATCTTCATTTTTTCTTTTCATTGAGGAGTAGTTCTTATTGGAGAGATGTGAAACCCAAATGTGGAATCTTGCCACTCTCAGCCAACCAAAAACACCCTTATCATATGGCTAAGAAGTGAGAGAGGGAGCACATGTATGTTGAGAGCATCCATTGTGTTGAGGAGAACCATGAGAGCCATGTGAATTGTGTCTAATATGATCATTAAGGTTATGGCCACATTTGCACCTCAATGAGGGGAAGGGCTCATGTTAGAGGAGGAATGTGGTACACATGCAACTATACAAAGTGCATTGTGCCAATGCTCAATAAGAGTACAAATGAGCAACTTTTGGTGCAAATTTGTTAGTTTTTACTTGAATTTGTATAAGAACATTCTAGAACAAATCATTGATTTAATATACAAATAAAAATGTAAGTCAATAAAAACTTATAAAAATAGAGTTGAGATTCTACCTTTCTAAATGTTGAATAGAATCTTCACTCGAAAGGCATGCCAAATTTGGGTGAAATTAATTGGATTATATGGCCAACCACCCAAATAACTATGTGCCAAGAGAATAACTCAAGTCTAAAAGGCTTGAAAAACTCATGTATCCAAGTCCAAGTAGCTTGAGACTACAAGAAAAACCCAAATAGATGTTTAAGTGTTTCTAGGTGACCACAAAATAGACAATAGAGATTAGATACACTAAGATGGACCGATTGAGATAAGTTAGGGAGACCCTAGTAAATAATACACCAAGCAAAGTGAGAAAGCTTGAGATCCAAAATGGTAAACCAAACTCTATAAATCTTCATTACCATAAAGTGTGTGTGGATTGTAAACCCCATATATCGTTGAGTTTTTGAATCATAGGTAGATGCAAAGAAAGTCATTATTAGCTTGTACAAGGCTTATAATTACAAAATTGAGTATTTGGATACCATTTCCAATCTTTTGTTGATTTATAAAGTGAAACTATTGTAATAAAATATTTTAAGAGTGTATGCAAATATGAAATTTATTTAATTAGAAAGGATTGCCATATGATAAATATTATGTGATTGCAAAATCAACAATAAGAGATAAATCAACAAACCATGAGTGAGACACAATTTACATAGAGAAAACCTTTTGATAAAAAACTCCACATGAGAAAGAGGACAAGTGTGTATTAATTTTCAAAGGAGAGATACATTAACACACTAACACTTTGAACATTGATAGTACTCCAACATCACCTATATACCTTTAAAAAAATCTCATAAAAAATGCTATCTCATGCTTCCAATTTATAGAGAAATGGGAGAGGAATAACACAAATAGCTTTCCAAAATAATGTACCATCAAACCATGGTAAAATACAAAAAATTCCACGTCCAAAATGAAGAGGCTCTTTTGAAAATATTAAATGTAACTCCTAATGAACAATAAATAACAAAAATAACCTCTACATTAATAATAGCTAACATCTTTGATTTGTAACTTCTCCATAATGACCCATATCCAAAGGTAGGCATCCAAAATCACTACCTAACTCATATGGGACCCACCAATAACACTCAAGATGCTCCACTACTCAATTCACATGCCTATTTTGAGAGGTTTACTAAAAATAGGTTTGTAACTACCATTGCCAACTCCGCCTCCTTCATGAATACATATAACAACTAATATCAAGATTCTAAGAGAATATAAATTATAAAATTAATTTTAATTACACCTTATGTGTCCAAGGATTCCAAGAGTTTTGGAGACACATGAATAATACATAATATCTCAAGGTAAATGGGAGCTTAATCCTAACATTCTCTTGGTTGACATTATACATTGCAAATACACCCATAAGTAAAATAAATATATTTAAGTACAAGTATTAAGACCAATGCCTTCTTGCACTAAGATAATTTATTCATGGTCACTGTCTTCATAATTGGATCTACATAATCTAGAGAGTCAACCTTATCCAACAAGACCTTACCATTCTCACCCATTTCTCACACAAAGTGATACTAAACATCAACATGATTAGTGTAAGATGGGGTTTGAGAGTTCCTAGCCTAGAATAGTGACAACTAACACCTCTAGACCATTAACCACACCTAAACAAGAGAAAACAATGAAAGCACGAGAAAACAAAAGCATTAAATCACAATACTCCCCATGCTTGAATCTCAAATCACTTCCCTTACTCTCCTATTTCTCCTTTTTGCAATATTTTCCCTCAGATTTGTTGCTTCACATGTACAAATACCTGCAAATAGTAAGTAGAAAGTTGGAGACAATTAGCTGTTAAATTGAAAATGGAGGAGAAATGATGCTTTTATAGACAACCTTTTGAATGGACGGTTGAGATTAATCTTCTAGAAAGATTCTAAGATCAATGGAAATAGATGACCAAGATCGAGTTTCTAGAAAGATGTCAAGATCAACGGTTGAAAATTGATGTAACTAGAATATGCCATGCATGGAAAAGATATGATGCTGACGGCTATGACACCCGACGCTTATGAAAGACATGCAGGCTATGACTTGAAATAATGACAGAGGATCTTTGACCGAAATGGAGGGATAAATAATTATTTTAAATTATTTATTCAAAAATGGAGGAGAAGGACAAGTGGAAAATAAATAATTTATTTGGAGGAAATGAAAAAGGAGATTTAATTAAATTCATAAATTTAATTGAAGGAGGAAATAGAAATTAAACATGGACAGTTGATTTGGATCAATTATTCAAAAGAGAAGAATGACACATAATTAAATAATTTTGTCAATTATTTAATTATAGAAGAATAAAAGGTCAAATAATTATTATCTGACTATGGATGTAAGACAAATAATTAAATAAATAATTTATTTAATTATCGGAGAAAGGGATATATTAGCGACACAATTAAATAATTTTAATTGATCGAGATAGAAATGAGAAGGTGAATCAATTAAATAATTAAAAATTATTTAATTAATAGAAGAATATGATCGAACATAATTGAATAATTAAAACTATTCAATTATTGAAAGATGATGACCAGGAAGAATGACGCTCGTAGACTTAGGACATTTTTGAATGTCTACAATTAGTACAAGCATGATACATAGGGATTTTTTCCAAACAAATAGAACTCTCACTATCACGCTTGATTTTAAAAATCCTACAATTAAACCCAATACCTATATTAAGTATCCATAACCAAACCACCTCCTTAGAGGCATGCATAGCAACCATATGTTAGACACACATGACAACTGAGGGGGGGGGGGGGAGAGTGTGAATCAGTTGGGTCCTCATTAACTATCAAACCCTTATTATCATCAACAGAATGTAAACAAATGAAACATAAACATATTCAACACCATACACAAAAGAACACCAAATTTACGTGGAAAACCTTATTTAGGGAAAAACCATGGTGAGGATTAGCTCACATATATTTGAATAGCAATACCAAATACAATAGGTTTGCTACCCAAAAAGAAGAATGGCTTGCTATCAAGGGCTCACTACCCAAAGGATTCACTGTCCGAAAAAAAGAAGAATAGAAGAAGACTATTACAGAGAGATTCACTATCTTAGAGCAACAAGAAAAATCCACTACTACAACTCTACACCATCCACAACCTTTGGATCACTGTCTCCAGCAATTTCATGCACACTGAAAATGTAGACACCTTTTGCTTACTGCATCTAGTAGCCTTAAGCGTTTAAGCTCACACTGAGATCACCACACTTGATCACATTCACATCATTTCACATCACACAACACATCACATACTTCTTCAACAATTAATCTTGCTTATATATCCTCCACAACCTTAAAAAAATTCTCCATGTTGGCCTCAATGAAACATATGCACCTCAAATGTGCAACCACTAAATAGGTTGGCACCAAACACTTCTGAGGTGGAAAGAAGTGAAGGCAGACCACACCAAGGGTTAACTAGGACCCAAATCTACACCAACATTCTCCCACAAATAACATACAATCTCCACAATTAGCACTATCATGCCAAGTCGGCCAAACCTACACTAACACTAAAAAGAGACCATATACATGCCTTTTCAGATCTAGAAATACCGCGTAGACCACATATAAAAATTCCACAACATCTAAGAATATTTTAACACCATCAAAATATTTTAGAAATATTACCACAATCACCTAAAATTAAAGAACACTTTCGTTTTGTGCAACCAATCACACTGCTATAGACATACATCTAACTCACCAATATTGTGAAACAACTGAACACCAGATACTCCAAAGTAAGGTAGATACAAATAATTTGAGTACGTTCCCAAATCAGCAAGACAAGAAACCTCAATGCAAAGAAATACAGAGCAATCTCATTTCTCCTAGACAACCTTATTCACAAGAAACACACTATTAAACACAACTTCCATTTCCGCATGATACATAACCTAAAACTTTGGATATAGCACCTCTAAACACCTTTGATCATCATATCCAAATGACATTAGCATACCTTCAGCCATTAAGAAATGTGGATCACAACATTGAACACACCTCTATCATACTACACACTCTTTTATTCAAATTTTCTCAAAAGAACTTAGAAACTAAGTGAACAAGCTACATCAAGTAAACCACAAACACATGCTTAACATATCTATAGCATTTTCAACACCTAATTAATACCATAAAAACTTTTCAACATGACCATACTAGAGGTTGACATCAAACCACGACACTTAATGCCAACAATCTCCCTAACCATACCGAAGGTTGACATCAATGACAACACTAGAAAATCTCCAATAATTCCCCCCTTTGTCATTTATGGCAACACCAACTCTAAAAAACCATTAATCAACATTTGAAAGAAACTCTACAACTCCAACACTTAGACAAATCTCCCCCTTACTTCAGTCTCTTCCCTAATTGGGACATTCCTTAAACTTCTACCACTTTCTCAGACTTCACTCTCTCTTTCCCTTTCCTTCATTTTTCTCCCCCTTTGACATCAATGGCAAAGGGTAAAAATATATCCCTTTGACATCACTTGAAAGCTTCACTTTAGGCAACACCAACACACTACTTTCTCTCTCTCTGCTACTCTCTCTCTCCACTTAAATCTCCTTGGGGGTATAAGATATGATCCCCTTAACTGCACCAATTAAAACACACCACTACCTACTCCCCCTGAGAGGTAGCCTTCATCAGTCTAGGATCACAAATGCATCTTGAAATTCTCTCCTAGATAGATGCACACCCTTACGCATATAATTGAAAGAAAGAGGGGTAATAACCCCTAACTTCTGTTGAAGATACTCAAATACATATTTTGGAAGAGCCTTT
Organism: Sequoiadendron giganteum; assembly: GCA_007115665.2. Lineage (NCBI taxonomy): Eukaryota > Viridiplantae > Streptophyta > Pinopsida > Cupressales > Cupressaceae > Sequoiadendron > Sequoiadendron giganteum. The sequence continues at coordinate 47,201,972 of CM021102.1, read as the reverse complement.
GTGAAAATGATTGCAACTTGATCCTTTGTAGGCACATACTCCAGCTTCACCTCACTCTTTGCAAATTTCTCTTAGAAAGTGATACCATATAGAGATATGCTTTGTCCTTGAATGCATTATCAAGTTTTTTTAAATATTGATAGCACTTGTATTATAACACAAGATAGAAATAGGTTCATCATATGAAACTCTGATATCCTTCAATGTCTGTTGTCCATAAAACCTATGTACAACATGATGTTTCTGCAATATATTTTTCCTCTACAATAGATAATGACACTAAATCCTACTTCTTACTCAACCAAGAAACTAACCTGCTTCTAAGAAATAAAGCATCTCCACTTGTACTTCTTCTGTCATCTGCACAACCTACCCAATATGCATTTGTATAAGAACTCAAAGATAAATCAGTATCCTTGGGATACCATAGACCATAGTCCCAAGTGCCCTTCAAGTATCTAAATAATCTTTTAGCTGCTACCAGACGTGATTCTCTAGTATCTTTTTGAAATCTTGCCACAAGAAAAACTACATGCATGATATCCGGTCTAGTAGTAGTAAGATATAGCAATCCACCAATCATTGATCTATACTTTCTCTGATCCGTCTTAGGAGATTCATCATTTTTTCTCAACTTGCAACCAGTAACCATGAGAGTACATATTGGTTTAGAATCCTCCATTCCAAACTTCTTCAACATTTCCTTGACATACTTTGACTGTGAAATGAAAATTCCTTTATCTGATTGACAAATTTGTAACCCAAGGAATAAATTCATCTCCCCAAACATTGACATCTCAAACTCTTTTTGCATATGTTGTGTAAATATCTTACACATACCTTCATTTCCTCCAAAGATTATGTCATCAACATACGCAAGCACAATCAGGATCCGATCTCCCTCAACCTTGAAGTAAAGATTGCTATCTATAATACCCTTTTTGAATCCTTGTTGCAACAATTATCTATCCAATCTTGCATACCAAGCTCTAGGATCTTGTTTAAGTCCATACAATGCCTTTTATAATCTGTAGACCATATCAACATCTCCTGACAATGAAAAACCTTTTGGTTATTCAATGTAAACCTCTTCTTCTAACTCACCATTCAAGAAGGTAGACTTGACATCCATCTAATACACCTTGAAGTCTTTATGTGCTGCAAAAGTCAAAAAAATTCTAATGGCTTCCATTCTTGCCACTAGAGAAAAAGTCTCTTCAAAATCTATTCCTTCTTCTTGTTAATATCCCTTAAGCAAAAGTCTAGCCTTATTTCTAACAAACTTTCCATCCTCATTTAGTTTATTCTTGAAAACCCATTAGTTCCTATCACATTCTTGTTTGCTGGTCTTGGGACCAATTCCCAAGTTTGATTCTTCTCAATCTATCTCAAATCTTCTTCCATAGTTTTGATCCAGTTATCATCCTTGCATGCTTTAGTTACATTTTTGGTTCTACTTTTGAAAGTAAACAAAAGTTACCCATTCCTTTGCCATAGAAACTTTTCTCCTTGTCAACAAACATTTTTTTCTTATCTCCAATGATTTGATTTTCAAAATTATTCTTCTACACATACTTAAGAGTCTTAGGGATCTTTTCTAGAGCTTCTTCCTCATCCACTGTCATCTCTTTTTCTTATTCTCCTTCACTGCAAGGGGGTTTATCAAATTCATATCTTTCTATCAACACAAAACTTTGATGTGGTTATTCATCGACTTTGACACTTGCACTTTCAATAATCTTCTTCAACCTTTTGTTATAAAATCTATATGCCTTGCTTTTTGTAGAGTGTCCAAGGAAGATTCCTTCATTAGATCTTGCATCAAAATTTCCCAAGTTTTCTTCATCTCCCTTGATATAGCATTTTCTTCCAAACACTCTGAAATATTTCATAGTAGGAGGTTTTCCATACCATAACTCACAAGGAGTCTTTTAACTATTCACTTTTGGTTGTCCTCTGTTAAGTATGTATACTGCAGTATGAATTGCTTCTCTCTAATAGACATCCGATAGATTTTCTTCCTTCATCATGGTTCTTGTTGCTTCCTGAACTATTTTGTTCTTCCTCTCCACAACTCCATTCTATTGAGGAGTCCTAGGAGTTGATAACTATCTCTTTATTCCACGATCTTCACAAAAAATGTTAAACTCATTGGAGGTGAACTCACCACCTTTGTCAGACCTCAAACATTGATTTTTAAATCCATTTCATTCTCAACCATATATTTAAAGGCTTTAAAATTATCTAGAGCTTCTATTTTTCTTTGAGAAATGTGACCGAAGTCATTTTAGAATAATAATCTATTAATAACATGAAATACATGTCACCTTGAGAACTTCTTATTCTGTTGGGTCCACATAGGTCTGTACACACCAACTCCAAAGGTCTTGTAGTAGAATATGCTTTAGTTATGAACCTCTTTTTTTTTGCTTTCCAAATTGACACTCTTTAGAGATTGCATTGATAAGTTTTGTAATCCTTGGAAGATCTCTCACAACATCAGTAGAATTGATCTTCACTATGCTATCAAAGCTGATGTGGCCCATTCTTCTATTACATAGACAAATTTCATTGCTTTGTGACATAAAGCACTTAACACCACCAACTTTGAGCTGATAAACATTTCCTTATGTCCTTATTCCTACAAAAACCAAAGTTTTGGAGCTTCCTTTTCTAATTTCACAACCATAATCTTGAAACACCAAATTATATCCTCTACTACACATTTGTCCTACATTGAGAATATTATGTCGAAGACCCTTGACATAAATAACATCATCTGTTTTATGCTTTCCATCAAAGCTAATTGAACCTTTTCCAAAGATCTTAACAAATGTATTATCACCAAACTTAACAAGACCACCATCATACTTCTGAAGTTTAACAAACTTACCCTTGTCACCTATCATATGATTTGAGCATCCAATATCAATTATCCTATAGTTTCTCTCCTCTCTTGCATGAAAAGTAGTCAACATAGTTCCTTCAATATTGTGACCTATTTCTGGAGCACTTTTCTTCACACATCTTTCAAGATTAGTAGAATTAGTTCCCACATTTAGAGCCATGAGAAAGCATTCAGTGCTATCCTCATCAAGATAGTCTAATTTTTCATCATCAAATACACCATTATCTTTTTCAACATAATAAATATTCTTGATAGATTTTCCTTTATGATCCTTATGTTTGTCATTTACAACTTTGATTGGAAATTTAGAAGCATAATGACCTATCTTTCCACAATTGAAACACTTAAAGGATTACTTTCCTTTGTATTTTCTTGTGCCATTTTTCAACACCTTACAAAATTTTCTTCCACCTCATCAAGATTATTAGGATCTAATTCATCATCCTTCTCTGCCTTGCCGACTTTAAAGGAAATTTCTTTCTTAGTAGCATCTTGAACAAACTCTCTCAATTCAAAAGAAATTAAAGCACCAAACATCTAATCTCTAGAATATTGATCCAAATTCTGGGCTTCCTCAATAGCAAAAACTTTAGAACTATAAGATTTAAGAAGAGTTCTCAATACATTTTTTTTACAAATTTAATTTCTTCTAGCTTACCCCAAGCCCATTGATGGCATTAACAACTTCACCCACTATAAGCATGTAGGCTATAATGTCTTTATCTTCTGACATCCTTAGGTTTTCAAATTTGGCTTTGAAATTTTGTATCTTTGTTTGCTTGAGCTTATCATCACCTTCAAAAATGCTCTGCAACTTTGTTCAAATATCTTTAGCAGTTTTGAGACTTATCACCTTTCCAAGTTCAAAATCAGAAAGACCACTTAAGATATAATTTCTTGCTTTGTTGTTATTCTCATAATCCTTGACCTCATCATCATTTGTCATACCATTAGAAGGAATAGCATATCCAATTTCAATCGAATTCCAGACTCCAAACCCTAGAGAGACAAGAAAGGCTTCCATTATAACTTTCTAGTAAGCATAATTCATTCCATCACACATAGGAGCTTTGACACTCTTCTTGTGCACTATTCGGATCTACCTCAAGCAGTTAAGCTTCTTTCAAGGAACCACATCTCTGATACTAATTTTCAGACACACAAGACAACTGAGAGGGGGGGTGAATTAGTTGTACATTAAAACCTTAAATCCTCATTAACCATCAAACCCTTATTATCATCAACAAAATGTAAACAAATGAAACATAAACACATTCAACACCAAACAAAAGAGAACACCAAATTTACATGGAAAATCCTAATCAGGGAAAAACCACAGTGAGGATTAACTCACATATATATGAATAGCAACACCAAATACAATAGGCTCACTACTAGAAGGGCTCACTGCCCAAAAGAGAAGAATGGCTCACTACCTAAAGGACTCACTATCCAGAAGAAATAAGAATAAAAGAATACTATTACAAAGATTCACTATTGTAGAGCAACAAGAAAAATCCACCACTACAACTCTACACCATTCGCAACCTTCGGTTCACTACCTCCAACAACTTTAGGCACACTGAAAATGTAGCCACCTTTTTCTCACTGCATCTAGTAGCCTTAGGAATTTAAGCTCGCACTCAAATCACCACACTTGATCACATTTGCATCATTTTGCATCACACTACACATCACACACTTCTTCAACAATTAACCTTGCTTATATATCCTCCACAACCTCAAAAAATTTCTCCATGTTGGCCTCATTGAAACGTATGCACCTCAAATGTGCAACCACTAAATAGGTCGGCACAAAACACTTCTACGGTAGAAAAAAGTGAAGGAAGACCAAACCAAGGGTTAACTAGGACCCAAATCTACATCGACACACTCCCACAAATAACAAAAAACCTCCACAATTAGCACTAGCATGCCAGGTCAGCCAAACCTTCCTTAACACTAACAAGCGACCACATACACACCTTTTTAGGTCTGTAAATACCACACGAACCACATAGAAAAATTCCACAACATCCAAGAATATTCCAACACCATCAGAATATTCAAAAATACTGTCGCAATCACCTAAAACTAAAAAAAATTTCATTCTATGCAACCAACCACACTGTCACATACATACATCTCACTCACCAACCTTGCGAAACAACTAAACACAAGATACTCTAGGGAAAGGTAGATAAAAATAATATGAGTATGTTCCCAAATATGCAAGATAATAAACCTTAATGTAGAGAAATGTAGAGCAATCTCATTTCTCCTAGACAACCTTCTTCATAGGCAACACACTATCAAACACAAATTCCATTGCCACATGATCCAAAACCTGAAACTCTGGATATAACACATTTGAACACATTTGATAATAATATCCAAACCACACGAGTATACCTTCAACCATGAATAAATGCAGAGAACAATATTGAACACACCTCTATCACACTACACACTCTTTTATTCAAAGTTTCTCAAAAGCACTTGGAAACCAAGTGAACTAGCTACATCAACAACACCACAAACACTTGCTTAACATATCTATAACATTTGCAACACTTGATCAATACTACAAACACTTCTAAACATGACCACACTAGAGGTTCACATCAAACCACAACACTAATGCCAACATAGTGCAATAATCTCCAACAATATCCTTGACCATACTGGAGGTTGACATCAATGACAACACTAATGACAACAACAGTAAATATCCAACACCATATAGTTTATTTTGTGGTGGATAAAAAAATGTGGGATACATTTTACTCATCCAACTCATTGCACTTCCAAATAGAGAGAAAACATAGTCATTAGTGGACCTTCGACTATCCAAGTCTCCTCCCAATCTACATCAAAAAATCCCTATATGTCCAATGACTTGTCCACATCATCAATACCATGGTAACATAGATAATACTTAGAATTAGCTCACAAATATTTAAATACCCTCTTAATGAAAGTCCAATGCTCTCTACTAGGGTTAGACATAAACCTTTTCAAAACTTCCACTCTTGCAAAATGTTTGGTCTAGTGCAAACCATTGCATACATAAAACTACCAATAACACTAGTACAAGACACATTAGATATTCCATCAAAATCCTCATTATATTTAGGACACATGTCTAAAGTAAGCTTAATATCAATATGAAATGGAATACTCGCTAGCTTACAATCATGCATATTGAATCTTTACAAAATGGTGTATGGGTCTATGCAGGATCATGGGGGTCCAAAAAGTGGCGATGCGACAAAAAAGTATTTTCATTTTCCCAAAAACAAAATTCTACCTTTTTACTAGGGTTGAGTAAAAAGTACATGTTTCCATGGTAAGAACCAGAGCTAAACAGATATCTGTTTCTATTGAAATCATATAAAAAATAAATATATTATATATATTATATTATTATAAATAATATATAATATAATATATATTATATATTATAATACTAATATATTAATATTATTATAATATAATATAATATATATATATTAGTCGAGGGGGTAGGGTCATGACAACCAATAGTGACATAAAAAGACCAGCACAAGACTAGTGACTCGAAGAGACCAGTTACTAGCCGCCTTGAAGGTGAAGGCCTTTGGTAGCCTACCACTCCTTGGTAAGGAATTGTAGCTTGCCCTCGAAAGGTGGGACATTGGGACTATTTTTTCCAATTTTCTCCATGGTGGCAAGTAGGGCATTGTCTTTGGATTTACCTTTGTTGCTGGAGCTAGAAGGGGGAGCTATATGTTCATCATCCCTTGCTTTCTTGGCACAATAGTTCTTTAATTCCTGTTGAAATACCTGAATGGTCATTGCCATATTTTTCACCATTTTTTGACTATAATCAATATTTCCTACAAATTAAACATAATTTTATCTTGGTTTCTTTAAAGAATAGCAACCTCCTTTTTCAAATTCATGAAATCCTCCATCGACCCGATAGACTCCTTTAAGTCCCCAACATCCTTTTCTAGATTGGCCCATTTGTCAAAGGTCTTAGCCATACCTTTCATCAGCTCCCAATATTCCACATCTCTCTCCTCTCTAGGCCAATCCTTAACCTTTTTTAGAATAATAGACTCTAAATTTTGAATCTTGTTCTTGGCTGTAAGAAATTGTGCAAGTTGCCATTTAAGAATGTCATTTTGGATGTTTGTAGCTTTGCAGAGATCATTAAATTTCTCACACAAAGATACACAATTCATGAAAAGGTTTTGAGAGGCCGAGGGCTCATCCATCATCACTTGAGTATGCATCTCCTCAATTGGAGGAAAGGGATGGGGGCTAGCAAATAAGCTACGAAATCTGAGAGCTGGTAGGGGAGTTCTTAGGGGTGAAATCTAGGGAAAGGGACCAAGAAGATCCAAAATTATCATCAGAAATTGATATATGAGGGGGGTCCATGAAAGAAGCCTTTTCTTTCCAAAAGAACTAGGGGAATTAGCCATAATGGATTTTCCTTTAAAGGAATAAGGGGGGTTAGAACAAACATTCCTTCTCTTGGGGAGGGGAGCAATTTTAGCAACCAAGGAAGGGGTTCTAAGATTTTTTGTAGTTTTACTTGAATTTATGCCTGCAAGCTCTAAAAAATGAATGGTTCTATGGAGGAGAACCATAATTTCTAGACCTCAACAATGAAGCAGTTTCATATTTAAAAGCAAACAAACCAAAATCTTAAACTATTCTAAGCTAAGAAACTAAAAAAAATTCTTTCAAGTAAAACTAATCTCCATTGCTTCCCTATCACCAAGATCTTTTATAATGCATTTTCTCTCAGATTCTATGAGCACAAAATGCTGTAAAGAGGGTATAGCGAATGAGAATAAGATATAAAGATTTAATGAGCTTGTGAGTATGCAATTTCGTGGACCTCCAAAATGAAGGAGGAAACCCATTTAAATAGGCATTTCTAGTGACAGACAGGTTGAGAATGAGAAATGTGGGATAAAAGGATATTGCAATAGTGAATTTTTAAAATCCCACATGGTGTAGTAAAATGAAATGCATATGAGTGGAAATGATAAAGAAGATAGATTAAATGCATGGTGAAGGATTGAATAAAATGATTAAATGCATATTTTTTTTAATGTGGATGAAAGTGGTTTATTAATGTTTTATCATGAATTATTTTAATGTTTTACAAGAATGATTTATGCAAGAATGATAATTTGTCGAAATGAAATTGTTTAATTTATGAATGATTATGAGATGTTTTATAAACGATTATTATTTATTATGCATTATGAATGATCATGTGGTGATAATATTTTAATGATGTGATGATTTAATGAAATGCAATATGAGGTGGACGATATATGCAAGCGATGTGATTTAAATGATAATATAGTTTTATTATGAAATGTCGGTGAATGATTATGATAATGAATGATAGTGCAAAATGATAATGCGATGGAAATGCACAATAATGAGATGATTTAATGATTTGATGAAATGCATGAATAGAAGAAAGTATTAAATTAATTGATCTTTTTAATCAATAGATGAATAATGCGATGATTGTGAGGAAAAATTTGAGTGTCTACATTTTCCCCTCTTTGAGACAATGCAACTTGTCGTGTTGTTTCAAAGAAAAAGATTGATCAACTAATACATGCCCCAGAGATATCCTGGTAAGGATGATAATAAGAATGATATGCCCCCTCGAGAGATTGATCAAACAGATTGTAAGAAGATTAATTTCTTGATATATGTCAAGAAAATGATTAGATACTTGATATTGCGCAAGTGATAAAGCGGTGATGTACATTTGATGGAAATGCACAATTGATAGGCGTAACTGAACAATTGATGGAAATGATCAGTATAGCTGGGTTGATGAGTTGATGAAGTTGATTGAGATTGATGCAAGTGCAAGACAAGTTGATATAATGATTGATTGATTGATTAAGGGGACACGAGATTTTGAGAAGCAAGTTGATTGATTTCTCTGCGACAAGAAAAATGAAGAATGTGAAATGCAAGAAATGGAAGATGCAAGATGGGAGAAAATGAAGGTGATGAAGCCTCTTGTGCTTTTTAAGTGATTTTATCATCATCAAGCTTATTATGTCACAAATTAGTATGTGTCTAGATAACAGGAATATCTAGACGACCTGAATACTGTTTGCATTTTTATTTAGTAATGAAGTATAAGCATCTAGGTATAAGGACCCTAGATGACTTGAATACTTATTGCATGGAAGACACTATCAGATAAGGAATGCTCTCATCCACACTAGAATCATAGGTCCTTGATGGTTTTAGACAACCATGTCTTAAGACAAGTCGTCCTATGAATAAGAAACAATCCACAGACAATAAACAAGTGAACATGCCCCATCCTCGCCTCTCTAGTCCCAAACATCCTAGAGAAGCTAAAAGACATGCCACCAAAGATAAAATCATAAAAAAATCAAAGATAAACAAACAAACATGCATTATGCTTCGATGTAAAACTGGTTATAGTCATAGTTTTTGCGTTTGGGTTGAATTTGAAAGATGGATTGGTAGGTATGTTTTTTTGATTGATTTCTACTCATGATGCAATTTGATTTCGTTGAAGTTCAAAGTTATGTGGTGATTTGAAAGTGTCACTGTTGAGGGATTTTTGAAGTTATGTGTTTTTTTGGATTTTTGGAATATTTGATGTTTTTTGGATTTTTTCAGGACATTTTATGATTTTTATGGATTTTTTAGGACATTTTTATGATTTTTATGGATTTTTTCAAGACATTTTTATGATTTTTATGGATTTTTTTGTAGGACATTTTATGATTTTTATGGAATTTTTTAGGACATTTTATGATTTTTATGGATTTTTTCAAGACATTTTACAACGGAAAGAGATGGATCTCAAGCGGGCAGACAAACAAAGAGGGTAGTTTCTTTGACTGCGAGATGTTCAATATCCTAACCCATGGCTAAGGTTGAGGAAATGCCCTAGTGAGGAATAGGACCAACCTAGTACACATGACAAGGTGAGCAAGCGAGGGGATTGTTGAACAATTCACAAGCCATGGTGAGTGCGAAAAAAGGATATTGTGCAGTGGAGAGTGAATGAAATGGCATGAAAAGATCAAGTAGAGCTCCAAAGGAAAGAGGAGCAAATCCTCTACACATGGCGTCGATTTATTGGTTTTTACCACGGTACTTGCTCAAGGCGCCATCGAAGATCAAGTACCTAATGTAGCTAGGGTAAAAATATTAGAGCAAAATGCATAAACAAATTATAATGAAAAACCCTAACAAGCACAATAGAGCACAAACTAGCATGAAAATCAAAACAAGAAAGCAAAGAAAACCAATCTCCAAGCTAGATTTGATTTATCTCCATTGTTCTTCTCCACCTGCATGAGAATGCAAGATTTTGAAGGATAGAATGATTTGATATGTTGATTTCTCATTTTCGCAACATAACGATAAGATGAAGATAATAGAAGAAAAATAGATAGATAGATAAGAAGATTGAAATAAATTTTGGCAGAGTAAGGATGCTAGAAGATGATTCCCTCAAATGACCTATGAAAGACTTGATTTATAGGAGAAGACTGAATTGATTCGATGGTCAGGATTAAAAGTCAAATTTGTGATATATATGGATAGGATTAAAAATTTATTTTAGTGCCTATTACACACATTAAGTGGGTTATGACATGAGGCTAAAATTAGGATGTGAGGGAATAGTGGGATTCTATTATTTATTTTGGAGGAAAAGATGCCTATGACATACAATGAATGGGGCGAAAAATAGGATGTGAGTGAGAATCTCATAATTTAAATAATAAAATTCTTTAAATTATTTGTCCATGTGAAGAGTTGTAGTCATGTGACACATGTTGCAATGTGACAATAAGTGAGGGATTATATTTAATTTGAATTATTTTGAGACATGTGAAGGGGGAATTAATTAAATAAATGAGATTTATCTAATTAATTGAGAAGGTGATTAAGTGGAATAAATGGGATAATGTAATGACCTAGGATAAAATACTACAAAATGTCTTACAAGGTCATGTATCGACTAGGTAATATTATGACATGGGCAATTTTGGGTGTCTACATTTTGCCCCTCTTTGAGATGATGTTCGAGATGGTGAGATTTATGTTGAGTAACATCATTTCAAAGAAGCTAAGGTATGGATAGACGAAAAAAATATGATGCCCCAACCACTTGAGGAAGTGAAGATTAAGATGAATGAAGGAAAGGGATGATAGAAGAATACGATGATGCAAAAGATATGAAGAAATGTGATGATGATATAGGATATGATAATGATGATGTTGATGCCCCCTTGAGAGGACAAGTGGGTTGGACAAACATGGATATGCTCTCGAAATGAATGAAATGATAAAGGAGGGATACACGATAAAAAGTAGATGAAAAAGAAAAATGGCATGCTATGTTGCAATAAAGTGAACAATCATATGTTTGATATAGCACTAGGCGTTATGCACCAAGGTATAAAGGACCAAGGTGATGATGTGTCTTGTGCCCCAACGTAATGCAACCTTGTCTAGATACAAGATATGAATATTAGTTGGGAGTGATTCAGATTTGATGCAAATGCAAATTGAAATTTGATAACACACACAAGCAAGCAATCAAGCATGCAGAAATGATACGAAAAAAAACAAGGTATTGCCCTTGTCAAGTTGTAAACCAATTATTAATTGATTGATTGATGATGATGATAGTGTTGTCATTGCGGGGAACGATATATCTCTAGATCAACACAAGGATGATCGATTGATAATGATGATAGTGTTGTCATTGTGGGGAATGATATATCCCTAGATCAACATAAGGATGATTGATTAATTGATTGGGTTTACAACAAGATTAGGATCAAGACCAAAGGATGTGATTGGATAATTTGGCAAGATTGATTAACTTGGTTGGTATGAATTAAGGATTGGTTTGCATTTGGATTATTGCTTGGAATGATTGAAGATGATTGATGAATTAAATTGAGGAAATATTTACTTGGAATGATTTTGATTGATTGGATTGATGGAGAAATGATTTGATTTGATGATAATGATTGGATTGATTAGAAGAAGTTGTATTGATTGGAAGAAGTGATTTGGTTTGATTTTATTGCTTGGATTTTTGTTGGCTATTTGATTTTTTTGTCTTTTTTTCAGGACCCTTTTCCATTTTTTGTATTTTTGAAGATATTTTGATTCTTTTGTATTTTTTAAATGTTTTGATTTTTTTGGTTTTTTTAAAATGTTTTGATTTTTTTTGAATTTTTGAAATGTTTTGATTTTTTATTTTTTTTTGTGAAATGTTTTGATTTTTAAAGATTTTTAAATGTTTTGATTTCTTTGAATTTTTGAAATGTTTTTATTTTTTATTTTTTAAAAGATTTTTGAAATGTTTAGATTTTTTTGAATTTTTAAAATGTTTTGATTTTTTTGGATTTTTGAAATGTTTTGAGATGTCAATAGATGACAATTTGGGTAGCCTTTGTGCTAGATACCAATGACAAGGGACAACTAAAGTCTAGGTGCAAGGAGATAGATGGGATTGATGGATGAAAGGGTGGGTGATAAGATAAGGGACAAAAGAGTCATGATATATGGATGGATAAAAAGGATAGGTCATAGTGAACGAAATAGATGTATGCATCATAAGAGGGCAAGGATGTGATCTCCAAAAACTATGTCACATAGGAATAACATGCCCTCTTCTAGGTACAATACTTAGGATCTTTCATGACAAAGCTTATGACACTAGGATAATGATAGGCTTGTTTGGAAGGATGAGGTATATCAAAAGATATCCAAAGCATGTTTCAACATTTTTCCCCATATTTTTATCAAGATCAAAAGGAGGAAAAGAGGATGAATGGACTCAATATGAAAAGTATATGGGTATGATGGCCAAAAATGATAAGATAGGAGATGATAAGATAAAATATGATAGGATAAAAAATGTTATGGTAGGATGAGACAACATACCCCCAAGTGTAAGTGGCATAGAAGATAAACCTACACATGACGCATGTTTTGCAGTTTTTCATCATGGTACTTATTCAGGGCACCTATTTACCAAGTTTTCACCATTGGATGAAGGGATTTCTCTTTACTTTTTTTTTGACTTTTTTTTTTTAAAAATTTTGGATAAGAGAAGGGGAATATGGATAGGAGGGACTCAAGTTTCCAGTTCCATGAAATATGATAGTCCCACTAGAGATGGATGTCATTGCATGGACCATGTCAAATGTCATTATGCTCATAGATGTTGGTAAGGGATGACATGAAAGGGATATGGAGTAGGTAGATGATGGGTAATGATGTGGTTTATGGAGGGATTGGTGGATTATGATGTGGATTATGTAGGGGAGATGAATGGGAGGCTTATCCAAAAGCATGGACCATAGGAAGGTGATGGGGGAGGTATGTAGGATAGTGAGTGAAAGGTGAGGAGATGGAGGTATGTGGAATTGTTGTGAAATAGAAGGGAACCATGACCAATGGTTGCACACATTGTGACAAGCGTTGAAGCTTTTGATGTGGAGGGGGTGTAGGAAGCAATGGAGATGTTTTCTTAGGAGATGGGTGATGAAGTACTTTAGATACCCACATAGACTTAGTATTTTTATGACTTTTATTTTGCTTGTGGGATGAAATATGAGATTCTTGAATAGAGTGGGAATGTGAGGTGGAAGTGAATGGTTGGGATTTTTTAGATGTAGATGCCTCGTTTGACTTGTTTTCCTTTTTCTTAAGTACCCAAACCATTTTGTTTTTAGACTTTTCTTTTGAAGGTATGGGCTTATATTGATTTTTGGATGGATTTTTCTTTGATTCTTTGCTTTTGTGTCCTAGGGTATGAGGACCCTTCAATTTTATTTTCTTTATAGATAGAGGCATCAAATTTTTTGCTTTTAAATCCCATGGGTATGGTGGAATGAGTGAAAGCTTTATGTTTAGACAATGTGTGCATTGGTTGGTTATGATTAGGATTTTTAGAGGATTTATGGATAGGTGGATAATGGGGATATTAGGTGTTGGGAGTAGTGGAGGTAGATTAGATGGAGGGATATTAGGAGTTGGAAGAAATGGTGGAAAATTTTATGGTGGAAGGTGTATGGTCACATGATTTTGACATTTCTAAGATGATGGAGGAGGGATGACAACATATGTTTTAGTCATATGATAGGATTTATGGATGAAAGAGGCCTTATGATGGATGGAGGAAGTACCAACATCTTTAGATTGGTGTCCTTGGGGTGTATATCCAAGGCCATAAGAGTGTGGAGGGACCTTGACATAGATTGGCTCCAAAATACCTTGTTCATAAAGGCCTAAGCCTTTACCTTGATAGTTCATGTTTTGAAGCATGCGATGGACAATGGGACTAGGTGTGTTTTGGACACTAGACTTGAGTTCATTATTAGATGAAGAAAGGTGAAGTGGATAAAGGTTGTTGCTGTCCTAAGGAGGACTATTCATGAATAAAGATGGATAGACCAATAGGACATGTTGGTGGATTTGAAATGGGATTGATAGTGGATGTGGAAGGATCATTAGGATATTGATTATGTTCATTTAGATCCACACTATTGGTTTGATCTTCTACATTTACTTGGGAGGCATGTTCTCATCATGACAAGTGGATAATGTGGGATCATGGATAGGACTAGGTAGGGGGTCTATAGGAGAAATGGAGGTTTATTTCTCATTTATAGGTGAAGTGATAGCCTCTTGACCATGGAATGCATAGAGTTGGCTAAGAGGATCATCATGGCCTTCTTGATCATAGGTAGGATCTAGATCATAGAGGGAAGCTTCATCATGAATAGGACCAAGTATGTTATGAGTGGGATCATTATAAGGGCCTAGATCTTGATTATAATGAGAGGTTAATGTTTCCTCATGCTTAGGATAATGCTCTTGACATAGCTCTTGGATTCGAGTGGAAATGGAAGTGGGAGGCTCTAGAAGAGGCTTGGTATGCTCTTTATGATCAATGGAATGAGGGCATGATGGAACTTGACTTAGACATATAAGATCAATAGGTTGTGGACCGCATGATGGAGTTGGAAGAATAGGCATAGCATTCAAAGGTTCGTTGTTAAACTCATTAATGGGTGCTTGACATGTGGATGATATTTCTGTGCTAGTAGTCTTTGGAGAAAATCGTTAAAGGATTCTTTGGTTGATGGATTAGAGCTTGAGAAGTTGGATGTTGGTATTGGTATAGGACTAGCATGCTTTGAGATAGGCATTTTATTATATGGTGATGGAGGACTAGTAGATGGAATGGTGTATGATTCCAAACTTAGGGTGGTGTTTCCCTTGTCAATAGTATCATTAAGGTGACCTAAGATTTCTCCAAATTTTTCATCATCACTAGGATCTACAAATTTCTCATCATCAATGGGAGCAAAGTTTGACCCACCTTGGAAGACATATGGTTTTGGATTATCTTCATGATTAGGTGAAGGGGCTCCTCTAAGTATGACCTTGGGCTTGTTACTAAGATTGTTAAGGATTAGGACCATTTTAGAAAGTGATTCCCTAAGATTAGGGTGATGATGATGATGCAGAATAATTCGATTAGATGACTTGGATTGATTAAGATGAGGTTGATTGGAATGTGATTAGAAAAAGGATGGTTAGAATGATTAGAATGATATTTTTATGTGTTGGTGTTTATAGCTTGATATAGAAATTTTCAAACAAATGATTACACATGTACACACATGAATCATACACGCAAGACACATAAGCAAGTTTGAATTTGAAATTATGAATGTG
The DNA here is from genome assembly GCA_007115665.2 of Sequoiadendron giganteum. Classification (NCBI taxonomy): domain Eukaryota; kingdom Viridiplantae; phylum Streptophyta; class Pinopsida; order Cupressales; family Cupressaceae; genus Sequoiadendron; species Sequoiadendron giganteum. Next base: position 47,186,272 of record CM021102.1, on the reverse strand, counting down.
ATGATTAGGCATGCACTTGAAGAAGACACATCAACAAGTGCTAGAACTAGTCAAGTCGGTATGGCCAATTAGGTCTTAAGCTAGGAAGCATGAGGTTTATTAGAGATAATTTGAAAGAAAAATCCTGCCATACAGTCAGGAGAAAGGGGTAACCCACCCTTCACCTTAACTTCCCAAAGGTATAAAGTTCTTTGGGGCTTAGCCAAGAGTGACAAGATTTTAAATCCCAAATAGGCGTGTCTTTCAATTCACACCTTGATTGAGGTCATCCCTAAGGGTGATGAAATCCCCTAGTAGGCCTCCTATGAAGGGTATGACAAAAGCGAACTAAGTGAGGTGTTTTTTATCACACACACACTTGATTCACACTCGCAATTGTTAATTTCCCTTTAGAAAATTGAAATGTGTGTAAAACAATTCAAACACTTGTTATTTTTAACCCAAAGTCAAAATGTGTGATGGAAGACAATGATTCTTTTTAAGCCCAATTTCAAAATGTGATTGCAAACAAGATGTTCATTATAAAGCCCCAAATTGAAGTGTTTTGCAAAAAAGATTGATTGATTAAATGAGAGATAAAGATAATAGAATGAGTGCACCCAAAAAAATTCACTTTCCAATCTATTGTGTATGACTAATATTTCTGCTACTAAAGCTCCTTATGATCACCTACAAAATCAAAAAAATGATATTATAATGCAACCATAAAAAAAAATAAGCTCATCAGAAAATTGCAATTTCAGATACATGTTTTTAACATAAACGAATTAGATTTGATTATTTGAAGATGTTATTAATCTGAAAAATTAAAAAATCAAAGAAGAAACCCCTCCTAATTTTTTGCGAGCTTTCCAGAAATGTAAAGAAGTTCAAAAAATTCCCTATTTTGCACCCATAAATGAGGATTTATGAAAAACCTACAGAAAACAAAGATCAGATTTTTTTTCGCATTGTATTTGACCTCTAAATTAAATTTGTAAAACATAGACCCCTATTAAAATGGTGATAATCCCTCAATTTTTTTGCTGTAGTACCTTGAGATGATTTGTAAGCTTCTGTGAAAATTTTGTAGAAAAATGTGTAGCCATTTGGAAGATATGATAAAATTTGTAAAACTTGAGGTTTTGTCCAAAAATTGGCAGATCTGCAACAAAAAGTTAACAAAACCTACAAAAAAAAAGCTAGATCAAAGGGTTCACATCAGGTTCACCAATGTAGTTAGGAAAAATCAAATATAAAAACTAAAACAATAAGATATCAAATCCTAACTAGCACACTAGAGCACAAACTAGCATGAAATGAAAATAAGAAAGCAAAGCAAACTGATCTCCAAGCTAGATTTGACTTATCTAAATTATTTGTGCATGTGAAGAGTTGTAGTCATGTGACACATGTTGAAATGTGACAATAAGTGAGGGATTAATTCAAATATTTAATTTGAATTACTTTGAGACATGTAAAGGGGGAATTAATTAAATAAATGAGATTTATGTAATTAATTGGGAAGGTGATTAAGTGGAATAAATGGCATAAGTGGGATAATGTAATGACCTAGGGTAAAATATAACAAGTTTTCTTAAAAGGTCATGTATCGACTAGGTAATATTATGACATGGACAATTTTAGGTGTCTACACATATGATATGATAGTGATGATGATGTTTATGACTCAAATGAATAATGATTATGATGTGATGACCTCTGATGTATGCACTTATGATGGATGTATGTTTATATGATGGATGCCTATGATACGATTATGTCATGTGATAGTATAGATAGTGATTGAATGATGTTTTAATGCTATATGAAATGGATGCAAAATGATTATTCAATGCTTTGTATATTTTTTATATTTTTCTGATGCTCACATGTATAATCTAATGCATGGATGTATGATGATGATTATTTCTAAATGCTTTGTAAATGGATGTATAGATGATTTGAAAATGACCGTGTGATGAAAAATGATTATGATTTTAAATGTATGGACGATATGAAAATGCAATCTAAATAAATGACGTGATATGAAAAAAGATAAGACGCTTTTAATGTTTGATATGAAAATGGAAATGCAATTTAAGTGAATGAATGATATGAAAATGATAATGAAACTTAAATGAATGAATGATATAAAAAATGATAATGCAACTTAAATGGTTTAGATGATATGAAAAATGATAATGCAATTTAAATGGATTAGATGATATGAAAAATGATAATGCAACTTAAATGGATTAGATGATATGAAAAATGATAATGGAACTTAAATGGATTAGATGATATGAAAAATGATAATGCAATTGAAATGAATGATATGAATTTTTTGGTAATGTCAAATGCACTCAATCCTTTGTTAGAGAGATATGTTGTCTTTGATGCTTTTCCAATGTTGGAAAATCTATAATGCTGATGTAGAACTAACATAAATGCAATCTATATTAACCATGCAAAATTGTCATTTTGAGAGCTATATTATGCTTGTTTATCATCATTGAAATTTTGAAATGTTGGAAGTTAGTACAAGCATCAAAGGGGATATTTGCACCGATGATGACTGTTACCTATTTTTCACTACCAGCTCAAATAGGTAGAGATGAACAGTAAATTCAAGCCAAGGTACACAAGTTGTTCAAAAATTTCTGCTAAAATACTCATTACTGTGCATAGTTTCATTACAGTGTAAATTTTAGTGAAATTATGCAAAAAAAATTCCAAAATGATATCATAAGTTTGCATAATGTTTGTTGTTTTATTCATAATGTACAACCAGAATCCCACACAAGCTATGGGAGTAACTTAATTTGATTTTTACAATCAAATAAAGGGTGCATGAGCAAAGGTAAGCTATACAACTGAAAATAAAGAAAGCATAGGGTAGAAAGTGATTCATCATTGCCTGGAATGACGAATCGTTGACAAATTGAGGTCTTCAGTTGTGATGATAATTCTAGCTCCAGCTCCAGCATACCTGCAAGTTGATGGAAATTTTGTTAGATCAATGCGAATCAAATCCTATTGTATTCCTACGCTACCAACAGAAATATAGAATACAATCGATCAGGCATCCATCAGATGATTACAAAAATTCAAACAACATAAAGAAAGGAGGAAGCTTCCACTTTCTTTTATTTTGCTAACATGTTTGTTCACTGTGTAGGAACAGGTTCATTATGTTTGTGATCAATTCATCAGATATGTGGAGTAAAACGGGCTCCCACAAGGGTTGAGCTTGGCATATCAAGGAGGACACACTCTCAAGTTACATACGAGAGATCTCAAAATATTGTCACAACAGTCATCAAAAGAGCTGCTGAAACTAAGAAATAATCAAATGAGCAGCCTTATTTCAAAGAGATTCAGATAAATAACATGAAGAACTAACCAATTCCGTTGATATTATGTTTCAGCTCTACTTTGTATTTTACATTACATCTAAATGAAGTATCGAGCCTCTTTATATTGAAGAGCGACTCACAGAATATCAGCACTAAGCTATTTCATGGAGTTTTGGAATTGATTTAATGAGAGATCCCAGAAGGTATGGATACCAATCAGATGAACGTTACAGGTTCTTTGTTGATAGTCATTATCTAAGGAGTGTTGATTTTATCATTCCTTAATTTTAACTCAGCATAATAAGAACAATCTTGACTACTAGTAATGTTGTTGTTTTTAGAGGTTTATTCACCATAGGACATTACTTATGCATTAGATAGTGAGAATTGGAATTTGACTGTTGTCAATTTAGATTGCACCCGTATGCTTGAATAACTAAATCCAGCAATTTGTTGAAACATTGGAACTAATTCCAGGCTGTGGGTGTCCTATAAGGAATTAGACCTCCAGGTTCTAGGCTGGTTCCTATGAATTTTTCTGATTAATACTTGGGTAACTTGTAGGGAAAAAGGATAAAAATATTTAACCTGAATGCAGAACTATGAAATTTTTAAAAAATGGTGATGCTTGTACCTGAAAATGATGATCTAAAAGGGAGTTTGATTCACAATTGATTCTCGAAATATCTAATTTGCACATCAAAATCTAAACAGTTTGAACTCATATAAATGCTTCATACAAAGGCTCATGAAACTATCTTCTTTCAAAGGAAAAGAACAGTGTTCTCACAATTAAGAAAATAGTTTTTAAA